>CM077161.1:63078665-63575249 GCA_039583875.1 Platanthera guangdongensis | reverse complement strand
TTTAAAACAAAAAAAGTTAAAATAAAATAAACAAAAATATATATTTTAAAATCAAATTATTATATGTTTTTGGTGTTTTTAAGTAGGTTTTGTATTTTTTTGTTGTTTTGTAGGTAGGTTTTGTTTAGTTTTTTTTTTTTTTGGTGTTTAGATTTTGTTTTTTTTTTTGCTTTTAGTTGTTTTAGGTTTTTCAAGTGTTTTTTTTCTTTTTCATAAAAAATAATGAAATTTTTTTTTTGTTCTTTATGTTTTAGATTTTGTAGTTTTTTAGTTTATAGTTTTTTCAAAAAAAATTTTGTTTATAGGTTTTTAAATTTTTTAGTTTTATAAGTTTTGTAATTTTTTTTAAAAGTTATTATTATTATTATTATTAGTAAATTTTTTTTATTTTTTTGTTGGTTAACCATATATTTTTATATAGAATGATATAGGTAAAATTAATAGAACTCCAGGGTTCAAAATAACGACTCGAAAACTCCCGGCAACGGCGCAAAAAACTTGATTGATTAATTTTCGCATCAAGTCCGAGAACTTAATGCGGTTAAAACTTCAAAATAGGTGAGGATTCACGCGGCGCCCCGGGCGGTTTATTTAAGTAGAAAAGCGGATTGTGATTTTTTATTTAAGAAAACGGGGCTCGCGTATTTATTTATTTGGATATAAAAAGATGTAATCGAGTTTTAACGAAAGCAGGCAAGTGCACCTATCGTGAGTAGTACAGGATATTCTAGGTGGAATATCGAGGTCGTATTGTTCTCGGAGTCGGTTCGATTATTTCTACTTTCCTTGGAGGGGACTATTATTTTACCGATAATTATCTTGTCGGGATATATTTTTATATATAATAAAAATGACATAAAAAACAGAAAAAAGCATAAAAATGAAAGCAATAAAATGAAAAATTGAAGGTGGAGCCGATGAAGAGCTTAGCTCAATGACACCGAATTAAATTCGAACTAAAATAGACTTTTAATAAAAAGAGCTCCTAAATTTCTAATTAATTAAGGCGGAGACTTGGCCATGGAGGTTCCACTAGAATGAGCTCACTTATCTCTAGGACTATCGCTCACCTGAATGCTAAGACTATTTGACCGAACGTTAGTCCGACGAAGGATTCCTCTTAACATCCGCATTACGCTAAGAACCCCGCTATTGGGTGGGGAAACCAATCCGCTAGAGTTGGCGCGCCTCCTCTCTCGAGGGTTAGTGCGGAACTCCATTTACTAAGGGGCAATCAGTGCATACGGCCTCTCGTCTAGCTACCGTATGGACTACGGAAATAGAGCCCACACATCGATTATGTGGGTCTACACGTCGTAAACCCTAGGCAAACCTTAAGTACTTTTAATTAAATAGAAAAATAAGACCTTTAATTATTTAAAGTAATTTTTTCTGTCCAATACTCTTCAATACTGAGGGCTAAGAACGATTAGCCACTCATCGGAATGGGGACGATAGTGGTGAAAGCAATAAAGAAAGTAGAAAGTGGAAAGCAGGAAATGAAAGCAGTAAAATAAAGAAGTAAGAAAGCAGTAAATTGCAAGTCCTTCTTAAATAAGTAGGACTGAAATGAAAGCAGTAAATGCGAGTCCCGGCGCAAGTGCGTGGGAGGGAGAAATGAAAGCGAGTCCTACTCAAATGAGTAGGACTAAATAAATGCAACACACGCACACACTCGACAGAAAGTAAAACTCACGCACACACTCTCTCGACATAAAGTAAAACACACACACACACACACACACACACACACTGCAGGAAAGTAAACACACTCCACACACTCTACTAAAATGAAATAAAAGCATTGCGTCATTTAACTCTTAACGAGTAGGCGGAAATAAATGCGCAAACAACAGAAATTGAAAAAAAAACTAAGTTATCAAAAAATTAAAACGACTGCATTTCTACCGCTAGAATGCGGTAGAAATGCGTAAAACGCTGAAATAAAAATAAACCGGGCAAAAAGGTTTGCAAATAAACGCAAAATGAAAATGCCCGAAAAATTGAAATAAATACATTTCTACCGCTAGAATGTTGTAGACATGCGTAAAAAGAAGAAATAAAAATAAAAGGGGCAAAACGTTTTGGAAAATAAAGGGAAAATACAAGTGTTTAAAAAATTAAAATGACAAATTATTCATTCTTATAATGCTATAAAAAACCTAAAAAGTGGAAGAAAAATTAAAAGCACGAAAGGTTTTACAAAAATAACAAAAAAACGGCTAAGTAAGAAAAATCCAAACCACTTTTTAACCATTTTTATATTTTCATAAGGATGAACAAGAACGGAAAAGCTAAACTATTAGCACTATTAAAGCTATGAAAACACAAAAAATTTACACTCATACACACACACACACACTTTTTAAAGAAAAGAAAACAAGTAGAAACAAAGAGAAAAACAAGTAAAAAAATAAGATTGCTTAAGAGATGAAACATAGATGAAGTCCATAATCATTTAAGGGAGAAAATCTACAAATTTATTACCAAAAAAAGGGATTACAAAGCTAGAGAGAGGGGAAAATTTCCCTTCCATAGAATTGAGATGCATCTAGGCAGCATAACTCCTAAGCAAAATGGTCCAAAAGGAGAACATAAACTCTTACAGCAAGCTGGTATTTATAGAGAAAAAAATCAAAGTACATGCCCCCTGCCACAGGCGTGTAGGGAGGGCGTGTCAGCACTGTACAAAATGTGGCATCGATTTGACGGGAAAGTGGACTTCGGGCTGGACATATGTCAGTCTCGCCTTGGTCACGCCCAGGTCACGGGCGTGACACTAGGCGTGTCGAGGAGGTGGATCTGGGCACGGTGCGTCAAAATTCATCGTGCGGGTCTTGTCGGCCAGGTGGAGAAGTCACGCCCCAGGTCACGGTATGACTCTGGGCATGTCGCTGGGCGTGTCGGGTTGAGTCGACACTCGACAAACGTCGAGCGGAAATTATCGAGTTGAAAAATCGTCGAGCTGCTGGAGAATCGTCGAGCGCGAGTTTGTCCAGCGGAAATCGTCGAGCAGAATTTTGTCAAGCTGGAAGATGAGTCACGCCCTAGGTCACGAGCGTGACTCTGGGCGTGTATGGGGGGTGTCAACGATCGTCGAACGGAAAGTCGAACTGAAATCGTCAATGGAATTGGTCGAGCTGAAATCGTCGATCGGAAATCGTCGACTGAAAATTTCTCTTTAAAATTCGCTGATTCCATGGGTTTGACGAATCACGCCTGGTCACGGGCATGACCAATAAGTCACGGGCATGACTTGGCAATTTTTATTTTTTCCTGAAAAATAAACTAAAACAAGTTAGTAAAATATTTACAAAAATAGGAGCTTTTTATTGAATAAAAATAAGTAAAAATGACAAAAATAAATGAAAACGACTTAAGTAATGTACATAAAAATATGTATATTTACAATTCATCACCTTGACACTATCTGTCTTCACACGATTAGGTATCCCAAGCCGCGCTATGAACTCTCTAGACAGAAAAGAATGTGAAGCACCCATATCAAACAGTGCTCGCGCCAGCGTGTTCCGAATCATCACAAATCCTGTGACAATCATGTCACACACACAAGCCGCATACAAATATGCAATAAACAAAACATACACGCAATAAAACAACAAAAACCTTAACTCGTACCTGTGACGACGTCACTCTGCTTAATGGCCTCCTGTAGGCCAAGATTGTAGACCCGGGGCTGCACCTGTGAGGCAGAGGACTCCACGACTGCATTTCCTTTCTCCACATATAACGCTCCCACCTACTTTTCACACTTTGGCGGTACCTGACAATCACAAGCTATACGCCCCACCCGTCCATAATTAAAGCACGTACGAGTCTCCGGCCTTGAAGTGGTCCCCGACGTTGCTCCTGATGCAACCAAAGAAGGAGCTTGACCTGCCGACTTGGACCTCTTGCCCCATTTCTTCTTATAATACGCTTTCCCAGGTTGGGGCACCTTAAACTCCAGCTTTGTCAAAGCCAAGGCCTGCTTCCCTTGCACCCTCTTCATATCCTTTTCCAGCGCGCACGCAGTGTCTACCAACGCTTGGAAGCCTTGGTTTACAGAACTAGAGAGCAGGAATCAAAACTCGTCTCGCAGTCCTTCATAGAACCTATTCGTCTTCCTCTGCTCATCCGCAAAGTTCGAACCCGCATACCATCCCAACCTCATGAATTCATGTAGGTACGCTTCAACACTGCCTTCTCCTTGCATCAGCCTTTGGAATTCGTTCTCCATGGCAATACGCTGTGCTGCCGGGAGGTGCTTTGCCATGAAGAGTCGGGAGAATTCCTCAATCGACACTTGTGATAACGGTCGACCCGCTAAGTGGTGTAGTTCCATCTCATCCCACCATAAACGAGCCTCTCCTTCCAGTAAGAAGGTGGCTAAGGTGACTTTCTGATGTTCCTCCATTCTGATCGTCGTCATAATTCGCTTGACGCGCGACAACCAGTCCTCAGCCTGCATAGGGATCCCAGACCAGTAAACGTAGGTGGGTTAAAACTCATGAAATGCGTTAACTGCTTCTCAGCTGCTCGAGGATCCATGGCTGCTATAGGTTCTAGCCTCGCCGCAACCTGTTCTGGCCTCAATGCCGACTGTGCCTGCCCGATCGGATGTCCTTGAATCATGGAAAACAAAGCCTCGGTAACTAATCGCACAGTTTTTGCAGAAGGCGGAGGTGTAGGCACCTCAGCTGGTGCCGTACTTTCATCAGAATGTTGGCGCTCCGATTGCCCCGCACCACTCCGTGTCACCTATAGGTGAACAAGACACACATATTAGCGACCGTACACAAGCAATCACAACAAGATAGGAATGCGCAGGTTCCTCAAACACATGTATTTGCATTACTAAAGTGGACATTCACGAGTTCATTAGTGTTAACGCAGTTCGCACAGACACGTGCTCGCCACCCCACAAAAGAATTCGACCACGAATTCGAAAGGGAAAGACCGAGACAACTGATACCAAAAATGTAACAACTCCATCCGTTCACAGATATATACTAGAAGGTCCGTTCGGGGCCCCACAGCATATACCATAAAATGAGCGGGGAAGTCACGTAGTGATACCAGAGTTGCGCATCCTAACTCATTGAATTCTAGTGGAAGCCTATAACACGAAGCTGAACTCACACACAGGAATGTCCACCATACATAAGCTCCACATTTATATACATAGCATAGGAATGTCCAAATACAAAACAGTCGACCTTATGGCCTTACAGGGCTTTCCACAACAGTGGCCTCAAACATTGGCGCGCAGGCCGGCCACGTATAACAAACATAGCATTTTTCATGTAGCCTTCAAGGGCTAGTGACGGCAGAAGCAACAGCAGCAGCATGGCCTTCAACCTTTATATATCCTGATGCGTGGAAATCGGCAAGCGCACCGGTCTCACAAGTAATAAAATTTGGGAATAAATCCCCGAGTGTCGGTCTCTTGAGGATTACAATTAGCATAGAGCAGCTACAGTTCAGAAAATATTGTTATGAGGGTTATACTTAGAAAAGATTAAAAAGGGGGCTTGTGAGATTGTGGTTTCTTGATCTAATAAACTAATTAAGGCTATGCGGGTCGAAGGCACCGCTTCGCAAGGTGAGGTGAGTGTATCGGCCGCGTTGCCGAACTTCGGTTGGGCGGGTGGACGGAAAGCTAATGGATGGAAGTGTTCTTGTGCGGAGTGTAATCGGGTGAAACAAGGGTATGGAGTGGATGTGGAGTGGGTGAGGCGCATTCACAACACACAACTCAAAAACAAATGAAAACTACAAACATCCACTTAGATATAGAGTAGAAAATGTAGTTCATTATAATATCAAATCATTCCATACAACGGAGGAAGGGGAAGAGGAGTAAACCACTAGAGGGTGAAGGTCCATCGCAGGCCGTAGCTGGAATAGCGAGTTGTCAATCCGCTTCCGGGCTCAGTCCGAGGAGACTTTCGGTACCAACGAGCTGTCACCTCGAAGTCCTTTGAGTCCGTTCTCTAGGTCGTCTTCTTCTCCAACTCCGGTGGAAAGCTTGGAGTTGAGGTCATCAATGGTCAGGAGCTTCGTCGGAGGGTTTGGAAAGCTTCGGAATCACCGGCTATGGACTCCCGATGAAGGTGGAGGTGGATGGAGCAGCTGGAGAAGTAGAACGACACTTCCCATGCACTCTCCGATCGCAGAAATGACCAGTGTTGCCCTAAATTGCGGAGCAGGCCCATAAATACAGAGGCAGAATAACCAAAGCGTACGATCAGTGGCACACGACCAGTGGTCGTGCGCACTATCGGTCGATGATCGTGTGCAATTTCCAATTAAACCTGCAACTTGGACAGAAACATCAGCAGATATGTGCACGATCAGTGGCGCACGACCGGTGGTCGTGCGCACTAAATCCACTGATCGTGGGATTGGCTAAGACAGAACAGGGGAAAAGGAGAATGTAATGCGCACGATCAGTGGCTCATGACCAGTGGTCATGCGCAGTGAGTCCAGTGATCGTGCGCAGTGTTCATGTATCGTCGGGGTCTCCCGAGCGGTTCCGAAGCACGAACACAACCCATGCACCAGCAAAAGAGGCAGATATGCCACCAAAAGTGCACACCACATTCTCAATACACGGCGAGAGAATAAGTAAAACAAACAGAAATACAGAAACATCTAAAGCACACAGAAAACGGGCCTAAAGTGCACTTAATCATGAAATAAGCAAGTAAGCAAATATAAGCAGTTATAGATCTCAAGTGCAGTGCTAAGATGATAAAACTGGCCCACATGAGTCCAAAATCAGTGTAATATTTGGACTCATCACACCCCAGACTTACCCATTTGCGCGTCCTGCGCAAATCATTACTCCGTGGACTGTAAAAACAGCTAGCTGGCTTAGAAACTTCTAAATAAAGTAGGACGAGAAATCAAATACATCATGCGCATAGAAAATAGAATAAAAAAAACTTTTTAATTATACTACGGAGCTTAAATTATTCGACAGATGTAAATAAATATTGTGTCTACTTAAAATTAAAATTTTGGAGAATCGTTCGGTCATGTGTACGGAGAAAGTAGACAGGACACTAAGGTGAGCATTGCCCAAGATCGGGGCTCGTGATCACCTCCAAAGAAATCCATCAATATCGGGAACCATAAGCTTGCCCTTTCACACTCTCTCCACGATGCTAAGTAGACTCAAATGTGAATCAGCAGGACTTGTAGGTTTGAATGGGGCTAAGGCTAAGGTGTGGTAGGCAATGATAAACAAGGAGGCTACACGCAACCAAAGCGAGCGAACAAGAGCTAAACCCAAACAGCCACTAAGAAATGCATGTGTGACACACCCCCAGACATGGCTTGAAAACCGAGTATGCACACGGCCTATCTCGACCAAAAACTAACACACAAGATGGGGATTGCAATTCTCCTTGTAATAATTCTAAATTTTCTTTTTTTTTCTTTTTTATTCATCTTTTTTTCTTTTTATTTTTCTTCTTTTTCATTCAGCAATCCCCAAATCTAAAAATTAGCAATTCATGAATTAATCTCCACATCACATGAATCCCAAATATCACAAAATATCAAATTTTTGAAATCAATCAAGCTCATGGTTTTGGTTGCGACAAAAGGGTTGGCTTTTAGGCTTTGGTGAATATAGGTGGAGCTGAAACAAAAGGACGGTAGCGGCAAATTTGGCTTGCAAGGGTCAGCTGCTAGTACTAGGTACAAAAAGGCTCAAACTAGCCAAAATGATGGCCTACCTCACGCTCACACTTGACTAACCGGGCACCAATATTTCGAGAGTAGCTTGGGGCAAGTTCTCAGTCCCCGAAAAACACGATCTTTCCCCCCGACTTGAGCAATACGAGTCTAGTGACGGCTACACTCATCTCTACACTACCGTTCGATTACTCCAGATTCTACAATTTTAAGTAGCACAAACAAAATTTACTTTTGCAGAATAAATTTAAGTCTATGAGCATGAAGAAAAAGTAATCTTATACTATTTCTATGCAAATCATGAGTACTCGATTAGGAGAACTGCATGAGTTTCGAACTACTATATCCCAAAATCCTAAGTCAGCACCACTTTTTAGAGTTTACACAAAAGTAATACATTTTCCCAGAGCCGCGTGCATGGCTAAGTGCGCACTCATGTGGGTGATTCAGTGTGTGCAATTAGTTATCATGAAATAAATAAATACAGACTAGTATGCAATAAACTGTGTTGTGTAGTGATCACAGGCAACTCCACCCCCATACTAGAATATGACAATATGAAAAAGTAAAACATGTAAATAAAAATAAAGGGCTAGGGGAAGAAGTACCCATGCTCAAAATTGAGCATACCGGTCGTGCGACGAGATATCTAAGTGCGGCCAAGTTGCCGCGCCTAAAAAATTCCTGCACCTGTGATTTAAATATGTACGCAAAACAAAAGATGGACATATATATATATAGAAAAAGAGCTCAAAACACAGCACAAGACCAAATGGTCCAACATGGGTTGTCTCCCGAAAAACCTTTTGTTTATCGTTCTTAATATGGACCAAATACCTGTATTAGCAGTTATAATAAAGAGTTCTTTGCAGTTTGAAAAGGAAGAAATAAAATAGAGCAAACTTGAGTTCCATACGCAGCGAGAAAACGGAAAGAGGAGGGTAAGTGTAACGATGGTATTGCAATCAGCTATAAGCGGATTTGTGGTAAGTCTCTCCGGTGGGGTGCGAGGGGATGGCAGATTGTCTTTTTGCGTTGGCGGAAGAGGGTTTCCCCTTACTCCAATTGCGCTCTTCATTGCGCCGGAAGGCAGCGTAGCGCTCGTCGCGTAAACGCTTTTCCTCTTTCAGTTTCTCCACAGTGGGAGACTTCCAATGGATGTAGTCTGTGGGTTTTCCTGTTTTTGTGGTTGGTGGCGTCCTGTCCGGCACCGTGATGGCGACCGGATCCGCTCAAGATACAGATCGCTTAACAGAGTTATCAGCAGTGTTATACAAATAAGTGTTTAGGGAATTCTCTCGGATAAAACTCGGTTCGTCATGCTCAAAAATAGAGTTGGCGGGAAGTAGAAAGGCAATCGTGGCTTTGGCGCACTCGATCTCTTCTTTGACCAATAGCTCTCTATTCTCATCTATCTCCTGGGAGAGTCCTTTCTTTGTCTTCTCTTCCGGATATGCTTCTTCCAATGTTTGGAGTCCTGAATCTATCTTGGAATCTATGACACTCAGAAAATTGTTATTTTGGATGGGAGAGGGATGTATGGATGTGTTATCGTGGGCGGAATCTTCGGCCGGCCAAGTGACGCGTCCTTTGGAAAAGTCGAGGGATGTGCCGCTGGCCGTCAGGAATGGGACTCCTAATATAGGAATAGAGTTATTTTCCCTTGGTCCCAAAACCTGGAAGTCAGTGGTTATACTTTTTCCGTTGACCTCGATTTTGACTTCCCGAACACCTCCCTCGGTGTCAACCAAATTGCCATTCGCTAAGATAAGCGATTTCAGATTTTCAGTGTCGACTTGTTGGTGCATCTTCGCAACATCTTGCATGGTGAGGATGTTATTGGATGCCCCGGAGTCGCGTAATGTTGGGGTTTCGAAGTTGTTTTTTTTAAATTGATGACGAGTTCGTTGCTTTTTCCCAAATTTTCCTCCCCAAGGCTTTTACCTTGTTCATGGGGGTTCTTTTCGGTGTTACTAGGTAAGGTGCCTTGGGTGCGCTCGGAGACCACTTGGGCCAATTGGCCCAATTGTGCCTCCAGTTTGCACATCGAGGCGGCTTGATTTGTCATGTTAGTTTGGGAAATTTCAACGAATTTCTCAAACATCTCTTCCAAAGAACTTTTTTTCACGACGGGGAGCCCTTGGGAATAATTTGGTTGAGGCAGCCGCGGTTGGCTTCTGGAGGCATATGCATCGTTTTGATGCTGCCCCGATTGCCATCTTTGGCCAGATGCATTTGGATTCCAAGAAACGTTGGGGCGGTTT
Organism: Platanthera guangdongensis; assembly: GCA_039583875.1. Taxonomy (NCBI): domain Eukaryota; kingdom Viridiplantae; phylum Streptophyta; class Magnoliopsida; order Asparagales; family Orchidaceae; genus Platanthera; species Platanthera guangdongensis. The sequence continues at coordinate 63,565,278 of CM077161.1, read as the reverse complement.
CTCACCCCAGGGTGTATGTGTTTCCGTAAGGCACTCCCCTGGTTTGATTTGCTACAAAATTAACTGACTCATTCAGAAAAGAAGATTCGTCTGGTACCTCCACTCCTAGGCATTCGAAGCTGTGGTGGTCGGTGATTCCGCAACCTTGGCATGAGATTGCCATCATTGGGGCGGCGGCGGCGGCAGCGTGCTTTGGGATATCCACGGCGAATACTCCGCTTGTGCTTCATGGGATGTTTCTTCCAGCAGTCCAGTAAGCACTGTGGGTGGCAGTGTCTTGTAATATTCTCAGAGCATCATCCGGAGCAAGGTTCATGATTGTTCCTCCGGAGGCGGCATCGATCAAGGCTCGGTGGTGGGGTTCAATAGCGAAGTAGAAACTTTCGACGAGGTTCCACGTTTGGAATCCATGGTTAGGGCACTTCCTCAGCAGCTCGTTGAAACGCTCCCAAACTTCAGCTAAACTTTCTTGATTGGCTTGCCGGAAGTTGGCTATTGCTCGCCTCATGCTCACGATACGATCTACCGGGTGGAACTTAGCTAGGAATTTTGTGGTCAAAGCCTCCCAGGTGGTGGCTATTTCAGGTGGGAGGGAGTGAAGCCATGTCTTGGCTTTGTCCCTTAGTGAAAAAGGGAAGTGGCGGAGCTTGACTGTTTCGTCCGGGATTCCAACGTAGCGGAACGTGGCGCAAATTTCGGAGAATTCCGCCAGGTGAAGATGGGTGTCTTTAGTGGCCATTCCTGAGAACTGAGCGTTGTTCTGAATGATATTCAGGATAGCTGGTTTAATCTCGAACTATTGGATGGTGATAGCAGGTCTGAAACTGGGGTATATGCTCCCGACGGTAGGTGTAGTGTAATCGCTCATGGTGAGGACCTGGGGAGGGTTCACTTCATTTTATCGCCATTTAGGTCGCCAGGAGGTATCCCTCTAACTCGGTGGCCGGCATCGATATTCAGCTGGTCTCCCATTGGGGCTAAAGTGATGGCTGCGGCGCGTCATCACGCTAGGATAGTATGTTCGATCTCTGGGTCGTAGGCTACAAGATCTCTTATGGCTCGACGTTGCATTCACTGTGGCAAACTACACAAGGAAACAACAGTCAAAAACACTAACTCTTATAACAATAATTTCAGTCATCCTAAGTCGCTCTATAGTTGCATTCGCCGGCAACGGCGCCAAAAACTTGATGCGTGGAAATCGGCAAGTGCACCGGTCGTACAAGTAATAAAATTTGGGAATAAATCCCCGAGTGTCGGTCTCTTGAGTAATGCAATTAGCATAGAGCGGCGACAGTTCAGAAAATATCATTATGAGGGTTATACTTAGAAAAGTTTAAAAAGGGGGCTTGTGAGATTGTGGTTTCTTGATCTAATAAACTAATTAAGGCTATGCGGGTAGAAGGCACCTCTTCACAAGGTGAGGTTAGTGTATCGGCCGCGATGCCGAACTTCGGTTGGGCGAGTGGACGGATGCTAATGGATGGAAGTGTTCTTGTGTGGAGTGCAATCGTGTGAAACAAGGGTATGGAGTGGATGTGGAGTGGGCGAGGCGCATTCACAACACACAACTCAAAAGCAAATGAAAACTACAAACATCCATTTAGATATAGAGTAGAAAATGTAGTTCTTTACAATATCAAATCATTCCATAAAACGGAGTAAGGGGAAGAGGAGTAAACCACTAGAGGGTGAAGGTCCACCGCAGGTCGTGGCCGGAATAGCGAGTTGTCAATCCACTTCCGGGCTCAGTCCGAGGAGGCTTCCGGTACCAACGAGTTCTCACCTCGAAGGCCTTTGAGTCCGTTCTCTATGTCGTCTTCTTATCCAACTCCGATGGAAAGCTTGGAGTTGAGGTCATTAATGGTCGGGAGCTTCGCCGGAGGGTTTGGAAAGCTTTGGAATCATCGGCTACGGACTCCCGATGAAGGTGGAGGTGGATGGAGTAGCTGGAGAAGTAGAATGGCACTTCCCGTGCACTCTCTGATCACAGAAATGACCAGTGTTGCCCTAAATCACGGAGCAGGCCCTTATATACGGAGGCAGAATAAGCAGAGCGCACGACTAGTGGTTGTGCGCACTGTCGGTCGTTGATCGTGCGCAATTTCCAATTAAACCTGCAACTTGGACAGAAACATCAGCAGATATGCGCACGATCAGTGGCACACGACCGGTGGTCGTGCGCACTGAATCCACTAATCATGCGATTGGCTATGACAGAACTGGGGAAAAGGAGAATCTAATGCGCATGATCAGTGGCACACGACTAGTGGTTGTGCGCAGTGAGTCCAGTGATTGTGCGCAGTGTTCCTGTATCGTCGGGGTCTCCTGAGCAGTTCTGGAGCACGCACACGACCCATGCACCAGCAGAAGAGGAAGATATGCCACCAAAAGTGCAAACCACATTCTCAAGACACGGCGAGAGAACAAGTAAAACAAACGGAAATACAGAAACATCTAAAGCACACAGAAAACAGGCCTAAAGTGCACTTAATCATGAAATAGGCAAGTAAACAAATATAAGCAGTTATAGCTCTCAAGTGCAGTGCTAAGACGATAAAACTGGCTCAGATGAGTCCAAAACTCAGTGTAATATTTGGACTCATCATGTCCTGCTTGGCTCTCCAGCACTTGCACAGGGACAGCCCACCAAATGGTGGCAAACAAGGCAACGGTCAGCATTCAGTTGACCAATTTTATAATGACCCTATCCCTTTCCCGGGGCAGTGGTATTTTTTCCCTGCAGGCATAGCATTTCACAAGCAGATTTGTATATCATACAATGTGCTCTCTCGCACATACATTCCATCACAACCGTCAGCAACGCGGCCCGACAATCTATGCACTCAGGGCACATTCTTGGTGTACCGGGGAACCAGTTGCCCACCACCATCTCAGGGTCACAACCCAATGGTCAAAAATTGAGCCTTTACTCCATGGCGTGCAGCCAGAGATTATAGTCTTAGTGAACTGGGATTGGCCTGTAGCCCCCCATTGTATCACGGTGCGCAGGCCTAAGACTCTCGCTATGCACTCCAACAGACCACACTTTCAGGTCTCACGTCGGACGGACATAACGCAGGTCGGATCATCCACCCCCCCCCCCCTACCCACCATGTTGCTCAAATCGCCTTGCCATCACCGAGTACAGTGTACTCACGGCTAAAGAAAAGGCGCGGGTCAGTTTCACCTTACTTGTTTGGCATAAAGCCTGGGTATTTTCCTGCGCACACCAGTACTTACTATCACACCCATTCATATCACAACATCAGAGGGTCTTTCCTGGGCACACCAGTACTTCCTGCTACTCCCCTTCACAGGTACAACCCTGTAAATATTACAAATTTCAAGGGTATTTTCCTGGCTTACCACACCAGCACTTCCTGCTACTTCCCTTCACAGGTACCACCTATGAACATCAAGCATTACAAAGGGTATTTCCCGGACTGCCAATCCAGTACTTCCTGTTACTCTCTTTCACAGGTAAAACCCAATAGCACAAGCATCACAAGGGTATTTTTCTGGCCTACCACTCTAGTACGTCCTGCTACTTCCCTTCACAGGTGCAACCCATCGACTCCTAAACTACACGTTTATCACGGAGTCTTCTCTGGCGCGTAGATGCAACATCACCAATCCAGACCAACCTGTTGATTGTCTCTGAGATATCTGCAAAGAGAAAATACCAAACTAACAATTCATCAAGGCAAGTATACCTATCGAAATGCAGCTAGGGGACACAAGTGTCGTATTGAAATCCGGGAACAGTTGAGTAAGCTTACTCACACGAAATCTATTATTTTATCGACGGTAAAATAAGGTTTGGCTAAATGTACTAAAAGAAGAGAACTACTTGTATGAAAAGATAAAGAGAGCTAAAAGAGCGATTAACTTAAGCTTAGTAACGATGAAGGGAAAATGCACTTGATCAGAAATCACCTCGGCAAGAGTGGTTAGAAAAATACGATAAATAAACCTAAGCTAATTAGGGTAAAGGTCCTTGACCGTGGAGGTTCCATGAATATTGACATGCTTCTCTCGAAGGCTGTGCCTAACTGAGTTTAGGAAGGTCCGACCGACTTTCGCCTAAATCGGAGGCCTAAAACTCGCTTTACGCGGTGAACCCCTCTAATGGATTTTACTCCAATCCGGGAGATTTGAACGTCTGCCTCTCTCGAGGGGTGCGAACAACTCCCTTTACTCTTGAGTGCTCATTTCAAACTTTCGGCCTCTCGGCTAGCCCAGAATGAAAGCAAAGGTGGAGAGTATATATCGATAATATACCTCCAACCCGTGATAAATCAAGAGTAATTCAAAGCTAAACCCTGAAAAGAAAAGGTAAGATTCAAAGCATCATAACCTAATCACTCGAACCTCGGATCAATTAGATCGAGTACATGGAGGATTAGTTAATCATGGTGAGGTGGAAGAGGGAGATGAGTAGAAGAAAAATACTGAAAACAGAGCAGAAACGTAAAAGAAAACAGCAATTTTTATTAATAGAAACAGTGATCTTACAGCTTGAAAACCAGAGATTACAAGAACATGAGAAGGAAACTACACTATCATTAGCATCATACTATAGAAATAAACTAGAAGCTAATACAGGGAAAGCATAAAGCTAGATCTATGAACTAGAAATGAAAATACATGCTTAAAAAGTTCAGAAAAACAAAGGACAGAACCTCCCCTCTCAAAGCGAAAAGTTCCCTAAAACCCCTGGAGTTGGGCTCTATTTATAGAATTTTTCGGGTCGGGTCACGCCCCCCTGTCACGCCCTGGTCGGGCGTGACCCTGGGGCGTGACACATTCGGGCAGGAATTGAATTCTGATGGAGTTGTTGTGGTACACGCCCACAGGTCACGCCCTGGTAGGGCGTGACCCTGGGGCGTGTTCTTTGCGGCGTGACTTTGGGAGCTGAAATTGAATGCTGGAGGTGACGGGCGGAATTGCTGAAGTACACGCCCATATGTCACGCCCGGGTCATGCGTGACCCTGGGGCGTGACACTTTCGGTGCGACGGTGGAGCGGGAAAAACGAGCGCGCTGCGGCGATTCCTCGGAACCTGGGGACACGCCTATAGTACACGCCCGTGTCGGGTGTGTCACGGGCGTGACCGAGGGGCGTGTACACTAAGTTTCCACGGAATGTAGTTTCGGACCAATTGCTTCATTCCTCTGGGTTACACGCCCTAGGTACACGCCCTGGTAGGGCGTGACCTTGGGGCGTGTCACAGCAAAATTCGGCTGAAAGCCGTGAAAACCTACAAAAAGCAGAAAAAATGCATTAGCGACAAAAATATATACAAAGGGGAATTAAAACAAGTACTTTACAAGACATGATTGGCTTTAAAACACCGAAAATATCCTAATAAAATTGACTGCAAACGTATTATCAAATTCCCCCAAGCTTAAGTTTTGCTTGTCCCCAAGCAAAGATATAAAGACAAGCTAATCATAAAAAGTGACTAATTCAAAAAGTTTTAATCATACTCACACAAGTACTATGCGAAATTCTAGGTAGGGAGAATGTAAAACGTAAATCTAAAACAATTATTTAGGTATGGTTTAACTTTTATAAACTTTACTTAATAAAAATAAATCATCCAGAATTTTGACGAAATTCTTTAAATAGATTTAAGTAAGGCAATGAAAATGAAAAGAACGTATTGAGTTATTACTGGATCCAAGCAACGCATTATAATTATATCAATTAAATAACAAAAATCTAAGTTTAAATCCAAAACTAAAACTGATTTACTTTTCTTCTTTTCTTAGTTGTTAAATAAAATTAAAAAAAGGGCGTGAATCAAAAGGACTTAATAGGACCGAAACGTTTGGTTTAGGAATATGAATAGTAGTGGAATTCAAATATAAACATGGAGGCTTAAAAATCACACTAAACCAAAACAACGAGTTTCAAAAAAAAAATTTATTTTAAACAAAATATGTATAAATAAATTTTTTTTTTTCTCTTTATGATTATTTATCTCATTTTTTTCTCATATTTTTTTTTTATTATTTTCATTCATTTTTGTTTTTTTTTTCTTTTCAATTTATTGCTTTTGAGTACACCTTTTTCAACAATATCTCAGACAAAATTTTCTATCAAACAAAATTAGCGTGATTAGATAGGTAGGAATTTGGGCTTTGGTGAAAATGAAAATGTGTGTGGAGTTTATCAAATGAATTTGGAAAAAGGGCTCAAAAGCGGCTAACTAGTGGTAAAAGAGTTTAGGTTGGCAAGAAAGCTCAAACGTAAATAAAAATGGCCTAAATCATTTTCACGCGTTTTTTTTTTAAATTTATTTAAAACATAGAGTCGATAAATTTCAAAAAGCAAGTTCGAGATAATAAAAGAAGATTGATGAAATTATCTTGAAAATAAAAATAATGTCACTTGGATCGTTCATATCTACTACGTTATTCAAAATATGTTCTTACAAAAATCATCTAAAGACGAAAAGGAAAATAGTGGATGATAAATTTTTAGAGAAAGTAAAGAAAATAAAGAACGAAAAACCATAATAGAAATGCACGGTTTAGAGAAATATTTTACCTTAACATGCTACCGTGAATTAGAAACACAGCATGGCCAACATTTTACTTGTGAAATATGATTAAAAAGAATGATTAGAAAAATTATAATTAACTACGTTGTTTATAAAGAAGTGTGAGAAAAACAAAACATAAACATGGGGTACTTATTGAAATACCAAAATGCAGCTATATATATATAATAATTTTTTTGAAATTTTTTGAAATTTTGGATTTTGTTTTTTTTTTTGGGATATTTACAAAACAAAAAGAAAACAAAAAGAAGGAGGAAGTCCTCCCCCAAGCTTAAAATCTACATTGTCCGCAATGGAGAAGGAGGTCGGAGAACGAGAGAAAAGTAAAGTACAGAAATAAAAGATAGAATTGAAAAACAGGTACTTCCCCGGTTTTATTTTGCAGGGCAAGTTGAGTGATGCCGCTCCTCCATGCCTGTGCTGTGGATCTTCATGAAACGTCGTCCGGTGGACTTGGTCATGGAAGCAGAACCGTTGGAGCAGGCGATCGCAGAAGTTTCAGCTTGCCGGAGCCAGTCGGGGCAAAAAGTGTAAAAGAAAGAAAACAGAAAAAGATAACTTGGGTTGCCTCCCAAGAGCGCCCTTTGTTTAAAGCGTCGTTTGAGCTCGACGAATCAAAATAATAATGTCCCAAATATTGTTTTAAAAATAAAGTTCGAATAAATGTCAAAGTTTGTGAGTAAAATAATGTTCAGATTAATCAAATGTCAGGACCGGAAAGATAGAGTTAACAGGGTTAAGACTGACATCATCACAGAAATACAGTTTAAGACGCTGACCATTCACTTTGAAAGTACCCTTATCAGGGTGAGAAATTAAAACAGTACCATAAGAAAAGACTTCTAAAACAGTAAAAGGCCCAGACCAACGTGATTTTAATTTACCCAGGAATAAACGTAAACGAGAATTATAAAGAAGCACTTGGTCGCCCGGCTTAAAGATTTTTGGGTGCCTAAGATGTCGATCGTGTAAACGCTTCGTCCGCTCTTTATAAAGTCTGTTATTTTCATATGCGTAAGAGCGCCACTCGTCGAGTTCGTTAAGTTGAAATTTTCTAAAATCGCCGACGGAGTTGGGATCGAAGTTTAAAAATCGCAAGGCCCAAAAGGCGCGGTGCTCTAACTCTACGGGTAAATGACACGATTTTCCATAAACCAACCGATATGGCGTACATCCGAGGGCGGTTTTGTACGCTGTTCGGTAGGCCCATAGAGCATCGTCTAATTTGGCGGACCAGTCTTTTCTAGATGTGGAAACAGTCTTTTCTAAAATTCTTTTTATTTCTTTATTCACTACTTCGACTTGTCCGTTAGTTTGGGGGTGGTAGGCAGTGGAAAGCTTATGAGTAACGCCTTATTTAGTTAGGATTTTTGAAAATTGTGCGTTACAGAAATGGGAACCCCTATCACTAACGATAGCGCGCGGCGTACCGAATCGAGAAAATAATTTTTTGAGGAAATTAACTACGACTCGGGCGTCATTCGTAGGAAGAGCTTGGGCTTCGGCCCAACGTGAAACATAATCAACGGCAACTAAAATATACTTATTCCCGAAGCTAGAAGGAAAAGGGCCGACAAAATCAATCCCCCAGAGGTCGAAAACTTCGCACTCTAGGAAATAATTTTGTGGCATTTCATTTTTATTCGAAATATTCCCCGACCGTTGGCAACTATCACACCTACTCACAAAGGCATGCGCGTCTTTAAACAGGCTGGGCCAGTAAAAACCCGCGCGTAACACTTTGTGAGCGGTGCGAGCAGCTTGATAGTGCCCACCTGTCGGTCCTTCATGCAAATGTTTAATAATATCTAAACCTTCATCAAAGGAAACACACCTCCTGATCACTTGGTCTGCACAGACTTTAAAAAGATGCGGGTCCTCCCAAAAGTAGTTCTTCAACTCAGAAAAGAATTTCTTCTTTTGCTGAGATGAGAACTCTTTTGGGAGCACACGAGCCACTAGATAGTTGGCGATACGGGCAAACCAAGGAGAAGTAGATGTGTTAATTACGAAAAGCTTCTCATCAGGGAAATAGTAATGAAAAGAATTTTCATCTAATTGTTCTATAAACGGGTTGTCTAGGCGCGAAAGGTGGTCGGCGGCCAAGTTCTCGGCACCTCGCTTATCACGGATCTCTAAGTCAAACTCCTGGAGGAGTAAGACACAGCGAATCAGACGAGGCTTGGCATCCGTTTTAGAGAGAAGATATTTGAGGGCCGAGTGGTCCGTAAAAACAATAATTTTCGAAAGAGTAATATAAGGGAGAAATTTGTCAAAAGCAAATACTACAGCTAATAGCTCCTTCTCGGTTGTGGTGTAATTTTCTTGTGCTGATGTGAGTGTTTTACTAGCGTAATAAATGGGGTGGAAGTTTTTGGAAATACGTTGACCTAGTACGGCTCCCACCGCATAACTACTCGCATCACACATTATTTCAAATGGAAGATCCCACACCGGAGCTATCATGATTGGCGCATTAACTAATTTTTCTTTTATTAATTTGAAGGCAGCTAGGCAGATGTCATCAAAGATGAATGGGGCGTCTTTTTCTAAGAGATGGGTAAGGGGCTTGGTGATTTTGGAAAAGTCCTTTATGAAGCGGCGGTAGAAACCCGCATGACCCAGGAAACTTCTTATGGCTTTTATGTTCGTAGGTGGCGGCAGTTTCTCGATAACTTCTATTTTCGCAACGTCTACTTCAATACCCCTTTCAGAAATTTTATGTCCCAAAACTAACCCTTCCCTTACCATAAAATGACATTTTTCCCAATTTAAGGCGAGGTTAGTTTCTTCGCATCGCTCTAAGACTTTTTCAAGGTTCTCTAAGCAACTATCGAAGGAATTCCCGAAGACGGAGAAATCATCCATGAATACTTCCATAATGCTTTCTACGTACTTGTCAAAGATGGCGAGCATACATCGCTGGAATGTAGCCGGCGCATTGCACAATCCAAACGGCATTCTTCGGTAGGCGAAGGTGCCGAAGGGACAAGTAAACGTAGTTTTCTCCTGGTCCTCGGGGGAGATGGGGATTTGAAGATACCCCTAGAGGCCATCGAGAAAACAATAAAAGCTATGTCCGGAAAGTCGTTCTAAAATTTGATCAATGAACGGCAAGGGGAAGTGATCCTTGCGGGTGGCGTCATTCAACTTACGGTAATCTATACACATTCGCCATCCGGTCACCGTCCGAGTCGGGATTAATTCATTATTTTCATTACTTACGACCGTTATCCCTCCCTTCTTTTGTACTACCTGTACTGGGCTAACCCACTTACTGTCAGATATAGGATAGATAATTCCTGCGTCTAACAATTTCATAACCTCGCCCTTAACTACGTCTTTCATGTTTGGGTTTATACGACGCTGAGGTTGTATAGAGTTACGAGAATTATCTTCCATTAAGATTTTATGAGTGCAGAAAGATGGGCTTATGCCCTTGATATCAGATATCTGCCAAGCAATAGCTTGGCGATGCTTTTGTAAAATTGAAAGAAGTTTATTCTTTTGTGCATCCGTGAGGTAGGCCGAAATTATGACAGGCAGCTTAGAGTCCTTTTCTAAGAAAGTGTATTGAAGGTGCTCTGGTAGTTCTTTCAGTTCCAAGGTAGGGGGGTCATCATACGAGGTCTTGGAAATTTGTTCTTTTTCAAAAACTATGTCCTCGTACACTTTTTTATATGTAAAATTAAAAGGGGTGTTGCTAGCGGCCATGGAGGCTTCGTGCAGCGATTCAGTTGGAAAAGTAGAAGAGGAACAGAAATCATTAAATTCTTTTTCAAAATCAGAGGGGCGAGTGGAGGATTCTTCACTTATGTGTAGAGATTCAGTTGGAAGAGTAGGAGAGGAACAAAAATTGGAAAATTCTTTATCAAAATCAGAGGTGGGAGAGAAGAATTCTTCACTTATGGTATCCATGAAAAAACAGGAGTCATCATTAGCTAGTGTGTTCTTCATCGAGGGGGTGATAGAGAAAGTTACCTCATCGTCGCCCACTCAAAGGAAGAGTTTACCATTGCTTACATCAATGATAGCTCAGGAGGTGGCAAGGAAGGGTCGGCCAAGGATCAGGGGAACCTCGACGTCTTCTTCGATGTCTAAAATGACAAAGTCCACCGGGAAGATGAACTTGTCAACTTTGACTAGGACGTCCTCCACTATTCCTAACGGGTATTTGACTGACCTGTCGGCTAGCTGGATACTCATGCGTGTGGGGTTGAGACTACCAATTCCTAACTTTTTAAACAACGAGAGGGGCATAAGATTAATACTCGCACCTAAGTCGGCTAAAGCGTGTTTGACAAAGAGATCACCAAAGACACACGGGATAGAGAAACTACCCGGGTCACTGATTTTTTTCGGTAATCCGTTTGTCAAAACCGCCGAGCACGCGACATTTAACGTGACATGAGAAAGGTTCTCTAACTTCTTCTTGTTAGTTAGGAGGTCCTTAAGGTATTTTGCGTACTTCGGTATCTGGGATATGGCTTCGTGGAAAGGCAGATTTACGTGGATTTGCTTAAACATTTCCAAAAAAACGGGTGTATTGATCATCCTGTCGTTGTTTATTAAGTTCGGAAGGGTATGGCGGGGATGGATTATTTTTAAAGGTGGGTGGTGGAGTGAGTTCTTTTTCTACGATAGGGGTGATAATTTCTTCGGCAGAGGGTGGAATTTTTAAAACGGGAATGGAGCTTTGATCTTTAAAAACGGGAGCGGAGCTTGCCTCGGGTTCTTCACTTACCATACCAGGAACTTTCTTCCCACTCCGAAGAGTTATAGCTTTCGCTTGCTCTCTCGGGTTGGGCTCGGTATTGGAAGGAAGAGACCCTACGGGTCGCTCAGAAATCATTTTAGCGAGCTGTCCTACCTGATTTTCTAAGTTTTTAACACTTCCGGTTAAGGTCCTAATCGTAGCGTCATTAGCATTCATGTATTTTGAAAACACTTCCTCCAAATTTGGAGGTTTTGGAAAACTTTGAGGAGGTGGTGGTGGAGCAGAAAAATCACTTTGCGGTGGCGGGCGCACAGCATTCGATGGATTGCTCCACGAAAAATTCGGATGATTTCTTAACACAGGATTATAACTATTCGGAAAATTAAAACCAGGAGGATGATAATTCGCAACAGAAAAATTATTAAAAGCAGTTCTAGGCATATTATTTACATAATCCAAATGTTCGGCGGGAGGAGTTGCAGATTCCCATACCTGAGGGGCGGAGGCAGCAGTCATCTCCGTAATTTTTTTGCTTAATATTTCAACTTGCAGTGCGAGTTGTGAGACGTTGTCCACTTCAAAGAGACCTGCAGGTTTGTTTGGGCGGGACCTAGGCACATTCCACTGGTAAGTGTTCATGGCCATGTCTTCAAACAGCTCAAGAGCTGCTTCCGGGGTCTTATGGTTTAAAGTACCGCCAGAAGCTGGGTCTATCATTTGCTTCGTGCTTTGATTTAGCCCATTATAAAACGTCTGCACCTGCAACCATACAGGCAGAGCGTGATGTGGGCATCGTCTTAATAATTCTTTAAATCTTTCCCAGGTTTCGTAAAGGGTCTCTGAGTCTATTTGTCCAAAGGCAGAAATGTCATTCCTAAGTTTAGCAGTTTTAGCAGGCGGAAAATACTTGGCCAAAAATTTTTCAGTTAATTGCGTCCAAGTAGTTATGCTATTTTTAGGAAGGGTGTTCAGCCACTGCTTATACTTAATTCTAAGAGAGAAAGGAAATAATCTTAGCCTAATAACATCATTTGTGACACCATTTATCTTGAAGGTGTCACAAATCTCAAGAAAGCTGGCTATGTGTGCGTTCGGGTCTTCATCTTGAAGCCCGTCAAATTGCACATACTGCTGCACCATTTGAATTATGCTAGGCTTCAGTTCTAAATTATTATTATTTATTGCAGGGCGAACTATACTAGTTTCTGTACCCTCGAGATTTGGTCGTGCATAATAGGACATAGGCCTTTGCACGACTTCCTCCACGTTGGGTTCTGCCATTCTTAAGGTAGAAAATGACTCAGAATCCTCAACCGGCACTTGGGTAGTAGGGCCTTGAAATCGCGATCTTCTCCGAAGAGTACGCTCAATTTCGTGGTCCAGGTCCAAAGTAACCGACGGACTACCGCGGGTCATACACTAGAAGAAAAGAGGAGAAGCAAGACTAAAAAGTAAAAGAGCTAATGAAGTTGGAAAAATTTTTTGAAATAGATTTTTTTTATGTTTTAACTCCCGAACTTCCCAAGGGCTACCCGGTGAAGGGTTCGCAAGGTACTAGACAAGATAGTGGCATTTAGAGCCACTTTGCCCTTTTCGAGAGAGTTAGGTGGTGTAGAAAATTTTGTGATGTGGGTTTCTATTATGAATGCGGTAATTAAAATCCAGCCACTTATCTCTGTGCGAGTAGGCGGAAATTAAAAGCTATACTCACGCACTCGACAGAAAATTAAAACACACCCACTCTACAGAAAGTAAACAGACTCTACTGAAATAAAGCCTGCCAATGAACTCAAGTGAGTAGGCGGAAAAATAAAATACGCACACTTGCTTGAAATAAAGCCTGCCAATGAACTCAAGTGAGTAGGCGGAAAAATAAAAGATATGCACACTTGCTTGAAATAAAACCAGCCAATTAACTCAAGTGAGTAGGCGGAAAAATTAAAAATACGCACACTTAATAAAATCCAGCCATTTAACTCAAGTGAGTAGGCGGAAAAATTAAGAAGGAGGCTGAGAAAGAGAAGCGATAAAATTAATATAATCGCGTTTTCAATTTATCAACAAGCGTTGCTTCCCCGGCAACGGCGCCAAAAACTTGATTGTCTCTGAGATATCTGCAAAGAGAAAATACCAAACTAACAATTCATCAAGGCAAGTATACCTATCGAAATGCAGCTAGGGAACACAAGTGTCGTATTGAAATCCGGGAACAGTTGAGTAAGCTTACTCACACGAAATCTATTATTTTATCGACGGCAAAATAAGGTTTGGCTAAATGTACTAAAAGAAGATAACTACTTGTATGAAAAGATAAAGAGAGCTAAAAGAGCGATTAACTTAAGCTTAGTAACGATGAAGGGAAAATGCACTCGATCAGAAATCACCTCGGCAAGAGTGGTTAGAAAAATACGATAAATAAACCTAAGCTAATTAGGGTAAAGGTCCTTGACCGTGGAGGTTCCATGAATATTGACACGCTTCTCTCGAAGGCCGTTCCTAACTGAGTTTAGGAAGGTCCGACCGACTTTCGCCTAAATCGGAGGCCTAAAACTCGCTTTACGCGGTGAACCCCTCTAATGGATTTTACTCCAATCCGGGAGATTTGAACGTCTGCCTCTCTCGAGGGGTGCGAACAACTCCCTTTACTCTTGAGTGCTCATTTTAAACTTTCGGCCTCTCGGCTAGCCCAGAATGAAAGCAAAGGTGGAGAGTATATATCGATAATATACCTCCAACCCGTGATAAATCAAGAGTAATTCAAAGCTAAACCCTAAAAAGAAAAGGTAAGATTCAAAGCATCATAACCTAATCACTCGAACCTCGGATCAATTAGATCGAGTACATGGAGGATTAGTTAATCATGGTGAGGTGGAAGAGGGAGATGAGTAGAAGAAAAATACTGAAAACAGAGCAGAAACGTAAAAGAAAACAGCAATTTTTATTAATAGAAACAGTGATCTTACAGCTTGAAAACCAGAGATTACAAGAACATGAGAAGGAAACTACACTATCATTAGCATCATACTACAGAAATAAACTAGGAGCTAATACAGGGAAAGCATAAAGCTAGAGCTATGAACTAGAAATGAAAATACATGCTTAAAAAGTTCAGAAAAACAAAGGACAGAACCTCCCCTCTCAAAGCGAAAAGTTCCCTAAAACCCCTGGAGTTGGGCTCTATTTATAGAATTTTTCGGTTCGGGTCACGCCCCCCTGTCACGCCCTGGTCGGGCGTGACCCTGGGGCGTGACACATTCGGGCAGGAATTGAATTCTGACGGAGTTGTTGCGGTACACGCCCACAGGTCACGCCCTGGTAGGGCGTGACCCTGGGGCGTGTTCTTTGCGGCGTGACTTTGGGAGCTGAAATTGAATGCTGGAGGTGACGGGCGGAATTGCTGAAGTACACGCCCATATGTCACGCCCGGGTCAGGCGTGACCCTGGGGCGTGACACTTTCGGTGCGACGGTGGAGCGGGAAAAACGAGCGCACTGCGGCGATTCCTCGGAACCTGGGGACACGCCTATAGTACACGCCCGTGTCGGGTGTGTCACGGGCGTGACCGAGGGGCGTGTACACTAAGTTTCCACGGAATGCAGTTTCGGACCAATTGCTTCATTCCTCTGGGTTACACGCCCTAGGTACACGCCCTGGTAGGGCGTGACCTTGGGGCGTGCCACAGCAAAATTCGGCTGAAAGCCGTGAAAACCTGCAAAAAGCAGAAAAAATGCATTAGCGACAAAAATATATACAAAGGGGAATTAAAACAAGTACTTTACAAGACATGATTGGCTTTAAAACCCCGAAAATATCCTAATAAAATTGACTGCAAACGTATTATCACCTGTCCAGATGGGCTTCACATAGCATGCATATTTCGTACTCCTTTTTCAGATCTATATACCAAATGATTGGGGATTCCATGAATCAACCCAAGGGACTCCCATAACAAGCCACCCTCTGGTGCGGGAATCAAATGCACATGCCAAAAAGGAAGCCTTCACATGGCTAGGAAGAAAAGTCATTACCCTTGAAGACCGCTTCAGTGCCATGAGCTCCTAGATGGCTGGAAAGAACCGCAATGGCTTTTCCTCCACAACGTTGGCCTCAGATCTCTCGTTGGAACTCCGCAGCACCACCGGTGACCAGCTCTCCGTCCTCCTCCTCCTTCTTCCTCTCTCTCTCTCTAGGTATGTAGAAAGAGATGGCCAACACTCAAATGAGCTTTTCCAACTCATTTCCCGGCCTTAAGGACATAGGGAGGAAGCTCAGCCATTGGATCCCAGCTGAGAAAATGAACGGCCACGATTTTGCCAAAAAATCATATTTTTTTGCCTGACACGGCCTGTGACACGCCCGTGTCCCAGGCCGTGTACCTCAAGCAGTGCTAAATCAACTTATCCAGTCCAGTACACGCCCATGCGACACGCCCGTGTCACGGGTCGTGTCACCTGACACACCTTCAGACACGCCCGTGTCTATGGCCGTGTACTTCAGGCTGCACAAAATCGACTTCAACCTGAGCGGGACAAGGCTAGGGACATGCATGTATCCTAGGCCATGAACCCCAAGACACAACCGTGTCGCACCTGTGTTCACCAGGCCTCAATACCTTGGGCTCATCCAGAAAAGGACACGGCCTGTGATACGCCCGTGTACCAGGCCGTGTGCCTATACACGGCACCAGACACGCCCCGGCTCAACTTCGTCGAGCTGAGTTCATCAACTAGAGGAGGACACGGCCTCTGACATGCTCGTGTCAGATGGCGTGTTCCCCCCATTTTTCGTCGAACCCATTTTTCATCGATCACTCGCCGGCTGCTCACCCGAGCAGGACATGCCCTGGGACACGCCCGCGTCCCAGGCCGTGTCACATAATTGTTCCCAACTCTGGAGTTTAGGGTGTTATACACTATCATGTCATGATCTTCTGTAGGAGGCATCCTTGCCTTTCCATTGCTTCTTCTTATTCAAGAATTTCTTGAACTATCGTGGGAGCAGAGAGAACTCTCCTTCAGATAGCTCAGAGCCTGAGGTACTTGGCTTCGAGGTTTATTCTTCACTCACTTCTTGTGCTGGGGCAGGATAGGCATCATTTGACTTCCTTGAGGTGTCTACCTTTAAATCAATAGACTTATCTTTGGATGTGGACCTGCTCTTCTCTTCTTCAGTCTTTCTGGTGTTGAGTTGATGCTCATATGACATAAGCTTCCCGAAGAGATTCTGCGGGTCTGTCTCGGCTAGCTTTCCAAATTCCCTGATGGCACAGACCTTGTTATCCCATTCCTTGGTTAGGGATCTCAAGAACATATCATTTAATTCTCCATTTGTGAAGACTCGGCCATAGACCCTTAGGTCATTGACTATCTTGAAGAAATTCTCAAAGGTGTCAGCAATGGTGTTCTTGTGTCCTTGTCGGAAGGCTTCATACTTCTGATTCAGAAGGGATCTTCTATCATCCATCACTTCTTTTGTACCTTCCATCAAAGTGACTAGGGACTGACACATCTCCTTTGCAGACTGGCACTGGATCAAGTTTTGCAGCATGGAGTCATCGACTACACTTGCTATTATGTTTTTGGCCTTCTTATCTAAAGACACAAGTGCAATCTCGTCTTTGTCTAGATCCATTAACTTCTTTGGAACTTTCTTAGTAGGATCTATTGTGGAGACGGTCATGGGAATATAAGGACCTTCTTCAACTATCATGAGGATCCTTGGATACACAACTTCCATGAAAAAGCTGATTCTTTCTTTCCACATGGGAAAGTTATTCTTGGTGCATAAAGGAAGCTTAGCAAAATCTCTAGCCTTGTCCATGCTTGGTAGATCTCAAAAGACAACTAGGAAGATCTGATCAAGGTGTTAACCTTTTAATGATCAACCTGGCTCTGATACAAATTGAAAGTATTCAGTTGTCTACCTAAATCACCTAGAGGGGGGTGAATAGGTGAGTTGTGCGTATTTTTGCGGAATAAAAATTTAAGATCTATGCACATGATTATCTACCAATCAATCACAGACGACAAAATATTTATAGTGGTTACCCAACCTTGGGTACATCCACTTTCCCTCACTGATCTAGCAATACACTAGACTCGGCTACTCCACTATCTCGGATAGAAAATCAATCCTACGCCTCGAAACAAAGTTCCTACAATCTCAATCCACAAAACGGATCTACACTCGGAAGATAAAACTTCCTACAACTCGGAGACAAAATCTCCTACATTCGGAGAGAATTCTCCTACAAGAATGAAATAGAAAGTATGTGAAAATACAAACAGTATAACTTTCTCAGATCTAAAAACAGTCGGCCTGAATCTTCTTCTTGGATCGTTGCGGCTTTATTAGAGAAGTTGAAGAATTATCTCGGCAAAGGCAGATCTGAACTTTCTTGGCTTCACACGATCGGATAGATGATGAAGAATGGAGCAACAATCTCGATCTGTGAATCTTCTTGATATGCATCCTCTAGAATCAAAAACCCTAGCCGGGTATGCGCAATGAAGGTTAGCGGCTGTGGCTTTCATTTTTTTTGAGAGAGAGAGAATGAGATTCATATTTACTTAGAATAATCTTGACATCAATTATTATTCGGGTTTGTCGGTTTGACAAGACTTTATATAGGATCTTCCCTAACGGTCATAATTAGTCTTAATGACGTACACGTGGACCAATCACGTCACGGCTGTTTGAAATTTCTGTCAAAAACTGGACTTAACGATTTTTCTGAAAAGGATGACTGACATACTCGAGAGAAGGTTAACCTACTCGAGTACTTAATAATACTACTCAAGTGAATAGAAGAAAACTACTCGAGTGAATGACTCGAGAGAAAGTCTAGAAATGATGAGCAGCTACTCGAGTAAAAAGAGACTTACTCGAGAGCTAATATAGCTACTCGAGATGTGGAGATTAACTACTCGAGTACAAGAAGTATTACTCGATAGGTAGAGGAACTACGCGAGTCAAGGACTTAGAAAAATTTCTGAAAGAAAAATCTGGGTTACTCGAGTAGTGAAACGGAACTACTCGAGAGGATAAAAACTACTCGAGTATATAGAAATAGCTACTCGAGTAATGGACTTAGAAAACATCTGAGGGAAGTAAATCTTGTTACTCGAGTATTTACTCAGGACTACTCGAGTAGTAGATGGACTACTCGAGTACATGAATTTGACTACTCGAGTGAGGAAAACTTGCATGAAATCTAGTCTTCTGTAACTCGAGACAAAAGACTAAACTACTTGAGTAGTTATATAACTACTCAAGTATTTTATTTAGAAAATTTTCTAGAGAAGAAATTTTGTTAACTCGATAATGAGAAGGAATCTACTCGAGTAGTTGTCTTAGTTACTCGAGCGCTATAATGTGGCTACTCGAGAGCTAATTCCTTTACCCGAGTACTTATAATCTTACTCGAGTATTGACTAAGTATTTCACTCGAGTATGTAGGTATCTACTCGAGTAAAGTACTTAGCAAAATTCTTTAAACAGAATTCTCATCTTCTTTGGTGAATACAGCAACAAAACTTCCTCCAATTAGTCCTAGTGCTTGGATATGAAGTGTATCCCAATAGAGAGGCTACACATGAGTCAACACCTTGGATCACACAATGAGGGATTACATTGTATGGTCCTGTGTTTGGTGACCCATTGTAGACTGACATTGGTCTAAACTTGGCATTAGAATCCTGCAAACACATAATATAAATAAAGCATCAAATACAACTTAATTCATCTTAGTTCAAAGGTGACTCCATCAAATCTAGGTTAATGTGCATACAATACCCAACAGTGGTCCACTAGCCTCATGAGGTTCAGAATTACCTAAAATGCCACTCAATTTCTAGAGGTGATGACTAGGAAAGAGAAAGCTCCATTCCCCCTTTAATGGAGGAGAGAGAAAGTGAGAAAGAGAGGCCATTTATGGGCAAGGGAGGCCAAGAGCCTCTCCACTCAACTCTCATGGATGGATTCATCTCCTCTGGCCAGTTAGGAGAAGACCAAAGGGTTTTTCCAGCCACGGCAGTGACTAGGGGAGGAGAATTTCATTGGCCGAAAATCACCTTCATGACCATTAATGTCCATTGATGCTACACCCCTTCCCTCCCCAATTTGTTCATCTTAAAAGCATCCCTTGTAACATCACATGTTACTTCTGGACCCCTCAACTTAGATTGGGTTAGGCATGGGGTGAGATTTAAAGAGATCAACTAGGTTTGACCCTAGGTAGTGGGTGGTAGCCATATGGAGCCCACTATAGGACCAAAGTCAAACTAGGTCAAACTAGCCTAAATAGGGACCCTAGCCACACCATGACCCCACCACATTGCCCTAACCCTAAAAACAATCTAAGTGGACCCTAGGGCATGTCACTAGGTCAACACTTTGACCCCCAATTGACCAAAGTCAACCTTGGACATAATTTGGTCAAACCCACACTCATAAGCCCAATTAGCCTAAGTAGGGCACCCCCTTGACCCAACCCAAGTTGGGTTGTGCCACTAGACCCATTTCCACCAAGTAGGGTCAGTCCACCCACCATGGTTGACCAAGTCAACCCTAAAAGTCAATTTGGTCAACAAATTGACCTAAAGAGAGAAAATGAAGGCCAAGCCCAATCCCATTGGGCTAAGCCCATCCAAATCAGCCCAAGCCCAACCTAAGTGGTCAAAGACAACTCATAACCCCCAAGATCAGGAAAGAGAATACATGCAAAGGGGTAGAAAAGGAATTTGGAGAAGAAGAGGGGAGAGAAAATGGAAAGAGGGGAAATGGTGGCCACATGGCCACCCCATCAGTTGGTTTTAGCTGCCCAAAACCAGGTGGCCGACCTCCCCTCTTCATTTCCAGCAGAAAACCAGGGCTGTGAGCCACATGGAACCATGGGTGAAGCCTCCAAAGCTCAAACTGAGCTCACTTTGGAGTTAACTCCACATATAGTCCACCTCAGCCCAATTCACCCCCTCCATTAGCTTTAGTGAGCTCAGGCGAGTAGAAATCGATTACTGGATCGAAGGAAACAGTGCAGGAACCATGAATCCAAGAAATCTCGCCGGAGCAAGGTCGGGAATGGCCACCCGCCGCCAAACTCACCGCCGCGCCGCCATACAGGTCCGTTTCACTTCACCTCTACCCGTACTAGAATCCTAGATCAATTAGGGGAGATATCGGGCTCCATTGAGCCCGATGCCATGGGAGAAATGAGAGATTTTTCCAAGCTTTCTAAACCACTCGGGATCACCGTCGCCGCCGTCTCCCGCCGCCCCATCACCGGGAAACGATAGCCACCACCACCGGGAAGGTGATGGCACCGTTGGCCGGGGGTGGCGTCGCCTCAGCTGGCCGGAAACAACCAGCAAAGATGCTCCAGCCAGATTCAATCCCTGTCGTTGGCTGGAGGTAGGAGATAAACGGATGCCGTTAAAATGTGCTTTATGATTCGTGCGGCTGTTATTTAAAAATCAAATTTTTTTGATATAGATTTAATGAAATGAAATGAAAATTCTATCACACTTTTACAGTCACCTTGCATGTTAATTTTAGGCCTCTTATAGGCATTTCCAGAACTTGGTCTTTTAATGAATGTTGTAGCTGATGGTCTTACCTTTATTTTGCCACCCTAAACATGTAATTTGGTGTAGAGTACAGTCCTGTAGGACATTTCTCCTAGGATTGGTCCTAGGGTAGGGCAGAAATTAAATTGGATGCCCAGGTCAAACCATTAGTCACCATGGCCCCAAATTTTGGGCACATTAGGGCATACTTAGCCCCTGCCAAAATTTAGGAATTTTTAGAGAACATTTTCCTATAGTTTTTGTCAAAATATAAAAATACAAATAAATGAAATATAAGGAGTTCTACACCTCCCCATGGTCCCAAATCTTGGTGGTAGGTCAGTGGGGTCATCCTTGGTGCATGATAAAATTTTTAGCACCTTGGGTTCACTGCATGTTGGAGAATCCACTTGCATGTGTTAGCATATGTTATGCCTTGGTGTGCAATTAGCAAAAATGCAAATATAGTGTATTTAACCCAATGGTGACATGCAAAGGTCTTGGAATTATTTACAGTGGTTCATTAGGGTAAATTTCATCCCTCAAATTATTCATGGAATTTTTGGAATCAAAAATTCCATTTATTGGAATTTACTTCAAATATAACTATTTTGGAAATAAAATTGGAAATAGGTTTTCCTTAAGTACAAATCCTAAAATTTTGCCAAGGCATAGATAATGTCACATTTGACTTAGGAAAAATATGATTCCTCTGTTTTGAAAAACTTTTGGAGTAGATATCTTAAATTTCCCATTTTACCCTTATCTTTTTAATTCTTGAAATGATGGATATATACCTCTGAAAAATTTGGACTTTATTCTACTGTTATAAAATGGTATTATTAGTTTTGCATAAATTTCTCAGAATTAATGGATGCATTGTTAGTTGTTAAATTAATACAATGGCATTTTTGGTAAATATGTTATAATAGAATTTTATAGGCCATCACACAATAAATGTTGATGATACTCTGCCAATAGTCATAAATTAGTGTTCTAGAGGTTCTATAATTTTCCTGGAATTTTTGATTACATAATGCCTATACTTCATTTGGAAAATGGAATTTGTGTGAATTTGATATTAAATAGGAAATGAGAATAAATAATTAAAGGAAAATTATGAGACTCTGTAGGCAGCAATATTTTATCAATATACATCTCAGAAAAAATTGCCTAGGTCAGAGGATGCTAAATCATAGTACTTTATATGTAAAGTGACCTAGTGTTTAAATTAAAAGATTTAATTAAAGGACTATTTTGCCAAGAAAAATTATGAGAATTCATAGGGTAGTTCCCTTAGTCCATACCACCCTAGGATAAATATTTAGAGGCAAGATGCCTTAAGCTTTGGAAGATCACATTTTTAGGGTAATCATAGGTCATGGTCTGCATATAACACAAATAGGTCTTGCCTTAGGGGTTACCAGGGGATTGATTATCGGCAGAAATAAGAGAGTTCAACATGAGTAACGCTGGTGGGTAGAGTTGTCTTAGTGAGGGATCAAAAGTGCAAGTCTTAGTTAGCAACTGGAGTGGGGGTCGGCGGAAGACCGTCGGCTTCCCGGTAACACCTTAAGTCACTAGGGTTGAACTAAAGCAATAAGGAGAGCTGGGGAGATACATGGGTAGCCATCAACTAAAATAAGTATCCTTGCGAAAGGGAACGCTGGGCGTAATCCCAATACAGTTCCTAGTGCCCCTTGAGAGCCCTTCACAGGGAATACCGGGGGCAGTCCTGGGATTAACCTTAAATCTCTAAGTATAATAACCCGTAGACAAGAGTAGTTTAATAGGTTAGGACATTGTTGTATCTTCTCGCCCGTGTAGGGTTGGAGAGATTCATGATATATGCTCACCCGTTTAGGGTTCGAGGGAGTTGGTATAAAGGCACTGATGTGCGATCTCACCCGTTTGGGGTTTGAGGGGGTTGGTATAAAGGCACTAATGTGCGTTCTCACCCGGGTTGGGTTTGAGGTTTTCAGGACGGGTTTGGTCCTGCGAGCGTAAGGCTCGGAATGAAATACTTGCATGTGCATAAATCTAGTGGCGGGGCATGCGGTACTGGCCGTTCGTCACACCGATGGCAGTACGGTGCACCAGGCGGTTGTGAGGGTTAGAGGGGCCAGTGGGTTGTTTTACACTGCGGTCTGGAGGACGATCCCCGATAACGCACATCCGACCCAACAAGACTGACGGGTTTGTCAGCAAAGTGCGTACGCGAGACTCTAGAGTGCACCTTGGACGTGTACAGAGGCGTATGAGAGGGGTCTAAGGCTTGGTAGTGTGCATACCGGTCTAGAAGCGGAGACGCCCACTCCGCTGCTGCCGTAGCCACAGCGGTGGTACCCGAGAGTGATGCTAGCTCTCAAAAAGTGGGAACTAAAGGTCTGTGATCACAGAGTCGTTGTGTGTGAGTTGCACTTGCCTGCGCATAAAATTGCATCATATCATTCATTCATATTAGGTCATACGCTTCATAGATCCTTATCATATAAATTAGTATGGGCTCTTTTATATGATAAGTTAAATTTCCTGGAAACCCTAACTTATATATTTGTATGGGCATTTATATAAGTTAGGGTACAAATTAGTATGGGCATTTATATATTACTGTTCTTTACTTTCCTTTACTGCACTGCTCTTACTTATTACTTGTACCATACTTAGAACTGCTAGCGTAGAACTACTTTACTTATTACAACTCTAGTTAGATACTGTCACCTGCTTCCACTTTGCTACCCTTTTGTTGTCCTCCGCTTCGTCCTCCCGCTCGGTGCCTAGGAGCTGCGGGGCGAGGTGCGGAGGAAACGACTTAGTCTTTTGACTAATGGTCGGTGACCAACTATTTTTAGGAGCCCGTGGAGATGGAGCCCCAGCACGTCGAGGAGGCAGGACATGAGGAGCAGATACCGCTTTAGCAGGCTACTACCACTACTGTGCGTCCTCAGGTGGGACGAGATCTGATGTTCTAGTTTAGCTTCCGCATTTATTATTTTGAGAGAGAGTGATTTTGATGTACTGGGCATAAGCCCTTTTTACCCTTTCATTTGTACTCTATTGTGGACTATTGTGATGTACTTTTCATTCATTTACATGATTGTACTATGTGTCTTGTGGACTGATGGTTTTACATATACAGCTTTATTTCTTTCTTCTCATATTGGCCTACAAGTTAAATGATCGTACTAGCCGGCAGAATCGGCGTGTTACGGTGTCGACTAACCCGTGAGTTAGTGCCACCGTAAGACGGCGGTTCTGGGCATAAGATCCGGTAGCCCTCCTTGGTAAGGGGGAGGGGGTCTTACATCCCTAGACTCCCAGTAGAAGTTTCCACCTTTCCCTTGAAGTAGGCGAACCCTTTGCTAGTGTTGTTGCAGAACACCAAGCGGTGCCACCACCTTCCTTGGCAACCTGGCGATCGGCCCGACTCTATCCCTCCCAAAAGGTCCTATATCTCCGCTCTTTCTCTGTGGATAGAACTCTATCCATTGGCCGCACGGTTTGGGATCAATTAACCCCAAATCGGCTAAGCCAAAAACTCCAGTTTTGGAGCTTTAAATTCATGCATAAAACCTGATTCCAGCCACCTCCGGTCGGCCTACCACAGCCTATCGCGGGCCACCACATCAATAAAGGTGGTGGTGGCATTGGCTGATCGGGGAGGCACTCAAGTTGCCGGGAAATCACCTCGCAAAACCACCCAAGACAGGCTACTGTGAGCAGTCGGTTTCACGGGGATGATGAACAGATCCCTTCTATTCTTGCGCCAAGATTCGTGCTGGCCTAAATATTAATATTCCGTTTAAATTCATTTTTGTCACAGTTTTCGTGGTGTTTTTTTAAAATATTAAAAATACTTAGATGCAAAACGAGAGGAAATTTTCTATATGAAAGTAGTATCCCTTAAAGTCTAGTTTATTTTAAAATTAATTTCATCCCATTTGGGTTAGTGGACTAACGACAGCACACAAAATGGTGCACTCTATACCTAGGACTAACCAGAGATTAAAGTGAGCGCCCCCATTAATCCGCCATCCAAATGACCTGAAATTTGGACTGGGGGTCTCTCTTATCTATACTTATAGCATATCCAAAAATGAGAATTTTTGGAGAAAATTTTTCAATAGTTTTGCAAAATTTAATGAAATAGATATGAATTAATTAAGGGGTCTATGGACCTCAAAACCAACCAAAATCTTGGTGGTTGTCCAATTGTGTAATGATATGAGCCTTGTAAAAATTTCATCCCATTTGGGGTTGATTGGAATAGGTTTTGGTGTGACCAAAATTTTAGCCCCTAAGAGTAAATTAGGGCAAATGTATTCTTGATTGGTTGAGTGGCCAATCCTCACCCAAAAGGGATGAAACTTGGGCCACTGCCTCAAAGTCATCAAACCCCCCCCCCCCCCTCAAGAGAGAATGAGTGGTTTGAGGTGGAGATACCCTATGACCCTAGTGTAGGCCCTAGAGTTGAGGTTTGGAGCCTAGTGAAGGACATGAGATAGTATGTCTTTGGATGGCTTTGAAACTTGGACGGTGAGTTCTTAGGATGAAAATATTCTCTAGAGAATAGTTTTATGATTTTTAGGATCTTACACCTTCTTTAAAATAATTATGGATGATTTAGGGCACTTGGGTCCGACAAATATTTACATGCTCAAATGGATTTTTATGCTCATAAAACTTAGGCACTAAACTTGATTTATTGATATTGTTCCCTATAAATTTTATTGTCAATTTTGGATTAATAATTGTAGTACTTCATTCACAAATCCTAATTTCGATTCAATCATAAGATAATTATTTAGGGATTATATGCTCACTAGAAAATTATGAAACTTGGTCAGGGAATATTTTAGAATATAGCCTTACTCTGGGAATTTTTATATAATTATTGGAAGTCTTTTCATACAAGTTATTTCACAAGTGCCTTATGTAGAAGATTATTGATGAATTAATTATGTGACCAAATAAGCTTAGAAAATAATAATTCTTGGTGAGTAGTCCTTTATGTTTATGTAGGTCACCTGGTAATTTTCTAATAATTTTTGGATGAATAGTTCTATTATTTCCTGTTTTTCCCTGTTAATGTGGCTATTTAGTCAATAATTATTTGGAGATGAAGAACTTTTTGGAAAATTATGAATTTTAGTAGTTTTTGTTATTTTGATGACATGCACCTGACATAATTTTTCTAAGGTCATACCTAGAAATAAAAGTATACTTGATGTTCAAAGTCATTGTCGGCCTTATATTGCAGAACATTAATTAAATAACAATTAAGTTAGGAAAAATATCATATTCTGGATGTATTCCTAAAACATCATGATAGACCCCCAGTAATAATCTTAGGTCAATCGAATGAATATTTGAAGTGGGTCACCACTCATACTCATCATATAGGTTAGTCGGTCTGCACGTACTAGAAACTGTAAAAGTAGAGTAATATGTGAAACATGTTATGGGAAAGGGTAGTTGGTGTACTTAGTCTGGGTGAGAATGAATTGGGTCACCAAGAGAAGGTAGGATTTGTGAGCCCTATTGTGAAAGGGCAGAGTTGTGCTCGGGATCGACGATAGATCGTCTTTCTTGGGAAGATGTCTAAATACACGTAGGGTTAGTTCAAGCATAATGTTAAGAGGATTTGAACATGGGTAGTCACCAATAATAATAAGTACCTTGCGAAAGGGAGCTTTGGGCCATCGTAGTTCCTAGTGCCCCCGAGAGCCCTTCACAGGGAATGCCCTTGGCAGTTCAAGGTTAACCATAAACCATAAGTCTAAAATTAATACAAGAGTAATTAGCAATATATGAGGACTTCACTTGCACTCACCTCGGTGACTAGAGGTTAGCTTGATTAGGTTATTTGAGTGGTAGGCTCAGTGGTTGGAAAAGGGGCAGGTTAGCCTAGCGAGTCGAAGGCTCGGAAGGTAGTTGTATCGGACAGGTTAGTCCGGAGAGCCGATGGCTCGGGAATTCATGGTTGTATATGCATAAAGGTGGTGGGTCTTTGGTGCTTGATGGTCATTCACACTGATGTCAATATGATGACTCGGCAGATGTGGTTTACACTTAGCCAAGTAAAAGACTGGCAGTTGGCCAGTATAGTATGCAGAGACTCTGGTGTGTCCTTTAGAGGTGTACATAAGGGCTAAGCCTGGTAGTCTGAATACACGTCTAGAAGTGGGGTGGCCCGACCCACTGTCTCCATTTGCCACGGTGGTGGCTCATGGTAGTGATGCTAGCTTCTGAAATGGGGGAACTAAATGTTTGTGCTTATAGAGTCATGTGCGTGTGTTGCACTTGCGTGAATCATAACATAACATATCACTACACTCATACTTGCATATAACCAGACACCCCATCGTATAAATTAGTATTGGACTTTTTATATGATGGGAGTCTTGCAAAAGACCCCTTCACTTATACGTTTGTATGGGCTTTCATATAATTTAAGGTTACTTATTCCTGTGTTTACTTTTCATATACTCACGGCTCTACTCTAATAGTTTACATTACTGCTTCCTTATTATAGAACTGCTAGCTTTCTTTTCCTTTGTAGCTCTTTAGATGTTACAATACACCTACTAGATAGTTCCATCGTCACCTTCTTTTTTCCTACTCTCCACCATCATAGATTTCCTATCATTCCTCCCGTACGGTGCCTAGGAGCCACTAGGGGAGGAGTGGGGGAAATATGGCTTAGTATTTTGACTAACGGTCGGTGGACCAAACATGTTAGGGGCTCCGAATGGGAGACGAGGAGCAGCAGGAGATGCAGCACCAGCGGAGCACGACGCACATCGAGGTGGGCCAGTCTAGTACGGGAGCACCTGTATCTGGCTCCGTGAGTGTTAGCTTTCTTAATTTCTATGAGAGGGTTGTAGTGAGGTTTAGATGTAATGGGCATAAGCCTGATTATATTCCTATGATACTGATATATTTCAGTACTTTTATTATCATGTGGACATTGATGTGATTTCTATTATATATATTACATGTGATTTGTGGACTTGACTTATTAGTCTTTCATTTATACTTCTACCTCTTGATGATCTTCATTGCCGACAGAATCGGTGTTTTGTGGTGGCGACCCTCCCGAGTGTCAGTGTCACCACAAAGCGGCAGTTCTAGGCGTAAGACCCGATAGCGTAGCAAAAAAAGGGGGTCTTACAAAAAGTCCACTCACATTGTATACATGTGGTAAGGTGGAACATATGGCTCGTGATTGTTGGGGTGGCCCTCCAAAAGGCGAGAAAAAGACGGGTGCTTCTTATGTTAAAAAGGGAAAGACAGTGGTGGAGTCAACTGCATCCCAAGCGCAACTCTGAGTCTATAATCTTGGCCAGCAGGAGGGCATAAAACAAAGTGACATCGTAATGATAAGTAATTATTTATAGTAGTATTTATATAGTTTTATTTAATAAATAGTTAGTTTAATATTTATTTTTTATTAAATTTTGTATTAATTCCTTTGTTTCCTTATTTCAGGCCTATTTGGGCTGCAGCTAACAAATTGGAGCATGCTAGGCTAATCAGAAGAACAAACAGAGAATTCCTTGAAAAAATCACTTTTTACACGACCCTGGCACGGGTGTGACCTTAAGGTCACGGGTGTAACGACTCCATCCGTTCATACAGTATATACTAGAAGGTCCGGTCGGGGCCCTACAGCATATACCACAAAACAGGCGCGGATGTCATGGAGTGATACCAGAGTTGCGCACCCTAACACATAGCATTCTAGCGGAAGCTTATAACACAAATCTGAACTCCAAACATGAATGTCCACCATATAAATTTCCACATTTATATATAACAGGAATGTTCACCAAATACAAATCAGTTGGCCTTATGGCCTTACAAGTCTTTGCACAACAGTGGCCTCCAAATATTGGCACGCAGGCCAGCAACATTTAAACAAACATAGCATTTTAAGCTTCGCCTTCAAGGGCTAGTAGCAGCAGCAATAACAGCAACAGGTACTTTAGCCTTTATGTGTCCCGCTTGGTTCTCCAGCACCTTCACAGGGATAGACCACCCAACGGTGGAAAACAAGGCAACGGTCAGCATTCAGCTGACCGACCCTACCCCTTTCCCGGGGAAGTGGTATTCCTTCCCTGTAGGCATAGCATTTCACAGGCAGATATATATATTCGTACATTGTGCTCTCATACACATATATTCCATCATAACCATCAGCCACGCAGCTCGACGATCCGTGCACTCATGGCACATTCTTGGTGTACCGACGAACTAATTGCCCACCACCGTATCAGGTTCGCAACCCAACGGTCAAACATTGAGCATTTACTTTATGGCGTGCAGCCGGAGATTGTAGTCTTAATGACCCTGGATTGGCCCGTATCCCCCCATGGTGTCATGGCGCACAGGCCTAAGACTCTTGCTATGTGCTCCAACAGACTGCACTTTCAGGTTTTCAAGTTGGACGGACATAACGCAGGTCGGATCAGCCATCCCCCGTTTCTCAAGTTGCCTTGCCATCACCGAATACCAATGTACTTGCAGCTACATAAAAGGTGTGGGTCGGTTTCACCTTACCTGTTTCCTTTAGGTGAGCTTATCAGCTTACACATAACAAGCCCATTCTCACGGACCTGGCTTCACATTCATCGATTACCTAGGAGCCACTCATCGTGTTAGCGACAGAACTCAATTTCCATACCTAGGCTTAACCGCACATCATAGCATTCACTTGAGGATATTTTCCTGGACTGCCAAGCCAGTGCTTCCTGCTACTCCCCTTCACAGGAACAACTCATCAAGCATTCCAAGCATCAAGGGTATTTTCCTGGCTTACCACGCCAGTACTTCCTACTACTGCCCTTCGCAGGTTTAACCCGTCGACTCCTAAACTACACGTTTATCACGGAGTCTTCTCAGGTGCGTATATGCAACATCACCAATCCAGACCAACCTGTCCAGATGGGCTTCACATAGCATGCATATTCCGTACTCCATTTTCGGATCTATATGCCAAATGAGTGGGGATTCCATGAATCAACCTAAGAGACTCCCATAGTAAGCCACCCTCTGGTGGGGGAATCATATGCACATGCCAAAAAGGAAGCCTTCACATGGCTAGGAAGAAAGGTCATTACCCTTGAAGAACGCTTCAGAGCCATGGATTCCTAGTCGGCTGGAAAGCACCGCAGCGGCTTCGCCTTCCCAACGCTAGCCTTGGATTGTGAACAGGAACTCCGCAGCTACACCGGTGGTCGGCTCCTCTTCCTCCTCCTCCTTCTTCCTCTCTTTCTCTCTCTATGCTTGTAGAAAGATGAAGGCCAAAACAAATGAGGATTTCCTTCTCAAGTCTTGGCCTTAAGGAAGTAGGGAGGGCTCTCAACCATTGGATCACAGCTGAGAAATTGGACGGCCATGATTTTGCCACAAAAGGCTAAATTTTTGCTGACACGGCCTGTGACATGCGTGTACCTTAAGCGGTACACAACCGACTTATCTAGAGCAGTACACTCCCATGTGACATGCCCGTGTCACGGGCCGTGTCACTTGACATGCCTTCAGACACGCCCGTGTCTGTGGCCGTGTACATTAGGCTGCACAAAACCAACTTCAACCTGATGGGAAACACGACCAGTGTCACGCCCGTTTCACAGGTCGTGTACCCTAAGACACACCCGTGTCCCAGGCCGTGTGCCCATACATGGCAGCAAACACGCCCCAGCTCAATTTCGTCGAACACTCGTCGGCTGCTCACCAGAGCAGGACACGCCCTGGGAAACGCCCGTATCCCAGGCCGTGTCACCAAACTTTTCCTAATCCTGGGATTTAGGGTGTTACAACGGGCGTGACATGTGGACGTGACCCATAAAGGAGCTCCAGAGTATATGCCACGTCAAATAAAAGTTACACGCCCCGATCACGGGCGTGACCAGCAGGCGTAACTAGCTGACGGGTCTGTAGTTTCGGTTCCAGGCGGTTTTCAAGTTACACGCCCCCTAACACGGGATGACCTATTGGTCACAGGCATGCACCATAGGCGTGACACCCCAGCGTTACTTGGTAATTAGTCAGCAGTGTCTGTTGCAAAGTGTTCAAGCCTACACACCCTAGGTCAAGGGCGTGACCTAGGGGCATGACTTCCCACAACAGCCAGAATTTATTTCCCGCCGTTTCTCCTTCCCGTCGTTTCCAGTAACAGACTCGACACGCCCTAGGTCACGGGAGTGACCTAGGGGCGAGACCCGCAGAACGGCAACTTTTGGCGGTTTTTCTTCAACGTTCCCGGGCTTTCAAGATAGCAGTTTTCAAGCCTTACACGCCCTAGGTCACGGGTGTGACCTAGAGCGTGACCTTCCAAAAAATTTTACTATAAATTCTAGAGAAAGCCAGGAGCTGGGGGATTTAGGGAGCAAAATCTAGGAGTAGTTCAGTAGCCTAGTTTTCCATTTTTATGCATTTTCTTTATGTACTTTTCAATTACATAGTTAGTTAACTTTTATTTCTAGCACTTTTATTTCAAGTTTGTATTTGTTTATTTTTACATGTATCCCTCTTTTTATTAGCACTTGATTTTGACAAGTTTTAGAATAAAACAATCTTCATTTTGTCAACCTCTTTTATTTTCTTCACTTTGATCTCTCTTTGATTCAATTATTTCTGACTTTAGTTCTGCATCCTAGATTTATCGAGAGGTTGTGTATACGGGTAGAACACTCAAATTTAGAAGGAGCTGCATGCACTCCTCGAGAGAGGATGACACGGATCTTCTGGATTGAAGTCAAATCCAATAGCGGGGTTCACCGTTTGAAGCAAGCTTAGGGGTTTCGACTGTCCGAGAGGTCTTAATCGATCAACCTAAGTTTAGTCGAGAGCGTATTCTCGAGAGAGGCGCTTTTGTAATTTAGGAACCTCTACAGTCCAAGTAGGTAATTTAGAAGTTTGTTTTTATGAAAAGTTTATTTTATTTTAAAGAGAGTCTACATCAGGTGCTATCTTTTATTTTATTTTTCTAGCTATAGTTTAATTTCACTCATTTTATTATCCGATAAGATAATATTAATTTGTGTGAGTAGGAGTTCTCAACAGGCCCCGAGTCTAATATGATGATTTCCTATACTATATTTTGATAGGTACACTTGCTTATTTGGGATTTTAGTTTGGATATATTTTCAAAACTTATAAAATTCCTCATCACGTAACATATATGAATTAAGATACAATTTACATTGCTTTCCATACTTAGTACCTTGTACGTTACTTGTGTATGATGTATTTGTTTTAGGATTTGTTCTTATTTTGGACTATCCGGCGAGAGCACTGTTTGATACAGGTGTTTCGCATTCATTTCTATCTGAGGTCTTTATATCGCGAATCGGAGTGCCTACTCTTATGGTGATAGATAGAGTAAAGGTGTTGTTACCTAACAAATGCATGATACGCACGGATAGGTCTTGTCGTGTGGAGGTGCGGATATTAAGTCTTGATTTCAGATTGGAAACATCTGTGCTGCCTATATCAAAGTTTGATGTGATCTTTGTTATGGACTGGCTCTCGGAGCAGCGTTCCTATATAGATTGCAACTCAAAGGAAGTCACACTAGGACTGAATATAGAAAGCGAGTCTAAATTCGCTAGTATGCGAGGATCGAACAAGATATTGATTTCTACTCTCCATGTAGTCAAGGCTGTTCGGAAGGGAGTGGAGTTGTTCTTCAAGCTATTGGAGGCTATTGAGCCGAAGCCCATCTTGAGTGATGTTCCTATTATATCGGAGTACGCTGATGTGTTTCCTAAGGATCTTCCGGGGTTACCGCCCCAACAGGAGATTGACTTCTCTATTGAGTTGGTGCTAGGTGCAAAACCTATGTCCCGTTCGTCGTATCGTGTTGCACCAAAGAAGATGGAGGAACTAAAGGTTCAATTACAAGAATTGTTGGAGCAAGGCTATATACGCCCAAGTATGTCACCTTGGAGCGCACCTGTCCTCTTTGGGTCAGTTTGTTTCGGCGGTGGCGGTGGCCAAAGGAGCTGTGGGAATGGAGTTGTAGGATTGGAGCTGTGAGAATGGAGCTGTTCAGAATATAGAAACAATTTGGTAAAACAGCGGTGACAGAGCTATTCAGAATGGAGAACAGTTTGGTAAAACAGCGGTGGTGTTTTCACTACATTTTTATTATCACGATTACTTAAATATTATTATAATAATTAATATTATAATAATGTCTCGGGATCAATTTTTGTCTTAATTATTATATTAATAATAATATTAATGATGATATTATAATAATAAAAGCATAGGAACTTGGACCGGGGAGTAGCAGCTTCACCGCGACCTGGCAGTCTCTACTCACTGGAGGAGGAGGAGGCGGAGGAGGTGGAGGAGGCGGAGGAGGAGGGGGAGGGGGGCGGAGCTCCTACGACCTGGCAGTGAGTGCAGTTCCGGCGACTTGGCAGTGGGAGAGAGAGCAGCTCCGCCGTCCTTGGCAAAATCACCGGTGAGGAAGGCGGGGGGGAACATTCTGAATGGGGGAGGTGGCGGCGACCAACCCCGTCCATGGCATTGGGAACGCGGCGTTGAAAAGGAAGTCGCCCCAACTGTGTAAAAATTCTGATGGCAACGGAATTTTCATCCCGCGATTCCGATGCAACGCTGCCGCAAACTAACCCAAAAAAATTTTAGCATTGTCGTCCGACCGCAACGGAGATTCACCGCCCAAACAAACTGAGCCTTTATGAAGAAGGACGGAAGCTTGTGTCTATGGATTGACTATAGAGAGCTGAATAAGCTGACGGAGAAGAACAAGTATTTGATACCATGGATTGATGACTTGTTCGATCAGCTAGTTGGATTAACTGTGTACTTGAAGCTAGATTTGAATTCTGGCTATTACCAGTTGAGGATTCAGGAATGTGACATTCCCAAGACAGTGTTTAGTACAAGCTATGGGTACTACTAGTTCACTGTAATGTCGTTTCGTCTAACAAATACATCATCGATATTCATGGACTTAATGCATCGAACATTTAGAGAGTACTTGGACATATTTGTGATCGTCTATATTGATGACATTTTGGCGTACTCTCAGTCTGAAGAAGATCATGCAAATCATTTACGGATGGTTTTGCATTCCCTGAGAAGAAACAAACTTTATGCCGAGTTCTCAAAGGGCGAGTTTTGGCTATCGTCAGTGGCTTTTCCTGGCCATGTGGTTAGTGGAGAGGGTATTGCGGTGGATTGGACGAAGATAGTTGTGATACGGGAGTGGATGGTGCTGACTACTGTAGTAGAAGTCGGGAGTTTCTTTGGACTTGCGACCTATAACAGATGCTTCGTTGAGAACTTTTCGTGGATAGCCTTACCTCTCACCATACTGACAAGGAAAGATCAGAAGTTTGTTTGGATGTCTGAGTATGCACAAGCTTTTGAAGAGTTAAAGAGTCGTCTGACCATGATGCCTATTTTAACATTGCCATATGGTACGGACGACTATGAGATTTATAGTGATGCATCAGGGAGTGACTTAGGATGAGTTCTTTTATAGTTCGGGAAAGTGATAGCTTAAGGCTCATGACAGTTGAAAGTGCACGAGTGAAATTATCCAGTCCACGACTTGAAGTTGGCGGCTGTGATTTTTGCACTTAAGCTATGGTGTCACTACTTATATGGTGTGAAAGTTGAAATCTTCACAGACCATAAGAGCCTTAAGTGTTTATTAGATTAGAAACATCTGAGCATGTGAAAGCGGAGGTTGATGGAGTTTCTCGGGGACTACACCTTCCAGATTCATTACATTCCAGGGAAGGGAAATGTTGTCACAAATATCTTAAGTCACAGGACTCCGGCATGGGCAAGTTAGGTTCAGATGCATGATGAGCGTCAGATCCAGTAGTTGGAGGCCTTAGACATTGCTTGTGTTGATAAGAATGCCACTGCAAATGTGTGCCTGAACTGGACAGAGGTGTAGTATGACCTTGCGGAGAGGGTTCGTCAAGCAATGGAGCTCGATAAGAGCACGAAGCGCTATGCAGTGGATTGGTCAACTTCTCAATTCTCCTTGTAAGACCATCTTTTGAGAAAAGATGGTCATTTGTGAGTCCCGAATGTGGTTAAATTATGAGAGGAATTGATGTATGAAGCACACTTCATGAAGTACTCAATTCACCCAGGGAGTATAAAGATGTACAATGACATGAGAAATATGTTTTGGTGGTCGGGTTTGAATAAAGACATAGCTCTTTACGTGGCCAAGTGTTAGACTTGTGCCTTAGTGAAAGCAGAATATTAGAAGTCTGGTGGTTTCCTGAAGTCATTACTAATTCCAGTGTGGAAGTTCGATGATATCTCTATGGATTTCGTGAATGGATTGTCGAGATCACAGAGCGGGAATGATGTCGTGTGGGTGATCATTGACGGAATTACAACATTATCGCACTTTATACTGAATGAGAAAGACGATTCAGTGGAAAAGTTGGCTAAGTTGTACGTGGACAATGATAAGCCCGGAATCCGCGACCTATCCGCGCAGCTTTTCAACACGTGCGGCCTGAGCTTTCTAGCCGCCATGTCTCCCAAGCCGGCCGGTCTCCGTGACAGGCCGCTGCCAACACCGATCCTGCTCAGCGACAAGGCCCAAGGACCCAGCCATCAGCTCTCCAGGAGGAATCCGCCAGGCCGCGCGGCTTCCCTCCTTTCTTGTTTCCTTCTCTTTTGCTTCCCCTCACCTCTGCCCGGTTCTC
This sequence comes from Platanthera guangdongensis, assembly GCA_039583875.1. Lineage (NCBI taxonomy): Eukaryota > Viridiplantae > Streptophyta > Magnoliopsida > Asparagales > Orchidaceae > Platanthera > Platanthera guangdongensis. Next base: position 63,529,708 of record CM077161.1, on the reverse strand, counting down.
CTGTACCCCGGTCAGCCGGTAACTTTAGCCCTGCCCGCTTGGGCAGGCCCCTGAGCCTATAAATAGGGGGAGGGTGCACTCCCCAAGACACGCTAACTTGTATCCAGGAGCTCGCCTGTTAAGAGCTGCGGTCTCAAGTCTAGTGTTTTGCGGCTTGTAGTACGGCTGGCTTCCTCTTTTCTTCCTTTTTGTAATTGTTTCTCATTTTAAGTAAAGGAAATCCCGCTGCAAGAGTGGCATTAAAGCCGCGGCGGGCGAACTCTGATGTTACCGCAGCCAGCGGCCTCTTTTCCTGCCCTTTAGCTGCGACCGCTAGTAACCGATTGGTCGATAGTCTCGTCCTTTCCTCTCTATTCCCCGGTGATCGAACCGTTAGCTAGTGGTGCCCGACTCCCTGTCCGTTTTCGTGCATCAACAGACAACATAGTACAATTGCACAGTGTTTCCCCATATCATCGTTAGTGACCGAGATGGGCTTTTTACTTCTAATGATTGGAGGCTAATACCAGTAGTAGGGTACTCAACAAAAGTTCAATACGGCCTTTCATCCGCAGACAGATGGTCAGACCGAGAGGACCAACAGAACCATGTAGGATATGCTCTGTATGTGCGCCTTGGATTTCATGAAGAGGTGGGAGGACCATCTCTATATGATCGAGTTCACCTATAATAATAGCTATCAAGCTAGCATTCAGATGGCGCTCTTCGAAGCTTTAAATAGTAGGAAGTGTTGTACTCCTTTAGCTTGGGTAGAAACAGGTGATTCAAAGCTATATAAGCGTAAAGAGGTCGAAGATGCAAATTCGACTATACGAACTATAGGATTGCGGCTACTGATAGCCCAAGATATGCAAGCAAAGTAATATAACGCCAAACACCTAAACGTGAAGTTTGTAGTGGGCGGTTGGGTATATTTAAAGATCGAGCCATTAAAAGGTGTGTTCAGGATTCGGCGCTTGAAAAAGTTGAGTTTGAGGTATCTTGTTCTGTTTGAAGTGGTTGAACGAGTTGGAGAAGCTACCTATAGGTTAGCTCTTTTGGCGGAGCTAAGTGGCTTGCATGATATTTTTCACATATCGGTGCTGCGAAAAGTTGTGAAAGAACCAACTCAAGTGATTGTTGATGATCAAGTACCGGTCTACAGTGGGCCGACAATAAAGGTTAGGCCCATTCGGATCGAGTATACGGAAATCAAGCAGCTATGGAACAAGACAATCAAGATGGTCAAACTTTGTTGTGACAATTGTAGCCAAGAAGAACTTACATGGGAGCGTGAGCAAACCATGCACGGTGAGTTTCCTAAGTAGTTTGTAAATTAATGTTGTAACATTTTTTTTGTGAAAGAAAAATATGTTGTAACATATTAGTTGTTGTTCTTATTACCTACGGATGCGTAAATTTTGGGTCTAAATTTTTGTAAGGAGGGGGGATTTGTAACACCCCAAAAATGGAAACAAAACTTTTGATAGCTATCATCGGGCGACATTGGGTATCACTGGCGATAGCGATAGCACTCGTTGCACTCGATGCTTTCAAACGTTGAGTAAACTCGAAGAATCATTGAGTAAGAGACTATCGCGTGGCGATAGTGGGTATCGCTCGGCAATACCACTTAACGCTTTCAACGAAGCATTGAGTAGACTCAATGCACTCGACGATTTCAATGAATCGTCGAGTGAGCTATCGCATGAAGACAGTAGGTATCGCTGGGCTATACTGCCACGTATGGCTTGACACGTGTTAGATGGCCGAAATGTGGCCGGTGAGCGGTGGTTGACTAGGGTCAAAGCTGCTGGCGCTATCGCCAACCCAAAGTTGATATTGTGTGGCAATATTGTTTTGTTTGAATATTCAGCTGAAATCGTGGCTTTTGCTTCCTTTTTATAAAATGATCATGTTGCTAGGATGAATCCCGAGACCACTTAAGTAGAGGAGTGGGGAAAAGAGAAATCATTTCTCTTCTTCTTCCTCTCTCTCCTCCTTTCATTCTCATCTTGAGTTAAAAGAGCTAAGGAAGAAGGCTGAGGCTGAAGCTGAGCTTGGAAAGATTGGTGAAGCAGATCCAGTGGATGGAATCAAAATCCGAGGCTAGATTCGCGAAGAGGAAAGAGAGATGCTCCTTTCTAACTGGATAGAAAGCTACGCCATTTCTTTGAAATGGATTACGAGGTTAAAGATTTTCTCCTTGGACAAGTGAAGTCCTTAATTTGCATATGTGCATGGAACCCCTCACCAAAAGGTGAAGAAAGGCTGGTTTCCAGCAGGTCGATCATTGTGATCCCGGATTAAGTTTGCATATAGATCCGAAAATTTGCAGTGCGGAATAGGCATGTTGTGTGAAGCCCATCCTGACAGGTTGGTCTGGATTGTTGATGTTTTATTTTGCGTACCTGAGAAGGCTCTGCATATAAACGAGTATTTTATGGGGTCTGTGAGTTATGCTCTCCAAGAAAATAACCAAGAATTTCCACGGTTTGGAAAACTATTGGATATCACCGGGTGATAGTGAGTATCGCCGACGATAGCTCCCAGTGTGTTATGTTTGTGAGGCCTATCTTAGAGAGACATGGGAGCCTTTGTATGAAAAGATAAGAGCATGTAGTGCCCAGCTATGGTGGCCATGAGTGCCAGGCTATTTTGGTGCGAAGCCTGTCTTGCGAAGACCGTGGTGCTAGCATGTGAGTTAAGCCATGGAGGTCAATTATTATGGTCGTGAGAGCCGTAATGAAGCTGTGAGCCTGTACTGTCCAGCTCTAACGGCCAGTAAGCCGAATGGGAAAGGGGAACTCCACCTGCGTCTTGTCGATTCTCCTTGATTGCTCCGGCTATCAGAAGTGGCATGGCGATCTGAGCAACGGGAAGTGACTGAACTGTACCTGTGTTATGTCAATCCTCTAGATTACCTAAAGTACTTGGCTGTCGTCGGTGGCATAATGAGAGTCTTAGGCCAAGGGCTAAAAAGACTAGAATGCTTAAAAATGAACAGTTAAGTCTTGGACCTCTGAACGGGAGGTGGTTTCCGGGAAGTCCGGGACACCGAGAATGTGTCCTGAGTGCACGGGGTTTATGGTCGTTGAGCCTACGTCTGTGGTGAATTGTGCTTTAATGCATATTGTTGTTGACATTATATATTATCTAATGTTATTACAAGGAAGGAGAATCACTACCCCGAGTAAGGGGTGGGGTCGTTATAAATGGGTCGGCAATTGTATACTGTTAATTTGTTTTCCACATTTTGGTGGGTCGTGATTTGAAGGTGTCGGAGAGCCAAGTGAAAAGTAGCAGGCTGAAGCCCTTGTGCTGTGATTGGCTAGCCCTCGAAGGCAAACTTTTACTATTTTCATGTGTGGTCGGCCTGCGTGCCAATGTTTGTAAACAATACATTTCAAGTATAACTGTAAGGATTTAAGGCCGTAACATTTTGTGTATTTTGAATGTACATTCCTGATGTAGATATATAAATATTGGTTATATTCAGTGGACATTCGTATGATTTGAGTTTGGGCAACCCTAAAGCTTCATCTAGAATGCTCTGTGTTAGGATTCGTAATAGTGTTTTGATATTAACTTGTAATCCCACTACCTGTTTGTGGAATATGGCGTGGTGCCCTAGCCGGACCCTCTGTTATATTTCATGCGATGGACGAAGGTGTTACATACTTGCTCTTTCAGATTCCCATTGAGGAATGCTGAGTTCACGTCCATTTGATAGACCATGAAGCCATTGAGGGCAGCATATGCAAGAAACAACCTGATCGCCTCGAGCCTGTCCACTAGAGCAAAGATCTGGTAGAAGTCACTCTCTTCTTCTTATCTATATCCTTGAGCTACAAGCCAGACTTAATTCTTTATGATTACATCATTCTCGTCCAACTTGTTTCTGAAAACCCACTTGGTGTCGTTCACGTTCTGTCCCATGGGTCTGGGAACCAACTCCCATACTTTGCATCATTCGAACTAGTTGAGCTCCTCTTGCATTGCCATGATCCAAGAGGCATCCTTATTTTCTTCTTCAAACTTCTCCGGCTCAACCTGAGACAGAAAACTAAGATGCAATAACTCGTTAGCTATACCTCTTCTAGTTCTAACTCTGTCTCCTGGCTCTCCAATAATTAGATCAGCTGGATGATCTCTTAGGTGTCTAAACACTAGATTTCTTCCTCTCCCACTTACAAGTTCTGCAACATCTGGAGCATACTCTAGGATTGGTTCATCTAGTTGTTCTTCATCCACCATACCTGGATCGACGACCTTGACTAAGCTTGGAGTCTCTTCTTTGTTTGCTTTATCCAAGCTTAGTTCCTTGAACTTGGTACCTGTATCTGCACAATAACACTAGACGAGTTGCTTTGCAGTAGACTTGTCTCATTAAATACAACATTAATAGACTCTTCTACCACCAGGTTTTTCTTGTTAAAAAACCTATATGCTTTACTATGGCTACTATATCTTATGAAAATATCTTCAAAGCATTTGTCACTAAACTTAGTGCGGTAATACTTTCCATTAATAAGTACAAAGCATTTACTTCCAAAGATTCTAAAATAGGATACAGTCGGTTTTTTGTCCTTCAATAGTTCATAGGGGGTCATATGATAGCTTTTGTTGATTAGTGCTCTGTTTTGCACGTGGCAAGCTGTGTTGATGGCTTCCGCCCAGAAGTACTCCAGAAGTGAAGCGTCGTTCAACATAGTTATACATGCTTCAATTGGTGTTCTATTATTTCTCTCAACAACTCCATTTTGTTGTGGAGTATGCGGGGAGCAAAAAGCATTTAAGATACCTTGACTTCCATAGAATTCTGTCATAGCACCAGACTCGAATTCTATTCTGTGATCACTTTTGATTTTGACCACTAAACAGTTCAATTCATTCTGAATTTACCGAACAAAATTTGTGAATGTGTTGAAGGTGTCTGACTGGCATTTTAGAAAGAACGCCCAAGTAAAATGAGAGTAATCATCAGCAATTAAAAATGTGTACACCTTACCTCCTAAACTGTGAATTGGCATAGGACCGAATAAGTCTATATGAATTAAATATAAACTTCTAGAAGAATCTTTATCAGCAATAAACTTGAAGGTAGCCCTTGTATGCTTACCCATTTGGTATGCGTGACACGAACTCTCTTTAAGGCACTTAATGTTGGGGGCATCGCTCACTAAGTTGTGAGAAAATAACATATTTAAGGTTTTGAAATTAATATGTGCTAATCTCTTGTGCTATTGGTCACAAAGAGACGCACTATCTTTTGCAAGAAAACATGCTGGGGTAGAATTGTCCAAACATAGAAAATTTAAACAGAAAATATTTCTGCTCCGAGTGCCTGTTATGACCGTCTCCAAATCTACACACGATTTTATCAAACACTTGTCCTTGTAGAACTAAACGAAGTAACCTTTATCACATAACTGACTTATGCTTATCAGATTATGGTGTAAACCTTCAAGATAAGCCACTTCAGTGAAAGAAACTATACAGTTGGATATCATACCGTATCCTTTAGTAGTTCCCCTGTTTGACCCTCTAAAGATGACTTTTGGTCCGTCTTGGACTAGGGTATAATCAAGTAATAGGCTTCTTGTCCTGGTCATATGCCAGGAGCATCCACTGTCCAAATACTATATCACAGTTTTGTTGCCCTTTGGTCATACTTGCAACCATAAATCATTTTACCTTAGGAACCCAAACATATTTGGGTCCTTAGTTCCTTATCAGCTTACTACCACTAGGAACATTAACCTAGAGAGTGGCCGGTCTTGCATGGTTAACTCGTGAAGTTTCAAAATTTAAAGGGTTAAACCAACAATCTGCGCCAAAATGACTAACTTTGTCGCAGCACTAACAGTCAAACTTGTTGTATCTTCTCTTGTACTCCTGTTTTAGCCTTTGAATATGAGGTTTAGCAGGGGTAACATACTTGGAGGTGCAAACCTCCTGATTGCAACAGACACAGAGCTTCTCCATCTCCTTTACCTTATACACAATAGTCTTGGCTTTTGGCGCTTTGTTATAGTTATGTCCGTGAACAAATAGACCATAATTCTGAAGTTGAATCTCTTCATAAGGTGCTCTGAAAACACTGGTACCATAGTCTCTAGGATGGGTCCATCCCTAAAATCGCTTCTTGGGCTCTACATAAGTATGCCTAACAAGATGAACGTAGGACGACTCAAATTCAAACTTGTTCGTCAGGATGATTACCTCCTTAAACGTGTGTTGGCCTAGTGGTGCCTTCCCTTTTCTTTGGCACCGGCTTTCTTGGTAGTCTTACCTTTACCAGTTATGTGGCCAAGACCACTACCCTTCTTCGGAGCTGAAAACTCATCAATGAGGGGAAGAATACTCTTCGGCTTGGAGTAACTTTCCACAAGTTTTTTCTCCACCAAGAGCTTTTCCTTTAGCTCATCAAGGTATTTCTCCTTCAGACTCAATGTTTCAGCAGAGCATATGAGTTCCTCTTTCAAGGAGTGGACTTCCTCTCTGAGAGGAAGTAATTTTGTAATTTCCTCCTTCAGACTGGTTTCCACTGCCTTGAGGGAGGCAATCTCTTTCAACTACGTTTTGACTACCTTGCGGAATTTGTCACACTTTCAAAAGATTCTCATGCTGAGCCATTAATTCAGAATCCTCTTTCTCAGAAGAATAGACTTCATGACCATTAGTTGTCGTTTCTAATTCAGAGAGTATCGTATGCAACTTTACCTTCCCATGATACTATGAGTCTCCATCTTCCTCGTCCGATCGAGTCATAAGCACAAAGTAAGCTTCTTTGGCCTTTGACCTGGATTCACTAGTGTCTCTGTCGCTAAGATTCTTGGACTTCTTGGCAATGAAGCTTTTCTTTTCCTTCCTTTTACCTTTGAAGGATCTCTTCTCGTCCTTCTCGGAACCTTCCTTCTTCTTGTAGGGACAATCCGCAATCATGTGTCCTGGCTTGTTACAATAGTAGCAAATAACGTCAGAGTAAAATTGTTTACTTGGTTTAGATTTATACCTGTCCTCTTTGTTGTAGCTTTTGTTAGCACGATCACTATCACGATGTGATCTCCTGAAATCAGATGAGGTTGACTGATTTTTCATCTGTCTCATCTTGCTGAGCAATTTCTTGAAATGCTTAGATATGACAGAGAACTCTCCATCAAATAGCTCAAAGCCTGATGTGCTTGGCTTAGAGTATCCAGGACTATTCGGAGCTCGTGTCCTTACTGGTGACACAGCTCTGGATTTCCTCAAACCTTCGGCCTTCAGAGCAATTGACTTATCTCGGCTTGAAGTTCTGCAGCTTTGCTCCTCCTTCTTTCTAGAATTCATTTGAAGCTTGTAGGAGAGCAGCTTTCCAAAAATGGGGGTTAATCTAAGGCAGCTTACCAAACTCCCTGATGGCTACCACTTTAGTGTACCAGTCCTTTGTCAAGGATAGGAGGAATTTGTCGTTCAAATCACCATTAGTGAAGGTGCGGCCGTAGTTTCTGAGCCCGTTCACGATCTTGAAGAACTTCTCGAAGCTATCCACAATAGTATCATTTGCACCTTGCTTGAATGCTTCGTACTCTTAGTTCAAAAACAATCTATGATCGTCTCTAACTTGTTTTGTACCTTCCATGAGAACAACCAGGCAGTCCCACATCTCCTTGGAAGATTTATAGTGAAATAAATTTTATAACATCGAATCGTCTGCTACACTGGCTATAATGTTTTTTGGCTTTTAGTCCATGGAGACCAAGGAAATTTCATCCTTTGTGATATCCATCATCTTCTTAGGAAACAAGATGTCTGGATTCAGAGCTGAGGCTTGAGTAGATATATTTGATCCTTCTTCCAAAATCTGAAAAATTTTCAGATCTGCTGCTTCCATAAAGAACCTGACTCGTTCTTTCCACATTGAAAAGTTCTCTTTCATGCACACTGGTAACTTCATCGAAGACATGTCTTTACTTCTGTCCATGGTTACTAAGCAGAATCTCTTGACACTAGATCTGAGATCTTGTTAAAGGTGTTAACCTTATATCGAACAAAATGCCCCTCTAATATCAATTGAAAGTATCTAACGTCTAGTTAAATCACCTAGAGGGGGTGAATAGGTGATTTCTGTGTCTTTTCGCAGAATAAAAATTACTTAAAAATATGCAAACACACAAAACACAAAGATCTATAGTGGTTCCCTGTGTTGGGTACATCCACTATCATACCTCGCCTATCTACCACGAAGCGCTATATTCAGCTACTTCACATTTCTCAGATTTCAACAAATCTTACACCTCGGAGTCGTAACTCCTACAACTCGGAGACAAACCTCCAACCACTTGGAGAATAACCTCTCCTACAACTCGATCCACAACTGGATCTACGACTCGATCCACAAACGGATCTACAACTTAATCCACAAAAGGATCTAAACTCAGAGAAAAATATCCTACAAAAGTTAAGGAATATTACAAAGTAATAAAGAATACAAGTCTTCACTCTGACGTCCTTCGATTTTGTAGATCTTGAAATTTTGGAGAACTCGAAAAATAGAAATCTTTGAAGACCTTGAATCTTGATTCTTCAATCGACTAGATCTGGAGGTTTTGAATTCTTCAGAGTGTAGCAATCTAGTCATATAGATCGATGAAAATTGAATCGTGCAACGTTCGCTATTGTCGGTCGATCGGAATTCGTGCATCGCACAGGAGGCCAACAGATTCGTTGTTTTTGGAAAGTTTCTCGATTTGAAGTGAGAATAATTAGCACGATTAGCAATAATGGGAAGATTAGAAATCTACCCTAAATATATTTAGACATCTTTAATAGCAATGACTATAAAAGAATTTCCAAAAGAAAAACTTGGAAAATTACTGTATATGGCCACCGCAACCCGAGCCTGGATTTAAAAAAATTGTCGGAAAAATGACCTAAGTCATATTAGTCGAGTATCACTAGTATACTCGTCATATAGTCATTGATATACGACAAATTTGACTTAGAGAAATCTTGCTCAAGCTAGCAAGCCACTCAACGCCAAGGCTGGAATCATACTCGACGAATTCATCGAGTATCGGCTAGTATACTCGACGAATTCAACGAGTATAGTCTAGCAGACTCTACGCTCTTGATGTTGTCGACTCACTCGACGCCATCCATGCACACGATGCTTTCGACACGATAAACTCGACGCTCTCGACGTTAAGATGCATTCGATGAATTGCCTTAAGAAAAATCAGAGAAGTAGAGTCGAGATGATTCGACGAATTCAGCGTGTATTGTCATGTATATTCGACCAATTCGGCGAGTATCGTTAGATACATTCGACGAATTCAACGAGTATATTGATGATACTCGACGAATTTCACTTAACTATTTTTCCAATCTTTCCATATATTTCACAAGTATATAAGACGAATTCAACGAGTGATAGTAAGTATATACGATGAATTCGACGAATATCAATGATACTCGACGAATATCTCTTACGATACTCGACAAATTTTACTTGGGTAAAATTTTGTTTTACTGAATTTGAGATATTCTTCTTCCTTGAACCTTCACATGTACTTGGAATAAAAGTATATTCCAATAGAGATATTATATGTGAGTCAACACAATGGCCTATACAATGAATGATTACATTATATAGTCCCGTTTTTAATGACTCACTGTAACCTGATATTGGTGTGTACTTAGCATTGTAAACCTGCAAGTACATAACCAAAAATACACTATCAAATACAGTCACAATTCATCTTAGCTTAACTACACCCTTCTTCAAATCAGAGTTATTGTGGATACAATACCCAACATTCACATAATTTTTGTTGCAACAACCACAATGTGAAGGAATAATAAGAATAAGAGCTACTGTCGATTCTCTGAATTGTGTGTTACTGTGTTTATTTGTCATATATTCTCTTCTATCATCTGAGTATATCATTCCTGATCGAATTTAAATTGCTCCTATTATGTGGAAAATTTTCATGATAAATGATATCATATTCTTCCAATTCTACTGCAATAAATCTCGATATTTTCCTATAAATCATTAAATAGATATTCTTCTAAATCCGATGAAGAATTGCTTTCTTATACTATTCTTCCAACAACTCTAAAGATTTGAAATAATTTCATAAAGTCTTCTTAGAAATAAGCTTGGACATGTCCTCTGTTATTTTCATTTTTAAGCATTACTTGATGCTACGTCGACTTCCAATAAAAGTTACGTTGATATATTCCTTCAAAAATAAAATCCCGTCGTCGACTCAACTATATAGTTGATGATGCGTCGATATGATATCGTCACATGCGTCGTGTTTTGCCTTGAAGTAGCATCAACTTAACACCTGTGGTTGCTCTGAAGTGACGTCGACTTTCCAATCATTGTTGCGTCTGTAAGACCCCATTTTTTTTGCAACAACCACCGGGGTCTTAGGCCCAGAACCGCTGCTTTGCGGTGACACCTTCGCACCCGGGAAAGTCATCACTACAAAATGTCGATCCTGCCGGCCAAATCGATCACCATCGACAGAATGTATAATGAATGAAAGTGTAAGCATCCTAGTCCACAATAGTATAAAGGAGGAAATCATGCGATAAAACAAGTCAACACCAGAAAGTGAATACGGGCTTAAGCCCGGTACATGATAACCTCACTACAATTCACTCATAAAAGTAAAACTACTAATACTCGGCTCCACTCACGGATCCGGATGCATGTCCACCCGAGCTACACTGGCCCATCTCCATCTGCACCGTACCCTGCTGGTGTTGCGTCTCCTGCGGCTGTTCCCTGTCTCCCATCCGGAGCATCTAAAATATGGTGGTCAAACGATAGTTAGTCAAACTAGACTCAGTCAACAATCCCCCACCCCTCTACCCGTGACTCCTATGCACCGGGCGAAACGAGTGAAAAGGAGGACCAAAAGCAGGGCGTAATCAAGCAGGTGACATCTACCCTAAGGAATAAAATATTAAGGTATGGCAGGGGTATCACAATAATTAAACATGAGTAAATAAGTATGTAACAAAAGTAAACAGTAAGTAGTAGCAAGTAAGTAAAAGCAGTAAGAAGAGTAAGTAAGAGCAACGAGAAATATAACTGTAGATTTATATGGATTACCCCTATAGACCAAGGGGTCATTTTGCAGGGCCTATCGTATAAAACGTCTCATACCATTTTATACGATAGGTGTCAGGGGTTAAATGCAATGATTATGCTATGACATACAAGTATGCTATGTTATGCACATGCAAGTGCAACTCACACACACAACTCTATATGCACAGACCTTTAGTTCCCCTTTTTGGAGTTAGCTAAACTCTCAGGTGCCTCTCGTCGTGGCCAATGGAGACAGTGGGTTGGGCCTCTCCACTCCTAGACTGGTAATCACACTACCCCGTCTAGCCCCTCGCGTACGTTTTTGTACTATTCCTAGCAAACCAGGTAGTCTCCCCGAGTCAACGTACCGACGACGATGTGATCGATCGTCCAATACCGAGGACCCACCACTATTATGCACATGCAACCATGATAGTTTGTATCTAATTATAGTACCGAGCCTCCAACTCTTTACACTACCGAGACTACTAGTTCACCATGTTCCCGAGCCCACGGCTCCCTGGATTAATCAAGTCTCCTTTTTTCCAAGTCCTTGAGCATCTAGCTCCCCGGACTTCCAAATCAATACCGAGTCCATTTAACTGTACCAGTAAGCCCTTAGACCACGGGCCTATGTTATCCTTTCTCTACCAATTCATCTCCCTACGTGTACAGGTGTGAGTGTAAGGTTAAACTATTATTAGGGTTACTCTTACCCAAATTATTCCTAAAGTTTACGTTAGCCCAGGACTGCCCAAGGTATTCCCTGTGAAGGGCTCTCGAAGGCACTAGGAACTATGATGGGATTACGCCCAAAGCTCCCTTTCACAAGTCACTTAATATTATTGATTTCTACCCTTGATCAGATCTCTCATTTATTTAGCCAAACCAGCAACCTACTTGAAAGATATTGTACCTAAACACCTAGAGGGGAGGGTGAATAGGTGACTTGAATCTTTTTAACTTTTTTATGGCAGCAATCAGTTTCTAACACAGATTTATATCTACTTTTGCACAGCAATCACACAGCAATCACAGAATATCACATCACACAGTAGACACACAGTTTTATAGTGGTTCCCCAAGGTTTGGGTACTTCCACTTTCCCCCTTCGCCTATCTAGCAGTGTACTAGATTCGGCCAAACTCCTCCACTATCTCAGAACCCAAAACTGGTTCCTACACCTCAGGCCCAAGGCCCTAAAACTCAGCTTCTTCACAAAGCCTACACTCAGCCACCAAGGCCTACACTCAGCCACCAAGGCCTACACTCAGCCACCAAGGCCTACACTCAGCCACCAAGGCCTACACTCAGCCACAATAGGCCTACACTCAGAGATTCCAATCTCCTACACTCAGCCTTTATAATTACAGGCTTACAAGACTCAGATCCAAAGGATCCTACAAGAAAATATGAATACAATAATATTAACTCAGAAACTCAGAGACAAGAGAGGAGAGTTGTGTGTTTCATGATGAGTTCTTGGAAGAACTCAGCTGAAATCAATCTGACTTGGCTTTCTTCAAAGCTTCTTGAATGTAGAACTCAATAAGATTGACTCCTTCTGCAGTTGATCCTTGATCTCTGCTACTTAAGATTCAGAATAAATCTGAACCCTTCTTCTCAGTCTGGTTCCAACAACTGATTTCTTGGATGGAGCTCTCTCTCTCCAACTTCTTAGATCTTCACTTGATAGCTAGATCTTCTTTAGACAATCACTTGATCTGAACTTTGACCAATTTAACAACAGTTTCTATACACTGTATAAGCCTATTTATAGGCCTTCTTCATGGTAACCGGCTGGTCTGGTTCATCACTGATTTCTGACAACTCTGACATGTGCTGTAGACCGGCTGGAATGGCAGCTGTCAAGTCATCCAGTCAGTTCTTGAAAATTCTGTAACTGTCTCCAAGTATCGAGACTGTCTGTCTTTAAGTGTCGACACTTATAGACCAAGTGTCGACACATGTTGTCTAAGTGTCGACACTAGCCTACAAGGTGTCGACACAACTCCTTGTGTTGTAGATTTTATATCTCGACACTACTTCTTCTTCATGTGTCGACACTGGAATTTAGTGTCGACACAAGTACTTGTACTTCAGTATTTTGCTGAATTCTTCTAAGTGTCGACACAACACCTTTGTGTCGACACATCTCCATGTGTTGAACTCGCTGAGTGTCGATACTTCTTCTTGGTGTCGACACATGTCTTCAGTGTTGATACTTGCTGAGTGTCGACACATTGCTCTGAGTGTCGACACATTCTTCTTCTGTCGAGACTCTGGCTGAGTGTCGACACATTCCCTTAGTGTCGACACTTGTACTTAGAATATTTTTGTTGAACTTTGCTGATCTTTACTAAGTGTCGACACAGCTCCTTGTGTCGACACTTTCTTCAAGTGTTGAGTCTTCAGCTGAGTGTCGACACATTCTTTCTTGTGTCAACACTTCCTTCAAGTGTTGACTCTTCTGCTGAGTGTCGACATATTGTTCTGGGTGTCGACACTTGTACTTAGTTTCTGCTGACTTTTGCTGAGTGTCGACACAGCCTCCAAGTGTCGACACTTTCTGGTGTAGACACAGCTTCACTGGGTGTCGACACAACTGCTATGTGTCGACACAGCTTCACTGCACTCTTCTTCATTGAGTGTCGACACAGCTCCTTGTGTCGACACTTTCTGTCTGGTGTCGACTCAGCATCCCTGGTGTCGACACAAATACTCCAAGTGTCGACACTGCTTGCCTAGGTGTCGACACAAGTCTTCTTAAGTGTCGACACTTTCCCTCTGGGTGTCGACACATGGACTTAGAAACTTTTTCTTCTTTCCTGCAAATACTTAGCCTGCACAAGTAAACTCAAAACACATCAAATACATTTTGATGTATATCATTGAGTTGGGTGAGGCTTCTTCAAATCAGGTACATTTAAACCAATGTACCCAACAATCTCCCCCTATTTGGAGAAGTCATAACCCTTAGTCAATGATATACACCATTCATAATAAAATTACAAAATGATGTAAAGCAGGATTATATATAGCAGGGCAATCATAAACATGTATCAATCAAACATGTATACATAGACATCATCACAGAACAAATATGAAATAGATTTAACATATAACACATTGTTCTAATATCTGTCATATTTATTTTCAAAAGTTTACAGAATGTTTTACATCAAAAAGATTACATAGTAAACTTTAAGAAAATTCTAATTCTATTTCTGTTCAGGCTCCTTGATCACTATTCCTTTTCCAGCTTGTACTTTGGCTTGAACAGGAGCTTCAGCAACTTCAGCATCAGCAGGCTTCTTGCCTTTCAGATCTTTCTTCTTTAGCTCTTCTGCTTTAATCTTTTGCCTCTCAAAATAATGATATGGCTTGGGAAAGTACTTGCTTAGGCTCCTGGCCAGTAGGAGGTAGCTTTCCCATCTTGGCCTTTCTTCTGTATTGGACTATAGCCTCCTGCCTTGCCTCATGCTTTCTCCATTCAGCCTCAGAAAACCACTTGTTCCTGTCTTGAATGTTATCTTTTTCAGCTTTCCATGCAGTCAAAATAATGTTCCTAGAGGTGGGGCTCCACTGCTCAAAGTCAGGTCTTTGTTCAGCTTGCTCCCTGAACCTCTTCTTAGACAATCTAGTTTCTTCTTCTTTCTGCATAGCTTCTTGCATAGCTTCAGAGATTGGCTGAACAACTTTTTCTATAATGACATTGTCCTTGCCCCCAGGTGGGCTATACATGGACTGTATATCAGCATGTATCATGTCAAAATCTGGTGGAGGATAGATGACTTGAGCTACTTCATGTTGCTCACCTCCAAGATATGCAGGATGTATGCCAGATTCTGTAACATTATCATCATCACAAAGAGGAGGATAACCAAGAGTGGCTCTGATGGAATTAGAAATCCACTTAGCATGATCAGAGCTGGCTTTGACTAAAACCCTCTCCCCCTTTATGACTTCTCTTTCTATATGATCTCTGACATCATCTTTCTGAAATCTCACTTGATTATCCAAATAATTAACTCCATCTTTAAAGAAAGGTTTTAACCTTTGGAGTTTGTCAGTTATCAACTTTTGAGAATCTTGAATGGCAGTATTAACAGCAGTGATTTCGTCTAGGAATACTTTGTCAAATTCTGCTTTAGCAGCAGCAGTAGAAGTAGGCAAGCCAGCAGCTATGTTCTTCATCTCTGTAACAATTGCATTATGGGAAGCAGTTAAGTTATCATTCATTCTGATTTGGTTCTCAAGAACATATCCTTGCTTCTGTGCAATGTCATCTACTTGAGCTTTGATTTTTTCTTGATGAGTAGTCAAGTACACCACTGCATTCCCTCGCTTGTGGAAGCAATCTGTCATCTCCTTCTTATTAAGATTCATTTCAAATGTTATTGACTTTATGTCTTGTGCCAGATCAAATTGAAGTGACTTGTGCCCCTCATCCACATAAGTTTCAATAGCTTTCCTGTGTTCATCCAGTTTAATCTGCATAGCAACCATCAGTGCACTATAATCAACAGTTGGTGCTGGCTGTGATATAGGCTGTGGAGCAATAGTTTGTAAAGCCTTCTTGTAACTCTGGCTTCTTCTCCTGAAGACTTGAAACTTTCTTTTCTTGGCCCTTGTTGCTTCCTCATGTTCAGAAGCAGATGTGCTGGCTATCTCTACCCTCTCCTTAGGTAGCTCCTCAACAGCTGGTTGTTTCTCAGGCTCATGCCTTGCAGGTTCTTCAACAATGGGCACTTGCTCCCCCTCAACTGGAGCATTCTCCTCTTCAGCAGCTGCATTGTCCTTGTCAAAGTCGTGTTGATCCAGATTTAGAAATAAATCTTCCATTGTAAATTCTTGTGGAGAATGAGCTGGAGAAATTCTTGGCTCATCTACCACTGGATCAGATACAATCTGAGTTGCAGCAGATGTGTCTTCCATGACAACATCTGGGACTTGACTAGCAGTCTGTGGTTGCTGATAAACATCAGACAAATCAGTATCTTCTATAGGAAAAACCAAAGCATTAAGCTCAGTAATTACCTCTAGAATTGTGGTTGTAGCTTGCTCACTTTCAAGAGGAGTGGGTTCTTCCACAACTAGTGGCTCCCCCTGGATTTGTTCCTGGTGTAAGGGGCTAGCTGGTGGTAGCTCCCCCTGCTTCTCAGCAACTACTTGTTGAGCTGGAGGCTTCTCAACAGTCCCTTCTTCATGCTCATCAGATGAGAAAACAACTTGCTCTTCACTCTCAGAGCTGCTAGTTGGATCTTGAGCCACTGGGGCAATTTTCTTCTTCTTCTTTTGAGGTGAAACTTTCTCAGGAATTATCTTCTCAGGGGTTGGCATCTCCTTAGACAACACCCTGTCCCATCTGGAGAAGATCCTCATGTCCATTCTTCTCATGTGGTTGATTTTACTACCAGCAGCTTGACTCATTACCTCTGGAATACTTCCAGCAAGGTATAGACTTAAGATCCTGCCCAAGTTGGGCTTCTTCAGGCTTTCCTTGATCTTCTCAAAGATCACTACAGACCAATCTGTCTTCAAAGTAAAGATTATCCTTGTCATAATACTGAACATGTAAGACCCCCCTTTTTTTTTTCCTTTTCGACACCGGGGTCTTAGGCCCAGAACCGCCGTTTTGCGGTGACTCCTTCACGCCCTGAAGGGTCATCACCACAAAGCGCCGATTCTGCCGGCCAATTCGATCACAGAAAAGTAGCATAATAGTGAAGTAAATGTAAACTATCTGCCCACAGAGGATCACATGACATAATAAATATAACTCCACGAAGGGAGTGTCCACAGAAAATAACATCAGAGTAGCAAAACGGGCTTATGCCCGGTACATCAAATCCTCACTACAAGATCTCTCATGCAGAAACAAAAGTAGAAAACTGCTCAGGGTCGAGACTCACGGTCCCGGCTGTGTGAACTCCGGAGCTAGACTGCCCCACCTCCAAGCGCACCGGTCTCTGGGGCTGCTCCTCCATGCTGGTCTCCGCGATCCCCTAAATGATGCGGTTCGAAAACCGTTAGTCTAAAAGACTAAGTCCTATCATCCCCCACCCCTTACCCCACGGCTCCTAGGCACCGAGCGGAGAGGAAGAAAGGGGAGGACTTGAAGGTGGAGAATATCAAAAGCAGATGGCAGCGGTCCTATTCTAGCAAGTTCTATAGCATATAAAGACAAAAGGCTGTAATCTGAAATGTAACCTTCACTTATGTGGAAAAACACATAAGCCAAGGGGTCTTTTGCAAGGCTCCCATCGTATAAAAAGTCTCATACCGATTTATACGTTGGGGTGTCGGTGGTCAAACAGCAGTAACTAAATATATCAAAATTAACCTTAATTTATAAACTTGCCCACACAAGCTTATAGACTAAGGGGTCGTTTTGCAAGTCCTAAAGTATAAGCGTCCCATTCCACTTATACTTTAGGTGTCAAGGTTTAAGGTAACGATTATGCTATGACATGCAAGTGGGTATGATGGACATGCAAGTGCAACGCACACACCCGACTCTGTGCACACAGACCTTTAGTTCCCCCTTTCTGGAGCCGTAACCTCCCAGGATACCTCCGTAGTGGCAGACGGAAGCGGTGGGTTGGGCCTCGCCCACCTCTAAACCAGTAAAGCACTACCGGTCAGACCTATCGTACGCCTCAACGCTTGGTGCACGAAGCGGACTCCTGCGTACTCTTGCCGGCTGGCGCACCGGACTTCTGTTGGCGAAGTGCTAACCACACTTGCCGAGTCAACGTATTGGCGTCGGTGCATCGACCCTCCAATACCGAAGACCCACCACCTTAATTTCCTTTCCTGTTATGCACATGCAAATTAGCGTAGTCAAGACTCGAGCCGAAGCTCCCCGGACCAACACGTCCGACTCAAGCAATCGAGCCGAAGCTCCTCGGACCCAAGGTCCGCCTTTTAACCATTCGAGCCGAAGCTCCTATCCAACCTCTGGTGCCATCAGTGTTGTGGAATGTGCAACCCTAATTACTAGGTTACTCTTTTCAGCTTGTTAAACAGTTTACGTTAACCCAGGACTGCCCCCGGTATTCCCTGTGAAGGGCTCTCAAGGGGCACTAGGAACTATGTTGGGATTACGCCCAGCGTTCCCTTTCGCAAGGTACTTATTTATTATTGGTTGATTCCCTTACCCTTTATTTTCTCATATTTCGATATGCTAATCCTAGGGTAATTTGACTCCAACTCTCCTTGGGTAGGACGATCTTTCGTCGGACCCGAACGCCTATAACCCTAGACAGAACCACACCTTACTCACTCATCTTCCAAAGATGCAGCCCATTCCACTTGTCCAAACCATCAGGACTCATCATACTTGCCCTAATTTACATCCAAATGAAATCCTGCAGTTTTGCTATATGCAGACCACTTAAGCTACATGACCCGTAAAAAGGGAAGTACATGAAATACTCATCCAGTACCCTTATGATAATTATTAGAGGTCTAAAAGGACATTTGAAGCATAAATCCAGAAATTCGTGATTTTCCTAATTTGTCTGATAATTATTTTATTTATTCTAATGTCCCAAAAGGCCCAGGTTTGAACATGAAGTACCATAATCAGACAAGATATTATTCCACTAAATTTATGATAATTACAAAATGACTAATCAACTCTAAATCCTAAGTCTTCCAATTTTTCAGCAAGGTTTAGGCCTTTAAGTTTAATTTCAAAGATGCCCCATAAAAAGTCATATTAAAAGATTCTATAGTAATAACAACTCCAAAAATTCAGAGAAAATTCAGGGATGATTGTGATGGACTACAAGTACCCTAGAAAACGTTTCATAATTTATCATTTGGAAATAAAGCTATATTTGATTTTCTTATGAACTCTCTAATTTAAGGGTTAATGAACAAAGTATGCTAATCAGTTATCAAATAATTCCACAAAAATTTCCATATGATAACATTGAGGTACACACACTATGCAGGAAGTTTCATGATTTTTCAGTAAGTAATGGCCTCTGACAAGAATTATTAATATGTAATCAAAATAAAGCACTTGTGAAGTAGATGCCCTAAATAGATACCCAAGAATTCTAACAAAATTCATACAAGCTTATTATAACCTAAAACCAACTCTGCTCATGTTTCATACCCTCTCTATGGGCAGTGAGACCTCAATAGCCAAAATAATTATTAGGGCATTACTATGGATTACAAATGAAGTGCTATAACCATTGTCCAAAATTCCTCAAGTAAGTTGTCAGAGGCTCAAAATACCCTAGCCCCTTCACTACCCAAATTTGGTTAAGGTTCAAGATGTTTAGCTAACCTAAACCTACACTACAAGTTTTAGGTCCTAAGCTAGGGTTAGAGTTTTGGGGGCTCTACCATTTTCAAAGTTAGCTAATATTTTTAACGGAGGGCTATATATGTCCTAGGAACCTCCTTGCAAAAATTGAAGTTCATCCAAGGTGTTTAGGACTCATACCCTTCACAAGGCCAAAAGGTCCCTCCTTAGGGTTTGACCTAGGAACTTAGGGCAAATCTATTCATACATATCCCATATCCCATGGGGAGGTGATGAGTGCCCTAGCAAGTCGGTGGCCCAAATTTCAGCCTCTGTTGAGGTGATTGGGTCACTCAAAATCAAAAGTGCAACTTTTGACCAAAATGCCCTTTTTGAGGTATAGCTAGGGTTGGGTCAAAACCTATTCAAAACACATCCAAATTGAATAAAATTTTATACAGATACCTAATTGGAACCCAGGGACCACTCACCAAGATTTGGGAGGGTTTGGAGGTGTTTAGGGCACCTATTTAATTTATCTAATAATTTTTAAATATTTACAAACACTATAGAAATATTTTCTCCAAAAATTCCCATTTTTGGGCAGGCCCTAGGTATATCTAAGATAGACTCTCTGCCAAAATTTCAGCTAATTTGGGCTAGGGGTGAAGAGTGGGCACTCAATTTAATGACTGCCTAGCCCTAAGGGTATGTCCCACCAAAATGGGTGCCCTGGTCAAACCAGAAGCCTAAATGGGTTCACACTAATTTTAAAATAAAGTAGACAGGAAGGGCTACAAATCATGTGTTGATCATTTTCTCATACAGAGCCTCTAACTATTTTTAAAAATTTAAAACATTAAATGTAAAAAGTGTGACAGAATGAAATAAATAACATTAATTTCCTATAGTTTAATACTGATGCAGCACGAATCTTGGCGCAAGGATTAACGGCATCTGGTCATCGTCTTCATTGAGCCGACGGCTGAGATTCGTCCCGCCTGGAGCGATTTCCAAGCCCTGCTGCCGGCGATCCAGCCCCTTCCCCGGCCGGCCACCGCCACTAACACCTCCGTTGAGGTGGTGGCTATCGCCAGGCGGCGGCTCCGCCGCCGGAGAGGCGTTTTCCGGCGGATATAGCAAGAGGTTTTCTTGCCGAAACCAGGAAAAATCCCGGATTGGATCGGGCTCAATTGAGCCCGAAACTCAAACCTAATTAATCCTAAGATCTACCCGCGGTTTAAGGAGAGGAGGAGGACCTTCCTGGCGGCCTGGATGCGAGAGGAGCGGCGGGATGCCATTGACGACGGCGGCGGCGCTCGGCTTCTGCAACTGCACAGTGGAATGGCTCGTCTCCTCCAGGTAAACGCTCTAAAATGATCCCCTCGGCTCCCTGAAGGTGTTTAAATGGCAAATGGGGGAGAGGGGAGGCTGGTTGTTCAATGGCCATTAACACCATTAAAGGTGTGGCTCGGGTTGTGTGGAGGGGGGCTGAACCCACCCCTTGGTGGCCGGGAAATGGCTGGAATCAACTCCTCTCTCCTAGAGGAGTTGATTGCAGCCATAATTGGTGGCTGTTAGTCTCCCTTGGCCGGCCCCTCACTTCCCCCTTCTTCTTCCTCATTTTCTCTCTCCTCCATTATCATGGAGAGGAGCTCCTTTCTCTCTCCTAGTCACCTCTGGTTGACTAGTCAGCCTCACCAACTAAATGCAGCCCACTTGATTATGATGGTCATGAGAATGGGTTTAGCCTAAGGGAGAAGTGGCTTGGGCTTGGGTTAGCCCTTTTTGGGCTAAGTTTGACTTGACCCAAATGAGGGTTGACCTGGTCAATTTGACCATCTAGGTTGACCCCATTGGGTCCTGGGTGACCCATTGGCTTCCCTTAGGGTCTAGGTAGGGTTATGTAGGGTTACCCTGTACTTTGGAGGTCACATACCCTTAGTAAGGGTACTTTGACCAGGTTAGGGCTTGAGTTGACTTGGGTCAACCTGGCCTCTAGGGCTGACCCCAATGTGTCCTTAGTGACCATTTGACCTCACTTTAGGGTTAGGAGGGCATAGGAGGGGTCCTTTTGGCTAGGAGTAGGTCAGTTGGCCCTAAGTAGGCTAGTTTGACCCATTTAGGGCTAGGGTTGACCTTGGTCAACTGGGCCTCTTGGGTTGACCCTAATGGGTCCTTTTGGCTCTAATGGGTCTCCCAAGCATTAGGGGTGTTGTGGTAGGGTCTTGGGGTTAAGGTGTAGCCCATGGTCATCCTAAGTCATTGTTTAGAGTTCTACTATTTGCAGACCATGATGGTCTCCACCTTTTTGTCCCCTATCTCCTGGCCCATTTCTGGCTTCCTAGGGTTTGTCATGACCTAGTCATGGCTAAAACCATTCTTAGGGGTCTAGTTGGAAATGGGATGTTACAAAACATATAGGCTGATACCCTATCATGCCCTCCTGGCTTACTTAGGATTACTTTTCCAACAATTTCTGACAGGAATTTCCCTTGACTGTTCATTCCTTTTCTATTGAAAACTGAGCCAATTTTTATCTTAGAATCCAGACCACACCATGCCAATGCATCTCTGGTCCTAGAAGCAGTTACCTCTTCTTCTTCCTTAGTTCTAGGCAACTGAAGTACTTTTCTCAGACTTTTGGAAGAGACCTTAACCTTCTCACCATGGACCCTGGACTTGATCTTGAATCCAGTGTCGTCTACCTTAGCTCCATTGAGGAATTCCAAGACTTCCTTCTTCCAGATCTTTGTGGGTTCAGAAACAAGAAATTCCAACCCTGAGTCTACAACTAGGGTTATCACAGTCTTGATTTCTTGGTCGGCATCACCAAATGCGTCGCGCACCAGTTCATACTGTTGATGCATGAAAACACAAGGGAGGTCGAGCACAACCAGCTAACTGTTCGAACACAGGGGGAATAGGGAGACTGCGAGTAGCGATCTACTAAGCGGATGAGAGCTGGAAGAAGAGCAGGGCCGTGAACCACGGCAACAACAGACTTCGCCCGTCGCGGCCTGAATGCCTCTCTTGCGACGGGCTTTCCCTTGATTGAAGAAGGATATAGTTACAAGTGAAAGGAAAAGACTGAGGGAAACAGAGCAAGGGGGAGTCCGCAAGGCACAGGATTCGAGTCCGCAGCCTGTAACAAGTAGGCTCCTGGGTCCGAGTCAGCGTGCCGTGAGTGCACCACTTCCCCCCTATTTATAGGATAGGGGGCCTGCCCAAACGGGTAGGGCTAAAATAACCTGCTGCCCGGGGTACAGGAGAACTGGGCAGCGGTGACGGGAAGCAAAAAGAAAGAACACGCCAGTCCGCACAGAAGTGGCGGACTGGGCTCGCGAGCTGGAGCTTCCACTGCTGCTGGGCGCGCCCACTGGAGGGTGGCGGCCTGGGCAGACGAGATACTGCGTCCGCCGCTGGAGAACCTGTTGCCCAATGCACCGGCGGACTGAGTGGACTGGGCCTTGCGTCCGCTGCTGGAGTATCACCCTTGGCGCCCGACTGGTGACAGTGCCGGACTGGGCGGACGGACAAATCCTGTCCGCGCCTGCTGAATGGGGGGTTTTGGAATCTTGCAGTACGTTGCGGACTGAGGGGTTAACATAATCCCCGCACATTTTTAAGTTTCCAGAAAACTTCGAAAATGTTCTCTTAACCGCCGAGTCCGCAAACCTCGAAAACACCGCCAACGCTATAAATATCGCTGGAGGGTCTGGATCTGCTGAGAATCTTGATCGATACGGGGCGCTATTCACCACTTGCGGTCTCAACTTTCCAGTCCGGCATGGCAAGACTTGGAGCTTTCCTATCTAGCATTACTGCAAAAGGCGACCTGGAGCATACAACGCCTATGAAGACCAAAAAGATTGTAAAGAGGTCGACAGAAAAAGATCCTGTCCGCTCCATAGGAGAGAGTTCCCAGAGCCAGAAGCCTGCGGAGAAAGCAGTCCGCCACGTCGATGTTTCTGCTCGCAAGGATGTCGTAGTCGCCGAACCATTGAGGAGCGAGAAGATGGAAACCTTGTCGGACTCCGCCCCTTCTCAGAAAACCGCGACTTCAGCGGACACTGTTGGCGAACATATTGAGGCCGACATATCTTCTCCTGCCCAGGTACCAATCGTTGACTTGGACGAAGAATACCGGCAGACTGAGGTAGAGGACGACGCGCCCTCAAAGGCATTGTCTGCTGTGAATCCTGAACCTGTCCGTGCTGACCAGCCCGATTTAGGGGGGTCCGCCGCGGATGCTGCTGAGAAGACCGCCAAGAAGAAGAAGAGGAAGAGAGACGGAGCGACTGTCACCGAGCGGGTTGAGAAGAAGCTCCGCGCAATGAAGGAGAAGAACGTCTCCAAGCGGACTGGGGAAGCGGACTTACAACACAGGCCGCGCGACAAATAAGTTCCAGACGGCGATCTGGTTACTCCGGAGGCCCAAATTCGGGGAGACAACTCCCTTTCAACGGTCAGTCTTTCCACGGATGAGATATTTGATTCCATAGACGTCGATCAACTTGACTTAATCCAGGACACCTTGCTGGTTGTACTGCAGCAGAACGAGGCGGAGACCATTGGAGATAAGGGTGACGAACTCCCTTCCTTGTCCGCTGCGGAGGAAGAGGAGAGGGAGAGGCTGAAGGAGAAGATAGAGGAGCAAAAGAAGCAAATCGTTGCTCATGTTGCCGCGGTCGGGGCAGCCTCGAAGCAGGCCGCGGCGGACAAAGCCGCTGAGGATCTGCGGATTGCTGCGGAGCTGATGCGGTCAGGTAAACTTCAGCCGGCGCCCAAATATTTTCAGCGCAAGTGGCTTTACAGGTCGCCGCCGTGGAAATCGAAGCCAGTCAAGATTATCACAGAGACGGACGATATTGTAGTGTCGACGAGCTCTGCTGCTGAGAAAAGGGCTAAGGTCCACCGCGAATGGAAAAAGCGGTTAAGCGCCTTTGACCCGGAGCGGGCAAGGCGGCCAATCATCTTCGATAGCCGGAAACTCGCTGCCGCTATATCTAAAAGTGATCTTTTATCCTTTCTTTTAGTCCGTCGCGAACTGCCTTTGAACGCGAAGTTGACTTCATTTGTTGCAGGTAGAAAGTCGCTGCCGGGCTCCATCGAGAGTGGCGAGATCGTGGTCACACCCAACACTGGTGCCGACGCGGTCTCACACGTGGAGTCCGCGGAAGATGAGCCACCCAGCCTGAGCACGATAAAAGAGTTAGAGAAGAAATTTGAAGCTGAAATGCAATGTGTCAAAGCAGAGTTAGAGAAAGCGGCGGAGCGCGAGAGGGCGTCCGCGGCGCGCGAGAAAGCGTCCGCGGAACGCGAGAAGGCCCTTAAAGACCAGGTCGCCAGCATCTCGCGGGCGCTGGAGAGGTCTGAAAGGGAAAAGAAAAGGCTCGCGGATGACGTCCGATACTACAGAGGCAAGCACTTGGCGTCGGCTCGTGAAGGAAAGGAGAAGCGGACTGCTGAAGTCGCTGAGCAGAGGCCGCGGGCGTCAGATCGCATTCCTCCTGAGATCGCGGCACCGGCAGGCGGTGTCCCGCACGCTGCGGATGAGGAGCCGAGGCCGGCAGCGGAGCCAATGGTGCCTCTCAGCCGGGTAGACCGGGAAGCCGCCCACATGCATCGGACCATCAATGTCATCCACCACCACCTCTGTCGTGTGTATAGCGAAATTCTTCAGATAAGCGATCAGGCGGCTCATCTATGCCGAGACAGGGCAGAAAGGCCGGCGCGGACTGACAACAGGGACCGCTAAGTCCGCAATGCCTTGAACTTTTATCTGATTAATTGTATATTGTTTGTATGATTGCTCCAAAATAATGATGTACTGTGAACTGAATTTTATTTGATCTGTGCGGACTCAGATTATATATCCGCTATTCATGTAGTTTAATCCTTGTGACGTGGTGATTTGCGCGAATTTATGCTGTCTGCTTCTCGTTATTTAACCTGCTGGTGGGAAAATATGCGACCTGGGCGGACAGGGAACTGCACCGGCCACAACTTGGTTCTGAATTTCCCTTGGAATGTTAATTTGCCTTTGTATCCGCGTTATTTGTTTGGCTGCTTTTTTAATTCTTTGCGGACTGTGCGGATTGAATATGCGACCTTCGCGAACTAGCCAAAAAGCTGTCAGAATCTTTATCTATAAATACTGCCTTATGCTTTCTCTATGTAGGAAATTACAAGTAAACGGAATCCTGCGGCCTGCAACATGGTGTCCGCGCGCACTGATGCTGCAGTCGCCTTCCATTCTGCCGACCACCGAAAATGTACTTTGACAGAGGCTGATCTGGCTGCCTTCGTTGAAAAGAAGATGGCGGACTCAAACATACTTGTCCGCCTACCCGCCCATCAAGAAAGGTTGAATTTTTCAACGGCGACCCAGATCGCCATTCCCGTTGATCATTTCGACAGCGGATTCAGGTTCCCGCTCCTATGGGAACTTGCTGCAATCTTTGAGCACTATGGGATGGTCCCAGGACAGCTCGCGCCGAATACCCTTGCCGCGATCTGCAGCTACATCTCTTACCTGCGATCTGAAAAGATTGCTTTCTCGATGAACATCTTCCGCAAAATATTCTCCGTCCGCTCCATAACTGCCTCCGGAGGTCGCCCCTACAAGGGAGTAATCTACTTCTACTGCAGGGGGATGAAGGTAGTGGGTCTTCCAAACAAGATCCACAACTGGACCTCAAGGTTCCTAATTTTTGAGGCCGACCTTGGGTTCGCGCACACGTATCCGCAGGTGCGCGCGGACTCTGTCTTCAAAAATGTGCAGCTGGACGACCTGGAGTCCGCAATCGTGGAATTCTTAGCGAACGCCAGGCTTGATATCGAATACTACCTTCCGCTGCTGGCAAACTTGGCGGATGTTATGCCTGAGGACAGTAAGTAGTTTAGCGGACTCAGCTTTTGTATCCGCCGCGACCATGCTGTTAACCCTGGTTCTCTTTTTGCAGCGACCTTGGCGGTGCCCGCCAACTTGCCGCAGACACCCAGCGGCTTCACTCCTACTCAAAGGGAGAAGAAGGAAGCAGTCGCCAGAAAGAGGCAGGAGGAAGGGGATCCCGCAGCGGACTACTCTTCCTCAGAAAGTTTATCCATGACCGGCTTCGGTATCAGCCAGAGGGACCTTAGGGGGAACCCTATGGTCCACTGGCACAGCAAGAAAAAGCATGTCCGCCTATCCACCGCGCTTCCTTCTTGGAGGAGTCCGCGGATAACACGCCACGCTCATATTGCGCTCTCCACTCTTTACGGAAAGCGCAACTTGAGCGACCTCAAGAAGATGTCCGCCGCCGACCTCCCGCTGCTGGCCTCCCAGGCTTCTGCGAACAGCGCGGTTACAAACCACTATGTCGCTACTTTGGCCAGGGACCTGCTGAGGCAAAATGAACAACTTCAGAAGGATAACAAAGTGCTAAAGGAAAGGAACGCGCGGATGGGAGAAAGGAATGCTCGGCAAAGAGAGGAGCTGGCGGTAAGTTGCATTTGCCGCGGTCTAGATTTTCTATCCGCCGCGATCTGTCTGATGTCTGCAAACTTGTTTTTCGCAGGTCGCCTATGACTTGGAGAACAATAAATTCCAGGCCGCCACGCTCCCTTTTGTAATGGAAACTGTTGAGGTTGATGTGGAGCGACTTGCCCGCCACGGCCTCATGAAGGAAGGAGTGGAGGGCGTCCCTTTTCTGGAGATCTTCCCGGAGCTGGCCCCTCAGGTCGCAGCGATGGAGAGAGCTAGAAAAGGAAAGGATGTCATCGAGGAAGGCAAAGATGAGGATGAAGACGACGAAGAAGAAGAAGAGAAAGAATACGGAGGCTCGCAGGGCGAAGAGCAAGGTGTCAGGGAAAATGCGGATGATGTTGCATCGAGCCGACAAGGAGAGGAGCTGTCCGCCGAGTCCGACACTTCTGCATCTTCCTCTGCTGCTGGGGGCTCGCATAGCGGGTCCGCCACTAGTATAGGATCAGGTAGCAGCGGGAGCAGCTCGGGGGGCTATTCTCCAGATGTCGACATTATCGGTGACAGCCCTGCACCTCCTGAGAAGAGACAGCGGACTGATTGATCAGTGCATATGTATATTTTGTAATCTTGTTTTTTGTAAAAAGTGGCGGACGCAAGATTGCAGTCCGCCGAACATATTGAATGATGTAAAATTTTTTGATGAAATAGAAAGGATATTTTTTGGCATGTGTGCTTTCTGCAATGCTCTTTTTTCTCCACGCTCACCGCACCGATACTTGGCAGTCGGCACAACACGCTTGATAAACCTGAGCCTTTGTTGATTAGAGAATTATTGTCCTACTTTGGACCAAGAAACTGTCGGGCGGACTCTGTCGAGTTTCACTTGCAGTCCGCATGATACATACATTATTTATAGTGAATCTTGTCGATTAAAGAATTAGACACCAACTCATTCAGTATCCGCCTCAGAGAACAGCCAGCTGATAATAATGTCAGGGGTACTTGAGTTATAGTTGTAGTCCTCAAGCCAGACCGCACATAATATAAAAGCACATTGATATTTAACTTATAAATAATGCGAGAATCATTCTGCGGACTGAGCGGATACAGAAAACCAATCCGCTCATAATAGAAGTGATCAAACTTATATAACATGAAAATCATTCTGCGAACTGAGCGGATATAGAAGACCAATCCGCTTATAATAGAAGTATAAACTTGAATATGTACCCTGCGGACTGAGCGGATACAGAAAACCAATCCGCTCATAATGGAAGTGATCTATAGCTTGCGACCAGGTGGGCAGGTGAGCCTGAGCGGCATACTTTCCTCACCGGGCTACAAGCTATAAGATCAACCCAAGTCGGCGGACTGACCGGATAGAGAAACTCAGTCCGCTAAAGATAACCAGCTTGCAATCCCAAGGAAACTTCCAAACTGCGGATAACGAATCCAGTCCGCCAAAGATAGAAATGATCTATAGCTTGCGACCAGGCGGGCAGGTGAGCCGGAGCGGCATACTTTCCTCACCGGGCTACAAGCTATAAGACCAACCCAAATAGGCGGACTCTGCGGACAGAGAAAACCAGTCCGCTAAAATAGAAATGACCTATAACTCGCGACCAGGTGGGCAGGTGAGCCTGAGCGGCATACTTTTCTCACCGGGCTACAAGCTATAGAATCAACCCAAATAGGCGGACTGAGCGGACGCAGAAGACCAGTCCGCAGATAATTCCATGCGAAGAGCAAGATGCTCATTTGGCGGAACGGTTCCCTGCCCTCTTGCCTGGAGTACAGTCTAAGCTGTGGGTCTCCTACAGGCACTGCTTGAGGGTACCATGGAGTGTTCGAGAGTTACAAGCTAAGATGACCCGCGGGCAGGTGAGCCGGAATGGCATACTTTCCTCATGTGATCATCGAAGTTGTAACAATATCCCTAAAGCGGCATGGTAGAGCTTTACACCCACCTCGCCCTCCATAATGCAAAGGTGGGGTCAGGTACCTGCCGGGATCCGAAGTCCAGAATCCAACCGCGCTAGAGCCTGCAAGCTCCCACTACACGGTGCGAAATCTCCTCGCAACACGTGGTCTTCGTGGTGTTACGCTAATGACAACGGCTCTAGGGGAGGTCTAGCTGAACTCGGCGATGTCTCCTGGTGTCATGGAACCGTTACAGGTCTTTGGGAGAGAGAGAAAACACTAGGAAAAGGTGTTAGTATGGATTCTTTGATTAAGAAAATGCATTTGCAAAGAAAGCATAAGAAAGAAAAAGGGGGTTTGGGTGTAGAACCGTTTTTGAAATCTCTCTTAGCGCCTTATCTGTTATGATTACAACAAAACACTCGAAAAAGTGTTAGCAAGCAGTTTCTATTCATAACAATTTTTGAAGAGAATACACAAAGTAGAAGAAGGAGGTTTTAAGAATAGAACCGCTTGAGGTCATCCCCACTCCACGTGTGTGGTATGTCCTCTCCTTCGTATGTCTGCAAGCGATAAGCGCCGCTTTTTAATGCT
Source organism: Platanthera guangdongensis (assembly GCA_039583875.1). Classification (NCBI taxonomy): domain Eukaryota; kingdom Viridiplantae; phylum Streptophyta; class Magnoliopsida; order Asparagales; family Orchidaceae; genus Platanthera; species Platanthera guangdongensis. The sequence goes on along the minus strand of CM077161.1, from coordinate 63,500,380 downwards.
TCTTTGACGACAAAAGGGCCGGCCCAATTTGGATTAAGCTTTCCAACTGAACCAGCTCTTGCAGCAGCATCGACCTTCTTTAGAACTAGATCTCCCACTTGGAAGTGTTTGATCCTTATATTCTGATCGAAGTAACGGGCCATCCTCCTTTTGACCTCTTCCTGCCTTATGGCTGCTTGATCTCTGACCTCCTCGATGTGTTCCAAGCTGAACCTCATCTCCTCATTATTCAACTCAGCCCAATCATCAACACCTTCTCTTGCAAGCAGCACTCTGGGTGACGGGACTTCAAACTCAATCGGGACGAGCGCCTCTGAGCCATGAGAGAGTTTGAATGGAGTCTCCCCGGTTGCGGATGATGGCGTTGTCCTAAGGGACCAGAGGACTGATGGAAGCTGATCAGCCCAACTGCCCTTGAGATTCTGCACTTTCTTCTTGAGCAAGTTGAGGATCTGCTTGTTGGCAGCTTATACCTGGCCATTGCTTCGGGGATGATGAACTGATGCAAAACGCAGCTCTGTTCCGATCTGCCTGCAAAAATCTATCATCTCTGAGTTGTTGAACTGTGGCTCATTGTCAGTGATTATTGTCATTGGTATCTCGTGCCGGCATACAATTTCTCCCCAAATGAAGTTCTTGACGATCTGAGTCGTTGTCTTAGCCAATGCCTTGGCTTCGATCCACTTGCTGAAGTAGTCGATCATTACGATGATAAAACGCCGTTGCCCGCTTGCCAAGGGAAAAGGACCAATGAGATCCATTCCCCAAACCGCAAAGGGCCAAGGAGTTGCAATCGACCTGAGGGACTGAGCTGCTTGGTGCTGAAGCGGAGCAAACTTCTGGCATTGAACACACCTTCTGGCGCAGATCTCTGAGTCTTTCTTCATTGTGGGCCAGAAATACCCTTGCCGCAGGACTCGTCTTTCAAGAGTTCTTGCTCCAGAGTGGCTTCCACACTCTCCTGAATGAACTTCTTGCAAAATGGTGTGAGCTTCTTCTTCTGAAACACATCGGGCCATGGTTGAGAGGAAGGTCTTTCTATAAAGGATTCCCGCCACTAGAAAGTAGTGAGCTGCTTTTATTCTGAATTTCTTCTTGTCTCTAACTGTATGATGATAATTTCCTGTTGACAGATATAGGATGAATGGGTCCATCCAAGAGGCGCGTTGATCTACTTGCATCAAATCTCCTTCCACCACTGCCGGGCGGAAGAGCTCGGAAGTTGTGCCTCCTGAAGTCATCCCATGCTTAGAGAGAAAATCGGCCTCCTCATTCTCTGTTCTGGGGATATGTTCAATAGTGAAGCTTTTAAACCTGCCGATCTCTGTTTTCACAAGAGCTAGATATTTTTTCAAGGCTGGCTCCCTTGCTTCGAAGTTGCCGAGGACTTGCGACGCCATTACCAGAGAATTGGTTTTGATGTGAACATGATCGATCCCTAGTTCCCTCGCGAGCCTCAAGCCTGCTAGCAGAGATTCATATTCGGCCTGGTTATTTATTATTGGAAAGTAAAACTTGATGGCCTGCTCCAACTTGACTCCGTTTGGATTGATGAGAACCACTCCTACTCCAGAAGAACTTCTGCCTGAGGCACCATCAACATAGATGGTCCAAGCCAAAGGTGACCTTTCTGTCTGATCAGAACTGGACTCTGGCATGTCAATCAGAAAATCTGCTAGGACTTGAGCTTTGATGGCTGTCTTGGGCACATAAGAAATTTCAAATTCACTTAGCTCTATTGCCCACTTAGCTAGTCTGCCGGAATGCTCGGGCTTTTCCAACACACCCTTCAAAGGTTGATCGGTGATGACTTGAATTGAATGTGCTTGGAAGTATGGGCGAAGCCTGCGAGCTGACATGACCAGTGCCAAGGCTAACTTCTCCAGGATCGGATACCGCGTCTCTGCACTCTTCAGAATATGGCTGACATAGTAGATTGGGAATTGCTTTCTGCCTTCTTCCCGAAGAAGAACGGAGCTGACGGCCTCAGGGCCAACCCCTAGGTACAAGAAAAGAACCTCTCCTGGCCGGGGGCTCTGAAGCAGAGGCGATGAGGTAAGCTGCATCTTTAACTGTTCAAAAGCCTGGGAGCACTCTTCCGTCCACTCAAACTTGGACGCACGGCGGAGGGTCTTAAAGAAGGGGGCACTCCTATCTCCAACCCGAGAAAGAAATCTTGCAAGACCTGCTAGCCTTCCCCCTAACTGCTGAACTTCCTTCGGTGAACGAGGGGTAGGCATTTCAAGAATAGCTTTCACCTTGTCAGGATTGGGGGCAAGTCCCTCCGGAGTAAGGAGATGACCAAGAAACTTCCCCTTACTCGCTCCAAAAGTACACTTCAAAGGATTGAGTTTCATCTTGTATCTACGCAGAGTAGCGAACGTCTCTGCTAGATCTAGCAAGTGCAGCGAAAACGATTTACTCTTAATCAAGAGATCGTCTACATACACTTCTAGGTTTCTTCCTTTTTGATGGTTAAACACACGGTCCATCATCCGTTGATAGGTCGCGCCAGCATTCTTAAGCCCAAAGGGCATGACAAGATAGCAATAACATCCATCGTTAGTTATGAACGACGTGTGAGGAACGTCGGGCTTATGCATTCTTATCTGGTGATAACCAGAAAACGCATCTAAAAACTCATGTAAGAGTATCCTACCGCGGAATCAACTAAAGAATCTATCCGAGGCAGGGGGTAGCAATCTTTAGGACATGCTTTATTAAGTTTTGTAAAGTCTACACACATTCGCCACTTTCCCCCTGGTTTTTTAACCATTACAACATTTGAAATCCAGGTGGGATATTGCACTTCTTTTATAAAATTCGCCTTGAGGAGTTTCGCAACCTCCTCCCTTATTGGTTCTGCAAGCTTTGTTGCCACGTCCCTCTTCTTCTGTTGGATGGGCTTGCAGCTGGGATCAACATTCAGATGGTGGCAAGCTACATCAGGATCCACCCCCGGCATGTCTTCTGCTGACCAGGCAAAGACATCCAGGTTCTTTAGCAGGCAGGAAATCAACTCAGCCTTTTGATCTTCAGGTAGCTCCGAGTTGATGGAGAGTTTCCTCTCCTCCCCTTCAGCAATGGGGACTCCTTGCGTCACCTGGGCAGGTTCCAGGTGAGCACCTTCATCAGCAGCAACTTTCGAACTGGAAGAGGCTTCTGTAGCTTCTGCTGGAGCAAGGGAAGCTTCAACCATGTTGACAGTGCGGACGTAGCACTCCCTTGCTCTCCTTGGGTCGCTCCTGACCCGGCACATCCTCCCATCGGCAAAGAACTTGATGGCGAGGTGATAAGTTGAAATCACTGCTTGGTACTTGTTCAACAGGGGCCTGCCGAAGATGGCATGGTAGCTGCTGGGGGCGTCGACCACTATGAACTGTATCTGCTTTGTTGCCCCTCCAAGCTTCACTGGCAAGGTAACGCTGCCCTCCACCTCTTTCCTCTCTCCTGAGAAACCATAGAGCGGCCCCTCAGTGGAAAGCAGAGGCTTTCCGGTCCTCAGGGCCTCAAAAGTGGACTTGAAGAGGAGGTTTACTGAACTGCCCGTATCAACAAGAATTCTGTCCACTGTGAAGTCTCCAAGCACAGCCTTGATCACAACAGCATCGTCAAATGGATTGGCTGTTTGAGGCAGATCTTCCGGACCAAAAGTGACGACTTCTCTTGGGGGAGCAACGGAAGAAGAGGCCACCTCCGCCTGGGTGACCCTTGAAATTGATGACTTCCGGGTGGACTCGGTCCCTGCTCCACCATGGATGAAGAAGAGCCATCCCAGAACTCCCTCATCATCTGCATCAAAGCATTCCACTGGGACGTTGATCGGCCCCAGACGGCCTTCATCCTCCACATCTACACACTCCTGGTAAGCCTCAGCTACCTCTTTGCCCTTCGAGGTGGATGGCTTCGACGAGGAAGGAGAATCCTTCTTGGTCAGGTCAATCTTGCCCTCGGCAAGCAACTTATCAATCAGCGCACGAAGGGCCTTGCATTCCTCAGTCAGATGACCCTTTTCCTTGTGGAACTGGCAGTATTGTGAATTATTCCTCGGCTTTCACAGCTTCTGAGGCTCTTGCCTCTTTTCTTCTGATCTCCTTTGCAGGATCTGGATGACTTCGTCAAGGTCCAGATCTGCAGGGTCCTCCATGGGACTTTCATCAAACTGGCACGGAGCAGGCAAGGCTGCTTGTTGGATGGGAAGAGCTTGTAATGGAATGGCGGGAGTGGTGGCCAACGGCAGTCTCTGCTCACGAAACTGTTGATGGCCTTGGAAGGGTTTCTTGTTGCGGAAGTTTCTGCCTCTTTGAGACGGAGGCTGGAAGTCTGGATGAGGTGGCCTGCCACGAGAGGAAGAAGCGGAGGCATCCCCTCCTTCAGCCTTGGCTGTCAGGGATGAAACATAGGTCGGATTGGCATTTTCCCCTTCTATGAAGCGGTTGACCATGGCGATCAACTCCTGATAGGTCTCAGGTGCCTTTGTCGTTGCTTTAAACTTCAGAGGGCCTTCCCGGAGGCCATGGATCAAGGCAACTTTATAATAGTTGGGGTTCACATTCCTCACCCCCTGAATTTCCCTTTTAAAGCGATCAACGAATCGTGCCACCGATTCGTTATCCCTCTGCTTGATCTCAAATAGGGCAGCTGGCCCATTCTTCCTCTTCCTTGAGGTAGCAAACCTCAGCAGTAACTGGCTACGGAGCTCGGCAAAAGAAGAGATAGTGCCTGAAGGCAGCTCATAGAACCATTCTCTCGCTTGCCCTTCGAGAGTGGTAACCAGCAACTTACACTTAATTGCATCTGAGAGGCATCTTAAAGCAACTGCCCCCTCAAATGCCTGGAGGTGAGAAACTGGATCTGTTGCTCCCGAATAGAACGGGATGCGCGGCTCCCTGAAGTTGCTCGGGGCCGATTCCCATCGAATTCGGTCAACAAAGGGAGACGGGGTGTCAAACTCTGCAGGATAGAAAGGGCGGACTGGAGCCGAGGAGTCCGCGGGCTCGGCGGACTGGCGATCAGCAAAGCGAAGTTGGCGGGCAGGAGTGCCCCTAGCAGCTTCTCTGAAGAACTCTCTGAAAGCAAACTCTTCCTCTTGAGGGCGCAGAGGAGCTGCGGTCTGAGCATGGTTTCGAGGAGTTTCTGGCGACTGCCGAAGCGGAGTTCGGCGAGCCGGGGTCTGGCAGACGGGCGAGTTCGCTGTGTCCGCTGCGGCCTGAGGAGCGAGCCGCTGGGCTAGCGCGAGCAGAGCTTGGCTGATTGTGTCAAGACGCTGGTCGGTCTGCCGGCGAGACTGCTCGGCCTCAAGGCGAGCTTGTTCAATCGCGTCCCAAAGGGAGTCTTCTGAAGAGCTAGAGCGATCTGAAGAGCGGGCTCCGCGGTCTGACATCTTTCGTCCGCTGATTTCAAAACACTACTCGGATCTGAAGGTCGCATGTTAACTGTTGATGCACGAAAACACAAGGGAGGTCGAGCACAACCAGCTAACTGTTCGAACACAGGGGGAATAGGGAGACTGCGAGTAGCGATCTACTAAGCGGATGAGAGCTGGAAGAAGAGTAGGGCCGTGAACCACGGCAACAACAGACTTCGCCCGTCGCGGCCTGAATGCCTCTCTTGCGACGGGCTTTCCCTTGATTGAAGAAGGATATAGTTACAAGTGAAAGGAAAAGACTGAGGGAAACAGAGCAAGGGGGAGTCCGCAAGGCACAGGATTCGAGTCCGCAGCCTGTAACAAGTAGGCTCCTGGGTCCGAGTCAGCGTGCCTTGAGTGCACCACCTCCCCCCTATTTATAGGATAGGGGGCCTGCCCAAACGGGCAGGGGTAAAATAACCTGCTGCCCGGGGTACAGGAGAACCGGGCAGCGGTGACGGGAAGCAAAAAGAAAGAACACGCCAGTCCGCACAGAAGTGGCGGACTGGGCTCGCGAGCTGGAGCTTCCACTGCTGCTGGGCGCGCCCACTGGAGGGCGGCGGCCTGGGCGGACGAGATACTGCGTCCGCCGCTGGAGAACTTGTTGCCCAACGCGCCGGCGGACTGAGCAGACTGGGCCTTGCGTCCGCTGCTGGAGTATCACCCTTGGCGCCCGACTGGTGACAGTGCCGGACTGGGCGGACGGACAAATCCTGTCCGCGCCTGCTGAATGGGGGGTTTTGGAATCTTGCAGTACGTTGCGGACTGAGGGGTTAACACATACGCTTCATTGACGTTCTCCTCAAGCATTGGCGCCATTAGGGTTTGAAGAAATTGAACTGAGAGAAGAGAGGTGTCGACACACAAGTTTTGGTCTCGAAACTTTTGAAAGTGTGTCAACAAACTAAGGCAAAATCCTATTTATACCTTTCTAGTTTTGAAGATGAAAAGGCAGGCAGCTAACTTAAATTGTGTCGACACTGTTGATAAGTGTCGACACTGACTTATAATGTCTCGACACATATGTGTCGATATAAGTTTAGTCAACAGATAATATGTGTAGACACTTGTTTATGTGTCGACACCACATGACTCGACATTTAGTCGAGACTTTACTTAGATAATTCTGAGTAAAACCTAAGTGTCGACATCACCTTGGATGTGTCGACACCTACTTGTCATGTGTCGACACTAATATTCTGAAGTGTCGACACTTAATTCCTAGATGTGTTGACACCTTTTCACTGAAGTGTCGATACTACTATTCTGTGTCGACACAGAGATCTCTGTGTGTCGACACCTTTTGACTTAGCCATTTCCATAAACTTATTCTAAGTTTATCATTCCTAGTTCAATTTTAAACTTATTGAACTTAGTTTCTTCTAAAGGCTTAGTATACATATCAGCTAATTGATTATCAGTTTTAACATATTCCAGTAAAATATCTTCTTTCTCTACATGCTCACTAAGAAAATGATATTTTATTTCAATATGTTTAGTTCTACTATGGGAAACAGGGTTATGTGCAATTGATATAGCACTTGTAGAATCACAAAATAGTGGAGTTCTACTTACCTGAAATCCATAATCCTCAAGCTGATGTTGTATCCATAGAAGTTGAGCACAGCAACTTCCTGCAGCCACATATTCTGACTCTGCAGTGGAGATAGCCACACTTGTTTGCTTTTTGCTACTCCAAGAAATCAGTCTTCCACCTAGGAATTAACAGGTTCCAGTTGTGCTTTTTCTGTCTTCTTTGCATCCTGCAAAGTCTGCATCTGAATAACCTGTTAGTTCAAAATCCCCATTCCTAGGGTACCAGAGGCCTAGATAAGGAGTGCCCTTAAGATATCTCAATATCCTTTTGACTGCTGTCAAATGAGACTCTTTAGGGCAGGCTTGATACCTTGCACAGACACATGTAGCATACATGATATCTGGTCTACTTGTAGTCAAATATAATAGGGAGCCAACTATCCCTCTATACAAGGTTTCATCTATAGGCTTCCCTGCATCATCCTTGCTAAGATACATACTTGACCCCATAGGAGTCTTCATGGTACTGGATGAATCCATACCATACTTCCTTATGAGTTCTAGGGTGAACTTAGACTGGCATATGGATAAACCATTCTCAGTCTGTCTTACTTGGAGACCCAAGAAGAACTTTAGCTCTCCCATACTACTCATCTCAAATTGACCTTGCATTAGTTTTGCAAACTTTTTGCAAAGGCTACTTTCAGTAGACCCAAATATAATGTCATCTACATATATTTGGACTAGTATTACTTTGCCTCTAGATTCCCTAAGGAATAGAGTCTTGTCTATTTTCCCCCTTGTGAACTTATTCTCAATGAGGAAACTAGATAGGGTTTCATACCAAGCCCTAGGGGCTTGCTTTAACCCATATAAAGCTTTCCTAAGTCTATAGGCATGATTAGGTAGAGTTGAATCAACAAAACCTGATAGCTGTTCAACATAGACTTCCTCTTTAAGCTTACCATTCAGAAATGCTGACTTGACATCCATTTGGTAAACTTTGAATCCTTAAAAGGTTGCATAGGCCAGGAACATTCTTATGGCTTCCAGTCTGGCTACTGGAGCAAAGGTTTGATCAAAATCAATACCTTCTTCCTGCCTATATCCTTTAGCAACCAATCTTGCTTTGTTCTTAATGATGACTCCTTGTTCATCCATCTTGTTCCTATAGATCCACTTGGTTCCAATTATATTGTGGTCTTTAGGTTTAGGAACAAGCTCCCAGACCTTGCACCTCTTGAACTGATTCAGCTCTTCTTGCATAGCCTCAATCCAAAGAGGGTCTTGAATGGCTTCTTCAAACTTCTTTGGTTCAACTTGGGATAGAAAACTGGAGTAGATTGCTACATTCAGATTTCTGCTCCTTGTTTGTACCCCTTGTCTTGGATCACCAATGATTTGTTTAGCTGGATGATCTCTCAGATGCCTATTGGCTGGAGGCATCCTGACTTCAGGTTGAACTTCTTCAACTTCTTCATCTTGCTGAACTCCTTGTACTTCATCTGCATTTGGTACATGTAGTACTCCCCCTGGACAACAGCCACTGACTTCTACTTGCTGTCTTGCAGTAGGTCTTTCTTCAATAGTGAGCTTGTCCATCTTCTTAGTTATACCTGTGGGGCTGCATACACTACTAGACAACTCATTGTTAATAAGTCTAGTTTCATCAAATACTACATGTACAGTCTCTTCTACAACTTGTGTAGTCAAGTTGTAGACTCTATAAGCCTTACTATTGTTGCTGTACCCAACAAAAATTCCCTCTTGGGACTTGGCAGCAAACTTAGTCAAGTAAGACTTTCCATTGTTAAGTATAAAGCACTTACAACCAAAGATCCTGAAGTAGGATAGGTTTGGTTTCCTGCCTTTCATAACCTCATAGGGGGTCTTGTTGAGGCTTTTAGTTATGGTAGCCCTATTAATAATATGGCATGCAGTATTCACTGCCACAGCCCAGAAGTATTCTGGTAGTGTTGTATCACTTAATAGGGTCCTACCAGCCTCAATCAAGGTTCTATTCTTCCTTTCAGCAATGTCATTTTGCTGAGGTGTTCTTGGTGAAGAAAACTCTTGAAATATCCCAAAGTCTTCACATATTTTTGTCATGCTATCATACTGAAATTCAGTACCATGGTCACTTCTAATCTTGACCACTGTACTGTCTAGTTCATTCTGAATTTGCTTGACAAAGCTATAGAAGACACTGGGTGTTTCAGATTTCTGTCTTAGGAAGAACACCCAGGAAAATCTTGAGTAGTCATCTACAACTACAAAGGTATAGACCTTCCTACCTAGGCTGTGAACAGGCATTGGACCAAAGAGATCCATATGCAAGAGGTATAAGCACCTCACAGCATCTTTGTTATCAATGCTTCTAAAGGTGGATCTAGTCTGCTTGCCCTTTTGACAAGCTGAGCAAATACCATCTTTAATACACTTAACTTGAGGACCATTCCTCACTAACTCTTTGCTAAAGAGTTTGCCAATTGTCTTGTAGTTAAGATGGGCTAGCCTCTTGTGCCATTTGACACAATGAGAGACTTTCTCATCAGCTACAATACACACTTGAGAACCATTGGTCTCACACATAATGTCTAGGCAGTAGACATTCCTCTTTCTATAACCTGTCAAAATGATCTCTTGATCATTTGATCTCTTGATATGACAACCATCCTTAACAAATGAGATGTCATATCCTACATCACTTAATTGACTTATACTAATTAGGTTGTGTTTCAAATCTTTAACATAAGCCACTTCAGTAATGGTAACTAAGTTACTAGAAATGTTACCAAACCCTTTGATGATTCCTTTTTCAGAACCACCAAAGGTGACTTTAGGACCACCTTTAATTGGAGTGTAGTCCTTTAGCAATTCCCTTGTTCCAGTCATATGTCTGGAACATCCACTGTCCAAGTACCATATTGGGGCATGGCCACTTGGACTCACCTGTAAAACAGATTAGTGAACCTTAGAACCCAAAGAATTCTTGGGTCCTTGGTACTTGTTAGTTTGCATCCTAACAAGGCTACCTGCTGGTTTTCCAACAGGCAGTTTGCTACTCACTTTGGCACTAGCATTGTGCCAACAGTCCATTGCAAAGTGGCCTACCTTGCCACAGCACCAACACTCAAACTTATTGTACCTTTTCTTAGGTACAGTCTTTGCTGTTTTATCTACAGCTGATTTGTTGAAAGTTGGGGCTTTGCCCTTGGACTTGGACTTGGACTGAACAGTCCTTGCAGGTCTAGTAAATCCCAGTCCAGCTTTACCTTTGTGATGAACAAATTCATCAATTAATGGTAGAACTGACTTAGGTTTAGAAAACCTAGCAACTAAGTCCTTCTCCTTCTGAAGATTAATCTCCAGACTCTTGATTTGATCATTCTTAAATGATATAGTTCCCATCTGAATCACAGTTATGTGCTTCAATCTGGCTATCTCATCAAGCTTTTGATCAAATAACTTCTCAAACTCAGTTGCAGTAGCATTGAGATTAGCAATTTCCTTTGCCTGACTTTTGGCTAGTTACTTGCTCTTCTTATAAGCTTGCAACAGAACTTTATATTCATCTATCAACTGATGGATATCTTCTTCAGACTCAGATGCACTCTCATCATTTGATGATGATGAATCTGATTCTGTACTGGCACAAGAAACTGAACTTAAAGTTGAACTTTGTACCTTACTAGGTCCTGGCTGCTCCAGGATTTTGTCACTTTCTGTCAATGCCATTAGTCCTTGGCACTGACAGTCTTCTTGTTCATATATAGAATTCATAATCTGCATGAACTCTTCTTCTTCTTCCTCAGCAAACAGTCCTATATATGCCTCAGCATATGACTCAGTTTCTGATGAAGATAAATCTAACAGGCTCTTGTCCTTTTTGGCAACAAAAGACTTCTCCTTCTTGCCCATGTATTGAGTACTTTTCTTGTCACTAGACTCCTTCCTCTTCTCTGGACAGTCTGCAATGACATGTCCTTGTCTATTACAGTAATAGCACACAATTTTTGATAGTGTAGCTTTGCTAGACTTGGACTTTTTCCTGTCTTTCTTTGAAGACTTCTTTTTCTGATAAGAGTCTTACTTTCCCTGTGAAGTAGATGGCCTTGTCCTCCACTGTTTCTTCTTTAAGAATTTCTAAAAATGTCTTGTGAAGGCAGCAAAGTCCTCATCACTTTCACTGCTTTCAGATTTTCTGCTGACTGACTCATCTGACTCAGATTCAGCTATTTTTGGTGGTGGAGAAGGTGACTTACTTCTATACTTTCTGGGGACTTCAGTTTTGAAGGCCACTGTCCTTTCTTTGTGTTCACTTCTTGTTGATTTCTCCTCTTCTTTCCTCACCATTAAATTCATTTCATAGGACAGCAGTTTGCCAAACAGTGTTGGTGGAGGAATTTCTCCCAACTTTGCCATTTCCCTAATGGCACAGATCTTGGTGTCCCAATCTTTTGTTAGGGACCTTAAAAACTTATCATTGAGTTCATAATTACTGAACTCTCTGCCATAGGACATGAGCTCATTCACTATCCTGTAGAACATCTTATAGCACTCAGTTATGCTATCAGCCTTACCTTGTCTAAAACTTTCATATTCTTGGTTTAGCAAGGATTTTCTATCTTGCCTCACTTCTTCAGAACCCTCCATATACACAATAAGCGTATCCCACATTTCTTTAGCTGTCTTACAGTGTATCAGATTATGAAAAGTTGCATCATCTATGGCACTCACTATGATGTTCTGAGCCCTCTTATCCATAGTGGCTAGAACTATTTCATCCTTTGTCATTTCAGAGAAATCCTTAGGTGTTCTCTGATTTGCATCTAAGACTGACACCTTCATGGGCACATATGGCCCTTCCTTTACTGTGATATAAATCCTAGGGTCTGAGGGTTCCATAAAAAGTCTCACCCTTTCCTTCCAGATCCCAAAGATCTCTTTCCTACATATGGGTAACTTCATAGATCCCAATTCCTTGTGATTCTCAGTGGAACCCATGGTTCTTGATTTTCTTGATTCTGTAATTGACTTAGACTGAATCTGCCAACAGGATCTACTCAGACAGTTATGTCCTTTTTTTGAGTAACCTCCCTCTGATACCACTTGAAAGATATTGTACCTAAACACCTAGAGGGGGGGTGAATAGGTGACTTGAATCTTTTTAACTTTTTATGGCAGTAATCAGTTTCTAACACAGATTTATATCTACTTTTGCACAGCAATCACACAGCAATCACAGAATATCACATCACACAGTAGACACACAGTTTTATAGTGGTTCCCCAAGGTTTGGGTACATCCACTTTCCTCCTTCGCCTATCTAGCAGTGTACTAGATTCTGCCAAACTCCTCCACTATCTCAGAACCCAAAACTGGTTCCTACACCTCAGGCCCAAGGCCCTACAACTCAGCTTCTTCACAAAGCCTACACTCAGCCACCAAGGCCTACACTCAGCCACCAAGGCCTACACTCAGCCACCAAGGCCTACACTCAGCCACCAAGGCCTACACTCAGTCACAATAGGCCTACACTCAGAGATTTCAATCTCCTACACTCAGCCTTTATAATTACAGGCTTACAAGACTCAGATCCAAAGGATCCTACAAGAAAATATGAATACAATAATATTAACTCAGCAACTCAGAGACAAGAGAGGAGAGTTGTGAGTTTCTTGATGAGTTCTTGGAAGAACTCAGCTGAAATCAATCTGACTTGGCTTTCTTCAAAGCTTCTTGAATGTAGAACTCAATAAGATTGACTCCTTCTGCAGTTGATCCTTGATCTCTGCTACTTAAGATTCAGAATAAATCTGAACCCTTCTTCTCAGTCTGGTTCCAACAACTGATTTCTTGGATGGAGATCTCTCTCTCCAACTTCTTAGATCTTCACTTGATAGCTAGATCTTCTTTAGACAATCACTTGATCTGAATTTTGACCACTTTAACAACAGTTTCTGTAGACTGTATAAGCCTATTTATAGGCCTTCTTCATGGTAACCGGCTGGTCCGGTTCATAACTGATTTCTGACAACTCTGACAGGTGCTGTAGACCGGCTGGAATGGCAGCTGTCAAGTCATCCAGTCAGTTTTTGAAAATTCTGTAACTGTCTCCAAGTGTCGAGACTGTCTGTCTTTAAGTGTCGACACTTATAGACCAAGTGTCGACACATGTTGTCTAAGTGTCGACACTAGCCTACAAGGTGTCGACACAACTCCTTGTGTTGTAGATTTTATATCTCGACACTACTTCTTCTTCATGTGTCGACACTGGAATTTAGTGTCGACACAAGTACTTGTACTTCAGTATTTTGCTGAATTCTTCTAAGTGTCGACACAACACCTTTGTGTCGACACATCTCCATGTGTTGAACTCGCTGAGTGTCAACACTTCTTCTAGGTGTCGACACATGTCTTCAGTGTTGATTCTTGCAGAGTGTCGACACATTGCTCTGGGTGTCGACACATTCTTCTTCTGTCGAGACTCTGGCTGAGTGTCGACACATTCCCTTAGTGTCGACACTTGTCCTTAGAATATTTTTGTTGAACTTTGCTGATCTTTTCTAAGTGTCGACATAGCTCCTTGTGTCGACACTTTCTTCAAGTGTTGAGTCTTCAGCTGAGTGTCGACACATTCTTTCTTGTGTCGACACTTCCTTCAAGTGTTGACTCTTCTGCTGAGTGTCGACACATTGTTCTGGGTGTCGACACTTGTACTTAGTTTCTGCTGACTTTTGTTGAGTGTCGTCACAGCCTCCAAGTGTCGACACTTTCTGGTGTAGACACAGTTTCACTGGGTGTCGACACAACTGCTATGTGTCGATACAGCTTCACTGCACTCTTCTTCATTGAGTGTCGACACAGCTCCTTGTGTCGACACTTTCTGTCTGCTGTCGACTCAGCATCCCTGGTGTCGACACAAATACTCCAAGTGTCAACACTGCTTGGCTGGGTGTCGATACAAGTCTTCTTAAGTGTCGACACTTTCCCTCTGGGTGTCGACACATGGAATTAGAAACTTTTTCTTCTTTCCTGCAAATACTTAGCCTGCACAAGTAAACTCAAAACACATCAAATACATTTTGAAGTATATCATTGAGTTGGGTGAGGCTTCTTCAAATCAGGTATATTTAAACCAATGTACCCAACACTACTAAGGATTCAACTCTTCAAATTCATTACCCACTCTAGTTCAGTTTCTTCAGTTACTATATGCAGACCACCATATACTATATGAGATGTATAAAGGAGGTACTCCGGATTGTCTTCCAAATCTCCTATAAAATTTACCAGAGGTATATCATAACAAGTTTAATCTAAAATCAGAGAATCATAATTTTTCTAATTAATTTGATATTTATTGAATTTTCCCAAATGTTTGGCCATGGGCAATTTTGAACATGAACTATATGATCTACTCAAGTAATGGCCACCCAAAACTTTTGAACACTAAATAACAGAGATATATGAATAGATATTAATTTCCATAATTTTTCAGAAAATATATGACCTCTAATTAATTTATCTAATATAATTCCCTTAATCATATGTAAAGAAGGAAGTACCAAAATTACTCATCAGAAAATTATGTAAAAATTACAGAATCTTAATATGGTTCAGAAAAGATCATTGTACAAAAATTATAATTTTAGAGGCTTGCTAGGCTCCAAAATAAATTAAATTAAGTTTTCATGGGAAACAACACTTAATGAAGCAACCCTTAGAAATAGTCTTCCAAAAATCCCATAAATATTCACAGAGCTTTAAAACTTAATAAGGAGTTTTTCGGTGAATGTTCATCAATTTCCATCAAGTAGTTACTTCATAATAAATTTCTAAGTAAATAATACAAATTGTTAAATTGTTAACGAAGTATCCAAAATAATAATCTTAAATTCATAACAAAATCTCCAGAGCTTGTACTTTAAACACTACTCTACCCAAATTTCAAGTGATTTTAAAGTGATTTGATAGCCTAATACTCCAAATTAGGTTTGGTGCCCTAAACTAGGGTTAGGGTTTTGAGTGGGTTTGAGGCTTTCAAATTCCCTAAAGTTTTAACTAGAGGACTATACCAACCCTATGGTCCTCTCCACCAATTTTCAAGTCATTACAAGGACATTTGGCCCCATGACCTTCAAACCCTAAGAATCCCCATTAAGTGACCTACCCTAGGGTTCTAGGGCTACCCTACTCTTAACCTCCCCAAATTCCATTGGAGGGTGTGTCGTACCATAGAGAATCAGTGGCCAAAATATCAGCCTCTGTTGAGGAGATTTGACCACTCAAACCCAAAGGAGGTGTTTTGACTTAATTAACCCTATAAGGGTCAACTTAGGGTTGGATAGAACCTAATCAAAACATCTCCAAAGGAGATGAAATTTTTACCAGAGCCCTAACATTCTCTCTCAGATCACCCACCCAAATTTGGCGGATTTTGAGGTGTTTATGACCCCTAATTGATTTATAATTGATTTATTAAATTTTTGTAAAAACTATAGAACACTATTTTCCAAAAATTCTTATTTCTGGATAGTCTAAGAGGTAGGCTATGAGGAGGCTATGTTCAAAATTTCGAATCATTTAGATGAGTGGTTTGGTGTGAGCACTAATTCTAATGTTTGGTCATGCCTATGTATAAGTTGCACCAAAATGAGTGCTGTGGTGAAACCATGATTCCAAACTGAGTGAAATCAATTTTAAATTACACTAGACATCAAGGGATACATTTTCTATGTTGACCACTTTTACAGTAGAGGAATCAAAGTATTTTTAATAATTAAAACCTCTACTGTTAATAATTTCCAGGAAATTAATTAATATTATTAAAATACTTGATCAAAACGGACGGCATCCGCTCATCCTCAACATCCATCCAAGGGTCGAGATGGGCCCGACCTGGAGCCTCTTCCAGCCAACTTTTCGGCCACCCCGACCACCTCCCTGGCCGGCCACCACCACCACCACTTCCATTGAGCTGGTGGCTAGCGTTTAGCGGCGACCATGCCGCCGGAGGCGGCGGTTTCCGGCGAACTCTCACCACCATTTCTCATGGAATTTCAAGGAAATTTTCTCTCCGATCCGGCTCGTTTGAGCCCGACTTCTCAACCTAAACAAGTGTAGATCTAGCACGCATAGAGAGGAGAAGGATTGGACCTTGCCGACGGCCTGAAGTCGGGAAGATCGTCGGGTAGCCATTTCTGAAAGTTACGTCGATCGGCTTCTACATCTGCATGGTGGGGAGGCTCGGTTTCTTCGGGTAAGGATTGGGAAAGCCTCCTCTCAACTCACTAGTGGTGTTTAAAGCTTCGATGGGGAGAGGAGGGGCTGGATCATTAATGTCCTTCAAAGCCATTAATGGCTAGACTCGGCCATGGAGGAGGGGAGGTGCTGAACCAAGTCTGACGGCCAGGGGAAAATGGCTGGAAACTTCTCCCCTTCCCTGGGAAATTGAATTCAGCCATTAAATGTGGCTTTTGGCGAACCGTTTCCTTCCCTCTCCTTCCTCATTTCTCTCTCCTCCATTATCTTGGAAATGGAGGTTACTGTGACATGCGGTACACGCCCGTGTCGGCCAAGACACGCCCGTGATGCAGGGTGTGTAACCCACTCGACACCCAGTCGAGAGAAAATTGTCGACCTCTCGACACAGCGGGACACGCCCGGTGACACGCCTGTGTCACGGGCTGTGTACCCCATGCTCGACGATCGACAATCGACGATCAACGATCGGCACTCGACGATCGACACTCGACCTTTCGACACAGCGGGACACGCCCTGTGACATGCCCGTGTCACAGGCCATGTACCCATGCTCGACGATCGACACTCAACGATCGACGATCGGCACTCGATGATCGACGATCGACACTCAACCGTTCGACACAGTAGGACACGCCCTATGACACGCCCGTGTCACAGGCCGTGTACCCTGTGCTCGACGACCGACACTCGACGATCGACAATCGACACTCAACCTTTCGACACAGCGGGACACGCCCTGTGACACGCCCGTGTCACAGGCCGTGTACCCCGTGCTCGATGATCGACACTCAACGATCGATGATCGGCACTCGACGATCGACGATCGACAGTTCGTCGAACCGAGGGGACACGCCCCCTGCCACGCCCGTGTTATAGGGCGTGACCACTCAAAAACTTCGTCGACCAAAATTCGTCGACCAAGTGCCCAACACTTCAACCGAGCGGGACACGCCCTGAGACACGCCCGTGTCCCAGGCCGTGTCACCCAAATTTTGATACTCCCAGAATTTGGGCTGTTACACTCACCCTCTCTCCTAGTCACCAAGTTGACTTGGTCAATCTGAAGGACTATTTGCAGCCCTTCCATGCACATTATTCCCCAAAGGAGCAACATGAGGAGGCTTGTGCTTGGGTTAGCCTATTTGGGCTAGGTTGACCAGAAATAGGGTTGGGTTGACCTTGGTCTCTTTGGGATTCCTTGGGTTTTGTCATGACCTGGTCATGACAAAACCATTCCTAGGGGTCTAGTTGTTTGAGGGATGTTACAAATCCCAATATATAACAAAAAATTCATCCTTGTAATTCTAGTTTGGCCTACGGGGTTTCAAGTATACAAGAAAAATTGTAATATCCCGAAAGGCTGAGAGTAATACCTGACTGAAGATTTTCGGGTACCGCTGCTGCATCAAGTCCTGGAGCTCCAAAGTGTGCTCCTCCTGGCGTGATTTCCCCAAAGAACCTTGACCAGTGGGACCTTCTTGCGGCGTAAGACCCGCATACCCGTGTCATCAATCCGGACCGGCTCCATGTTCACTAACCGGTCAGATGCTACTGGCCCATCCGTGGTGCCTATCTGCTGCTCTGGATGTAATAGGGCCCTCCTGAGAGAGGAGACATGGAAAACATCGTACAGGCCTTCCAGCTCTGGCGGCAGCTCCAGCCTGTATGCTAAGTGGCTGATCTGCTCCAGGATCCTGTAGGGCCCCATGTATCTCGGGTTGAGCTTCTTCCTCCGCCCGCGAACTCGAGAGACTCCGTGCATCGGTCGTATCTTCAAAAACACTTTGTCTCCTACCTGAAACTCCACCTGTCGATGCCGCGCATCATAATATTTTTCCTGTCTGCTCTGCGCCTCCAACATTCGGTCCCGTATCAGTCTCACTTGGGCCTCGGTGTCCTCCACAAATTCCGAGCCCAAGACCTTTGGGTCTTCATCCTGTATCCATGATAACGGAGTCCTGCACCTTCGTCCATATAGGGCCTCGTAGGGGGCCATACCTATATTGGCCTGATAACTGTTGTTGTATGAGAACTCTACCAGTGGCAGCATCTTCTCCCATGGCTCTCCTCGGTCTATAATGCACAGTCATAGTAGATCTTCCAATGTCCGATTTGTACGCTCTGTCTGCCCGTCCGTCTGAGGGTGGAAGGCTGTGCTAAAGGTCAGTCGGGTACACAAGTATGCCTGAACTGACCGCCACTCCCTGGATGTAAATCCCCCTGATGTAGGCCCGTCCTAAAAGATCCGACACGGTCGGCGTGACGACGACGCTCACAACTCTCAACGCTCTCTAACCAGCACACTATGAAATGCAGTCGTCACAATGATGTAATTTATCTCTCGCGCTAACATACGGATAGCCGATCCGTTAAAGGAATGGAGAATGGCTATAGGCCAAAATCCTTTCCGGCTAAAGGGAATAATATTTATTCCGACGAGCTTGGAGTTGTACCAAAATAGATCCACCAAGAAATAAATCACGAATTCGGAAAATGGTAGGATCTATCCCAACTAAAACAAAGAAGCGAGGATCGCCACTCCTCTCGAAGGATCTTCGGAAAACCAAACGAAAATGACAAACTATTAAAAGTAGTACCGCGAAAATTCAACGATTCAAATTCCACGCAAAAGTCGTCACCATAAGAACTATCTAAGAAAGAAATCTCGTGAGTAGATGGTTTCGTTACCCTGCTCGGAATAGTAGATCCGAGATGTTGGATCCACAAACAAGAACGATCGCTTTCCTTGGACGCGACGGGAGATGCACCAATGATGAGAAAACTCGATCGTCTTCCCCGCCTTTCGCCGTAGAAGTCCACGATGGCCTCTTCTTCCTTGCGCTTGACTCCCCAAACCGAAGGAGGCCGAAGATTGATGGGAGGTGAAGAAACCGTGGAGGAGAAACACGATGATGGAGGTATTGAAGAGTGGGGGAAAGGGAGTAGATGAAAGAAGAGGAAAAGAAGAGAGAAGGAGGGGCGGCCAAGAGCTTTGGAGAAGAAGAACCCCTAAGGGAGGCGGCGGCTAAGAGGGAGGAAGGAGAGAAATTAGGTTGGAGGAATTTAGGTTTTCAATTCATTCAAAAAACTAATGATAAAAAACAATAGTCATGGCCTTTTATAAGGCTTACATCAAACAAAAACTATAAGCAGCCCAAAACAGTGGCTAAACGCATACCAGCATAAAAATGTCAATTATTAAAAACTCATAAACTAGCAAATTGAAATTATTAATGATAATAAGTCTATTTCCGTCGGCGAAGATTGTAGCCATGGACGCTGCGGCGCCGCAAATCCTTGGCCGGTGGATCATCATCTTCATCTTCCGCCAATATCCCGCGATCGCCATGAACACCACGTGCGCCATCGTCGTCATCGCCGCCATCGTCGTCATCGCCGTCATCTTTACCAATTAGGCCGCCATCATCGTAATAGCCATCATGATGGCCGTCGCCATCAATCCTCCCCCGCTCAAAAGGACTCATCACCGATGAGTGGGCGGGAAAGTAACGGCGCAAGAGATCCGCATCTAGAAGATCCACCTGTGTAGCTGAGAGCCAAGAATCATCCGAAGCAGGACGACCACGCCATCTGATCAAAAACCTGTGAATGTCACCGTCTGGGGTGGGAAACACCGCGTCGTGTAATATCCTGTCAGGCAAGAAATCGGTCCAGGGGAACCTTGGAAAAGCGTTAGGCGAAGAAGAAAAACCAGTTACATCATCAGTAGGTAACATACCTCCCGGAGAATCCGAAGGAGGAAGCGATCCAGAAACAATCTCACCCCCCACCCCATGAGATGATATAGTGGAAATATTAAACGGAGAGACAGAAAGTTCAGGTGGTGGAGCGACATAAAGCGTTAAATCTGAAATGTTAAAAACAGGAGAGATTCCCCAATTAGCGGGTAACTTTAATAAATATGCATTTTCGCCTATCTTCTTTAAAACCCGAAAAGGACCGGCTCTCTTATCCGCTAATTTCTTTATGGTGCCCGAAGGAAGCCGTTCAGGGATAAGTCGAACCATTACCAAATCACCAATATTCAAGTGGACTGCTCGCCTATGTACGTTAGCATTCGATGGATAAGTATCATATTGTGTAGCTAACGTCTTACCAATGTGCTCATGGAGAGTGTGAACGTGTGAGGCGAAGTCCTGTGCAAATTGACTAGATTGAAAGGATGGAGGTAACGGAATCAAGTCAAGAGGCACGGGCGCCTTATATCCATGCACTATCTCATTCGGAGATAAACCGGTGGACCTATTCTTAGAATTATTATACGCTAACTGAGCATGCGGAAGAACAAGGTCCCACGTACCTCCATGAGGGGTGAACCCATGTGCAACATGACTTGAGTTAACAGTAGAAAATAACGGGACTAAGTCTGGTGGCACGGGTGCTCTACATTCATTAACGATTTCCGTGGAGTCCAATGTCGTAGTTTTAAATTTAGATTTAAATTTTGATTTAAAAATTTCACAAAGAAATGCCTGCGGAAAACGCTCATCTCCAACTATATAGTTGGATGCTCTCGGAGTTGAAAGGTAGTGCGGGAGACACAACTCCACATACCCAACTACGTTCACTAACGTGTGCATGCACAAATCATCAAAAGGCGGAGGATAAATGCAAGCGACCGGGTTTGGAAAATAATTGTGTTTGGGGGACACCACATCAAAACGTAACATCGCCATGGAATCACTAGCGGTCCAAAACGAAGCCTTACCCAACGGCAAACGGTCAGATGAACGGTCCATCCTAGGAACAGCATAGTCAGATCTATGAACAGTAGTGGAAAGACCGAACGCGACAACTAACAAATCGCTCACACACACCCGTCTGGGTAAGTCTAATTGGGAAGCTGGATAAATAAACATCTCTAGATATCTCGGGCTAGAAATGACAAGCTCGTTCCCTAACAAGTCATCTAATCGAATCAAGTGAACCAGAGGGGGAGTCGACATGGGCGATTCCATAGGAGGAACTAAATCATACTCACCGTCAAAACATGGATTTAACGTCCAAGAAAAATCCTCCAGGTGCAAGCCATCAAAATCAAAGGAAAAATCAAACAGTAGATTCGTCCTTACCGAAAACTCAGCTGGATCGTCATCATCTAACTCACTATCAGATAAACATTCATCATGGGGTGACTCTACCAACTCAGCTGACATGTCTTCCAACCCACTAGATAATTCGTCCAAATCAGAATAAGTATTGGTCTCAAAAGTAGGCAAAATCGTACTCGACAAAATTTCGAATCCATTTCAGACTTCTGGCGAAGGATCTAACATCAAAGAAATGTCTATCGGGTCCTCAGTGCTACCATCATCCACAAATAGCCTTCCCACACAGGGTAAATCTTCCAGAACGTCACATCCTTCGCTAACCAAATCTTCCCACGAAGTAGGTATATTGTCTAAATCATGATGGAGGGTTGGGCAAATCGAATCCCGGGGAGAATCTAAATTAGTATGACCCTCAAGCAACGATGATAATATCAATGAACTATCTCCCGGATGTGCACCACTAAGATTATCCCAAGATAAACATCCATCCCAAGGTGACTCTTCCAACACCGTTGAAACATCTACCAATCCTGGATCAATCATTATAATATTGTGATCCTCACTCGCATTTATCTGACTGGATTGATCTAACGGGGAAGCTAAATAAATGGGCACCTCAATATGTTCCGGGATAGAAGGAACTAGCTCGTGTTCTAGCAGGTCATCACCTACAGGTAAGCTCTCAACATAGGGTGACTCAGCCGGAATGACTTCTGACTCAAGGTCATCAGAAGACACCATAACTATCAAGGGAGACGCCTCATAAACATCGCCAAAAGGAAAAGGAGACGATTCCTCAGAGGAGAAATCCTCGTCTAGGTCACTAGGGTAACCAATCTTCTCATCGTCACTCAAATCGCCAGCGTATTCAACCTCGTCCTCAGTGAAAGGCACAGTCCTAGACACCGCCTCAGACTCAACAGGAGAGTCAACGACTAATTCAGGCAACTCGGGGAAAGACTTAAAAGCGTCTATGGTCGTAATCAGGGTAGGATACTCAATATAGCCATGGTCAGATAGGCCGCTAGACTCACAAGTCGTAGTCGTCTGTCTGCCCCTACAGATAGGACTACTCTCACCCCGCGGGCTCATGACAGTCCTAGCAGTCACATGTACCGAACTCGAGATAGGGGACCTCACTATTTCCTTTCCTCTATAGGTAGGTGCAGGTGTGCTATGGGTAGCTCCCCCAGCCCTGGGAAAGGATCTGTCCTGGGTGAATAGGTCACCCCTATGATCAGGCTTGGATAAGGTGCCAAACTATAATGGTTAGTGGATGTCGGGCTAGAAGTAAGGCAGTAGGGGGAATCAAATTTCTCCGAGAGTATTCTTCGCATGTGGGGCCAGGCATATGGATAGCTACCAGCTCCACGCTCTTCGTTCAGCCAAAACACACGGGCTCGACCTCTTAACCGCTCTCGGACTACATTAACCTTTTGGTAGTCACCCAATTTGTTATAATCAAAATAGGTTTCTACCCCCTCAAGCCAGTATCTAAAATACTTGGGATCCCCATAACCATCATAGGTAAAAATATTAGTGTGTAGATATGTCAGGGGACGATTTGAAGCATTAACGTCGAAAGCCATTTCAGTGTGAACCGGAGAGGACACTCGATCCGGATTTTATGCGAATGCAAAGAAAGGGTACCTGAACAACTAATTCTAGGAAAGATAGAATTGTTCCCGCTTAGCCACTAAGATTATAATTATATAAAGTAGATTTTCTTGCTGGAAAAAATATGAGGATTATTAAAAAAATTTTATTTTTGAATTTTGCTGAAAATATAAAAATATAGGCCGCTATTTGCAGATCAACTATTAAATTTTAAAATAACTTAATAAAAATAATGATTTAATGAAAAAAAAAAAAAAATTTTGGATTTCTGAAATTGGAAATTTAAAATTTGAAATTTGAAATTTTAAATTTTGAAATTTGAAATTTGAAATTTAAATTTTGAAATTTGAAATTTGAAATTTTGAAATTTGAAATTTGAAATTTTGAAATTTGAAATTTGAAATTCAAAATTTAAATTTTGAAATTTGAAATTCAAAATTTAAATTTTGAAATTTGAAATTTGATATTTGAAATTTGAAATTTCAAGTTTGAAATTCGAAATTTGAAATCTGAAATTTGAAATTTAAAATTTGAAATTTATTTGTTTTTAATTTGAAGAGGAGAAGGAGTGCCAATTAGGAAATTGACGAGAACCTCCCTCTGATACCAAATTGATGTAGGCCCGTCCTAAAAGATCCTATACGGACGGCGTGACGACGACGCTCGCAACTCTCAACGCTCTCTAACCAGCACACTATGAAACACAGCCGTCACAATGATGTAATTTATCTCTCGCGCTAACATACGGATAGCCGATCCGTTAAAGGAATGGAGAATGGCTATAGGCCAAAATCCTTTCCGGCTAAAGGGAATAATATTTATTCCGACGAGCTTGAAGTTGTACCAAAATATATCCACCAAGAAATAAATCACGAATTCGGAAAATGGTAGGATCTATCCCAACTAAAACAAAGAAGCGAGGATCGCCACTCCTCTCGAAGGATCTTCGGAAAACCAAACGAAAATGACAAACTATTAAAAGTAGTACCGCGAAAATTCAACGATTCAAATTCCACGCAAAAGTCGTCACCACAAGAACTATCTAAGAAAGAAATCTCGTGAGTAGATGGTTTCGTTACCCCGCTCGCAATAGTAGATCCGAGATGTTGGATCCACAAACAAGAACGATCGCTTTCCTTGGACGCGACGGGAGATGCACCAATGATGAGAAAACTCGATCGTCTTCCCCGCCTTTCGCCGTAGAAGTCCACGATGGCCTCTTCTTCCTTGCGCTTGACTCCCAAAACCGAAGGAGGCCGAAGATTGATGGGAGGTGAAGAAACTGTGGAGGAGAAACACGATGATGGAGGTATTGAAGAGTGGGGGAAAGGGAGTAGATGAAAGAAGAGGAAAAGAAGAGAAAAGGAGGGGCGGCCAAGAGCTTTGGAGAAGAAGAACCCCTAAGGGAGGCGGCGGCTAAGAGGGAGGAAGGAGAGAAATTAGG
Source organism: Platanthera guangdongensis (assembly GCA_039583875.1). Lineage (NCBI taxonomy): Eukaryota > Viridiplantae > Streptophyta > Magnoliopsida > Asparagales > Orchidaceae > Platanthera > Platanthera guangdongensis. Next base: position 63,476,034 of record CM077161.1, on the reverse strand, counting down.
TTGGAGGAATTTAGGTTTTCAATTCATTCATAAAACTAATGATAAAAACAATAGTCATGGCCTTTTATAAGGCTTACATCAAACAAAAACTATAAGCAGCCCAAAACAGTGGCTAAACGCACACCAGCATAAAAATGTCAATTATTAAAAACTCATAAACTAGCAAATTAAAATTATTAATGATAATAAGTCTATTTCCGTCGGCGAAGATTGTAGTCATGGACGCTGCGGCGCCGCAAATCCTTGGCCGGTGGATCATCATCTTCATCTTTCGCCAATATCCCGCGATCGCCATGAACACCACGTGCGTCATTGTCGTCATCGCCGTCATCATCGTCATCGCCGTCATCTTTACCAATTAGGCCGCCATCGTCGTAATCGCCATCATGATGGCCGTCGCCATCACCCCCATCACGATCTAACACTATTGACCTGGGTACGCCATGGTAGCGAATGAACTGCTCCACAAACTTCCGCACCAGTACTCCCACTGAATCGTCCTTCCTGATCGGTATAAATCGAGTCACCTTCATCAACCGATCAACGATCACCCAGATCGAGTCGTTCCGTGTCTGAGACCGGGGAAGCCCATGTATGAAGTCCATGGCTACGTCATCAAATTTCAACTCCGACACTAGGAGTGGCTGCAACAATCCTGCGGGGTTCCTGCACTCCGCCTTCACTAGCTGACATGTCTCACAATGGATCACGACGTAAGTGACATCCCTCTTTATGCCCGGCCAGAACATAGTCTTCTTCAAATCATTCATCATCTTTGTGATCCCCGGGTGCATAGAGTACCGGCTGCAGTGCGCCTCTATCATAATATCCTCCTGAATCTGGCCTCCCTCCGGTATATATACCCGTCCTCTGAAGCACACCAGGCCGTCCCTCAGTGTGTAATCTCCTGTAGTGCCTGCCTCCAGGGTTTGGAAGATGGGCTCTAACTTGGCATCCTGCCTCTGTCCTTCTCTGACTCGGTCTCTGATGTCATCGGTGATGCCTATCGCGACCAAGTACTCCTCATAGAGCTCAGGGTCGTCAGACGACACCAGAGTAATGTGCATGTCCTCTAGTCTCTACAGCAGCTCCATAGACATCAGTTGAGGCTCTGCTCCCGCTATGGCGCCTCTCTTACTCAGTACATTTGCTACCATGTTCGCCTTCCCCGGGTGGTAGTGTATCTCGTACTGATAGTCAGATAGAAACTCCACCCACCACCTCTACCTGATGTTCAGTTCCTTCTACGTTTCCACTACTTAAGGTTCTTATGATCTGAGTATATATCACAGTGGACTCCGTAGAGGTAGTGTCTCCATATCTTCAATGCGAATACAACTGCTCCCATCTCCAGGTCGTGCACTGGATAGTTCTTCTCATGGGTCTTCAGCTGGCGGGAGGCATATGCTATGACGTGTATGTTCTGCATCAGCACCGCTCCCATCCCCTGATATGATGTGTCGGAATACAACCGAAATCCTTCTTTCCCATATGGAAGGGCCAGAATAGGGGCTGATATGAGTCGGTTCTTCAACTCCTGGAAGGCTGCCTCATTCTGTGGCTTCCATACAAAGGGCACATCCTTCTTCTTCAACGAAGTGAGTGGAAGGGCAATCCGAGAAAACCCCTCCACAAATTTCTGGTAATAACCGGCAAGCCCCAGGAAACTCCGCACGTCCGTGGCCGTCTTCAGTGGTAGCCAGTTCCTGACTGCCTGTACCTTTACAGGGTCCACCGCTAACCCAGCTCCGCTGATAATGTGGCCCAAGAAAGCCACCTCCTTCAACCAGAACTGACACTTGCTGAACTTTGCATAGAGGCGATACTCTCGCAATCTCTCTAAAGTCAGTGCTAGGTGTCGTGCATGGTCCTCCTCCGTCATAGAGTACATAAGGATGTCGTCTATGAATACTATGACAAACACATCCAAATAACTCTTGAATACCCGGTTCATGAGGCTCATAAATGCTGATGTAGCATTCGTGAGCCCGAATGGAATCACGATGAACTCATACAGTCCATATCTGCTACTGAAGGCTGTCTTCGGAATATCCTCCTCCTGGATCCGCAGCTGGTAGTAGCCTGACCTCAGGTCCAGCTTCGAGAAATAATGGGCTCCCTCCAGCTGATCGAACAACTCGTCTATCCATGGGAGCGGATAGGTATTTCGGACGGTCAGCCTGTTTAGTGCTCGATAGTCGATGCACAGGCAAAGGGTGTCATCCTTCTTCTTCACGAATAGGACCGGAGCTCCCCATGTCAAGGAACTCGGTCTGACGAATCCTGCTTCCACCAACTCCTGCAACTGTGTCCAAAATTCTGCCAGCTCCCTTGGGGCCATCCGATAAGGGGCCTTGGATACCGGCTAAGCCCCTGGAACCAACTGAATCTGAAAGTCCTTCTCCCTCTGCGGAGGCAGTCCTGGCAGCTTCTCTGGAAATATATCGGTGTAGTCACACACCACCGGAATGCTAACAATCATGTCCTTCTCCTCAGTCATCTCGAATAGCAACTGATATACCTCGTCTCCCTGTATGTGGGCCTTGACGTCCTGAATAGATGAAAGGAGGCGGCGGGAAACTGGAGTAGTACCTTAGAATGTCGCATAAGTATCGATGTATCCCAGCACGACCCTCCTCGCCGGGTAGTCAATCTGGGCATGGTTCCAGACCAGCCATGTCATGCCAAAGACAAGGTCGAAGTCCGGCATTCTCAGGATCGTCGCCGGGGCCTCGAGTGTTAACCCGTCTATGGTAATCGTCAGGAGGCACTTCTCTGCAGACTGGATCTCCATCCCATTGGGGAGAAGCACCCTCCTGGCATCTCCCGTATAATATCGAATCTGGCCCAGATCCTTGATGAAATCCTCCAACACAAAGTTGTGTGATGCCCCCATGTCGAACAGGGTACGGGCAGGTTTGTCGCACGCCATCACTATTCCTAAATTAGTTAAAGTATAAACAGCTTAGGTCTAAAGTTTTCTAACCTAGGTTATGTAATTATTCTAGCAATACTAAAAATTACTCTCATACCTGCAATAACCCTGTTCGGGTTCCGGGGATGCGCTAATTCCAGAGCGTAGACCTGCTCCCCATTCTGCCTGTGTTCACCACCCTGAAATCTGCGTCCGCGACCACATCCACGACCTCCCATCTGGTGAGCAGGTGGGACACCCTATGCAGCAGGTATGGCCCCATTCCTCGTCAGGCAATTAATCCGATTGTGCCCTGGCTGATGGAAGTGATAACACCGTTGTGGTGTGGGTGGTCCCTGCCCTATCCTGGGCACCTTCCTCATCTGTTGCGGCTGCAGGGCCAGCACTGCCTGCTCCCTTGGTTCCTACCTTTCCTCCTGGCGGGGTTGATCCTCGTTCCTTCTCTCTCCCATGACCCGGCCCCTCTGTGGGTCCATTCTCCCTCCTAGCACTGCATCATCCCCATGTCTCTTCCTGCCCCGGACTGCAAGCTGGTCCGCCTCCAGCTTCTTGGCCATCTCCAAGATCCTGGCCATGGTAGCATCAGACACGAACAAGAGGGCCTGCCTCAGGTCATCACGGAGGGCCTTGTAGAACCTCTTAACGTAACCCACATCATCCAGCTTGTAAGAATCCGCAAACCGGGCCAAATGAGTAAACTCCCGGTGATATTCCAGAACTGTCTTGTTCCCTTGCTTCAACTGCAAGAATCTGTCCTCCAATTCATCCCTTGTGGACTGCGGCACAAAGTGCTCCAGTAGTGCCGCACTAAACTCCTCCCAAGTAATGTCCACGATCTCCACTCCCGCATAAGTGGTGTCCATCACCGACTTCCACCACCTCTTCACATGCGACTCAAGATAAGAAACCACCAACGATACTGCCAGGTCCACCGGGCACTGTATTCCCACCAACATCTCGTACAAAATGTCTAGCCACTCCTCCGTACGCACTGTCGTCTCTATCCCCAAGTATGATAGTGGGGCAAGGCCCCGGAATGCACTCAACTAGTTTGCTCCGGGGTTCGACTGAGGAGCCGGAGCCTGTTGTTCCCTAAAGACCTCCAAGATGGCCGTCAAAGTTTGTCCAAGCTCTGTCTGCTGCAACGGGGTCGGAGCCGGCGGGGGTGGAATCAAATTCAAGTCCGGAGGTGTCCCCTGCGGTAGGGGAGGATTTGTCGCACCCTACAAAAGATGGTCATAAGTTTAGTAAATTGACCTAAACTCTTTGTTATTGGTGAGCATTGCACGTGATTCCTCCCATGGGCACACCATTGCTTTCGCTGCTACTTTCTCCTCAAACTAAGCCCGTGCGGGGTGTCCCATGTTTTGTGGACTATATTTTGTCAGATCGAAGTTTCCCTCTGATACCACTAGTAAGACCCCATTTTTTTTGCAACAACCACCGGGGTCTTAGGCCCAGAACTGCCATTTTGCGGTGACACCTTCGCACCCGGGAAGGTCATCACTACAAAACGCCGATCCTGCTGGCCAAATCGATCACCATCGACAGAATGTATAATGAATGAAAGTGTAAGCATCCAAGTCCACAATAGTATAAAGGAGGAAATCATGCGATAAAACAAGTCAACACTAGAAAGTGAATACGGGCTTAATCCCGGTACGTGATAACCTCACTACAATTCACTCATAAAAGTAAAACTACTAATACTCGGCTCCACTCACGGATCTGGATGTTTGTCCACCCGAGCTACACTGGCCCATCTCCATCTGCACCATACCCTACTGGTGTTGCGTCTCCTGCGGCTGTTCCCTGTCTCCCATCCGGAGCACCTAAAATATGGTGGTCAAACGACCGTCAGTCAAACTAGACTCAGTCAACAATCCCCCACCCCTCTACCCGTGACTCCTAGGCACCGGGCGGAAAAGAGTGAAAGGGAGGACCAAAAGCAGGGCGTAATCAAGCAGGTGACATCTACCCTAAGGAATAAAATATTAAGGTATGGCAGGGGTATCACAATAATTAAACATGAGTAAACAAGTATGTAACAAAAGTAAACAATAAGGAGTAGCAAGTAAGTAAAAGCAGTAAGAAGAGTAAGTAAGAGCAACGAGAAATATAATCGTTGATTTATAGGGATTACCCCTATAGACCAAGGGGTCGTTTTGCGGGGCCTATCGTATAAAACGTCTCATACCATTTTATACGATAGGTGTCAGGGGTTAAATGCAATGATTATGCTATGACATACAAGTATGCTATGATATGCACATGCAAGTGCAACTCACACATACGACTCTATGCGCACATACCTTTAGTTCCTCTTTTTGGAGTTAGCTAAATTCTCAGGAGCCTCTCGTCGTGGCCAACGGAGACAGTGGGTTGGGCCTCTCCACTCCTAGACTGGTAATCACACTACCATGTATAGCCCCTCACGTACGTTTCCGTACTATTCCTACCAAACCAGCTAGTCTCCTCGAGTCAACGTATCGACGACGGTGTGATCGATCATCCAATACCGAGGACTCGCCACTGTTATGCACATGCAACCATGATAGTTTGTATCTAATTATAGTACAGATCCTCCAGCTCTTTAGACTACCGAGCCTACTAGTTCACCATGTTCCCGAGCCCACGGCTCCCTGGACTAATCAAGTCTCCTTTTTTCCAAGTCCCCGAGCATCCATCTCCCCGGACTTCCAAATCAATACCTAGTCCATTTAACTCTACCAGTAAGCCCTTAGACCACGGGCCTACGCTATCCTTTCTCTACCAATTCATCTCCCTACATGTACAGGTGTGAGTGTAAGGTGAAACTATTATTAGGGTTACTCTTGCCCAAATTATTCCTAAAGTTTACGTTAGCCCAGGACTGCCCAAGGTATTCCCCGTGAAGGGCTCTCGAAGGCACTATGAACTATGATGGGATTACGCCCAAAGCTCCCTTTCGCAAGGCACTTAATATTAATGATTTCTACCCTTGATCAGATCTCTCATTTATTTACCCAAACCAGCAACCTACCAAGGATTCAACTCTTCAAATTCATTACCCACTCTAGTTCAGTTTCCGCAGTTACTATATGCAGACCACCCTATACTATATGAGATGTATAAAGGAGGTACTCCGGATTGTCTTCCAAATCTCCTATAAAATTTACCAGAGGTATATCATAACAAGTTTAGTCTAAAATCATAGAATCATAATTTTTCTAATTAATTTGATATTTATTGAATTTTCCCAAATGTTTTGCCATGGGCAATTTTGAACATGAACTATATGATCTACTAAAGTAATGGCCACCCAAAATTTTGAACAATAAATAACAGAGTATATGACTAGATATTAATTTTCATAATTTTTCAGAAAATATGTGACCTCTAATTAATTTATTCAATATAATTCCCTTAATCATATGTAAAGAAGGAGTACCAAAATTACTCATCAAAAAATTATGTAAAAATTACAAAATCTTAATACGGTTCAGAAAAGATCATTGTACAAAAATCATAATTTTAGAGGCTTGCTAGACTCCAAAATAAATTAAATTAAATGTTCATGCGAAACAACACTTAATGAAGCAACCCTTAGAAATAGTCTTCCAAAAATCTCATAAATATTCACAGAGCTTTAAAACTTAATAAGGAGTCCTTCGGCGAATGTTCATCAATTTCCAGCAAGTAGTTACTTCATAATAAATTTCTAAGTAAATAATACAAATTGTTAAATTGTTAATGAAGTATCCAAAATAATAATCCTAAATTCATAATAAAATCTTCAGAGCTTGTACTAACTTTAAACACTACTCTACCCAAATTTCAAGTGATTTTAACGTGATTTGATAGCCTAATACTCCAAATTAGATTTGGTGCCCTAAACTAGGGTTAGGGTTTTGAGGGGGTTTGAGGCTTCCAAATTCCCTAACATTTTAACCAGAGGACTATAACAAACCTACGGTCCTCTCCACCAATTTTCAAGTCATTCCAAGGTCATTTGGCCCCATGACCTTCAAACCCTAAGAATCCCCATTAAGGGACCTACAATAGGGTTCTAGGGCTATCCTACTCTTAACCTCCCCAAATTCCATTGGAGGGTGTGTCATACCATAGAGAATCAGTGGCCAAAATATCAGCCTCTATTGAGGTGATTTGACCACTCAAACCCAAAGGGGGTGTTTTGACCTAATTAACCCTATAAGGGTCAACTTAGGGTTGGATAGAACCTAATCAAAACATCTCCAAAGGAGATGAAATTTTTACCAGAGCCCTAACATGCTCTCTAAGATCACCCACCCAAATTTGGCCAATTTTGAGGTGTTTATGACCCCTAATTGATTTATAATTGATTTATAATTGATTTATTAAATTTTTCTAAAACCTATATAAAACTATTTTCCAAAAATTCTTTTTTTGGACAGTCTAAGAGGTAGGCTATGAGGAGCCTATGTTCAAAATTTCGAACCATTTGGATGAGTGGTTTGGTGTGAGCACTAATTCTAATGTCTGGTCATGCCTATGTATAGGTTGCACCAAAACGAGTGTTGTGGTCACACCATAATCCCAAACTGAGTGAAATCAATTTCAAATTATAATACACATCACGGGCTACATTTGCTATGTTTACCACTTTTACAGTAGAGGCCTCGAAGTATTTTTAATAATTAAAACCATCTACTATTAATAATTTCCAGGAAATTAATTAATATTATTAAAATACTTGATCAAAACGGACGGCATCCGCTCATCCTCAACCTCCAGCCAAGGGCCGAGATGGGCCATACCTGGAGCCTCTTCCAGCCGACTTTCTGGCCACCCCAACCACCTCCCTGGTCGGCCACCACCACCACCACTTCCGTTGAGGTGGTGGCTAGCGTTTGGCGGCGACCATGTCGCTGGAGGCGGCGGTTTCCGGCGAACTCTCACCACCATTTTTCATGGAATTTCAAGGAAAATTTCTCTCCGATCCGGCTCGTTTGAGCCCGAATTCTCAACCTAAACAAGTCTAGACCTAGCACGCATAGAGAGGAGAAGGATTGGACCTTGCCGGCGGCCTGAAGTCGGGAAGATCGCCGGGAAGCCTTTTCTGAAAGTTGCGTCGCTCGGCTTCTGCAACTGCAAGGTGGGGAGGCTCAGTTTCTTGGGATAAGGATTGGGAAAGCCTCCTCTCGACTCACTGGTGGTGTTTAAAGCTTCAGATGGGGAGAGGAGGGGCTGGATCATTAATGTCCTTCAAAGACATTAATGGCTAGGCTCGGCCATGGAGGAGGGGAGGGGCTGAACCAAGTCTGACGGCCAGGGGAAAACGGATGGAAACTTCTCCCCTTCCCTGGGAAATTGAATTCAGCCATTAAATGTGGCTTTTGGCGAACCGTTTCCTTCCCTCTCCTTCCTCATTTCTCTCTCCTCCATTATCGTGGAAATGGAGGTTACTGTGACACGCGGTACACGCCCGTGTCGGCCAAGACACGCCCGTGACGCAGGGCGTGTAACCCACTCGACACCCAGTCGAGAGAAAATCGTCGACCTCTCGACACGGCGGGACACGCCCTGTGACACGCCCGTGTCACAGGCCGTGTACCCCATGCTCGACGATCGACACTCGACGATCGACGATCGGCACTCGACGATCGACACTCGACCTTTCGACACAGCGGGACACGTCCTGTGACACGCCCGTGTCACAGGCCGTGTACCCATGCTCGACGATCGACACTCAACGATCGACGATCGACACTCGACGATCGACGATCAACGATCGACACTCAACCTTTCGACACAGCAGGACACGCCATGTGACACGCCCGTGTCACAGGCCGTGTACCCCATGCTAGACGATCGACACTCGACGATCGACGATCGACACTCAACCTTTCGACACAGCGGGACACTCCCTGTGACACTCCCGTGTCACAGGCCGTGTACCGCGTGCTCGACGATCGACACTCGACGATCGACGATCAGCACTCGACGATCGACGCTCCATAGTTCGTCGAACCGAGGGGACACGCCCTCTGCCACGCCCGTGTTATAGGGTGTGACCACTCAAAAACTTCGTCAACTAAAATTCATCGACCAAGTGCCCAACTCTTCAACCCGAGCGGGACACGCCCTGGGACATGCCCGTGTCCCACGCCGTGTCACCCAAATTTTGCTACTCCCAGAATTTGGGTTGTTACACTCACCCTCTCTCCTAGTCACCAAGTTGACTTGGTCAATCTGAAGGACTATTTGCAGCCCTTCCACGCACATTATTCCCTAAAGAAGCCACATGAGAAGGCTTGAGCTTGGGTTAGCCTATTTTGGCTAGGTTGACCAGAAATAGGGTTGGGTTGACCTTGGTTTCTTTGGGATTTCTTGGGTTTTGTCATGACCTGGTCATTACAAAACCATTCCTATGGGTCTAGTTGTTTGAGGGATGTTACAGCGTCAACTTCCAGTCGACTTATAGTTAGCACATGTTGACTAAGCTTGATTTTCTTCCATATTCTGTTGAATGCGCCACATGGAATGGAAAATGATATCTGAGCGTGTGTCACGACTCGGTAAAAGGGATGATTTAGTCTCACGGCGCCTAGCGTGCTTCTTGGCTCTGAGTGTATAAGCGGGGTGGCCACTCCTCCCCTATCGGCGGGTTTTTGGGGAGTGACTCCACAATTCTTTACATGGTATCAGAGCAAGGGGGCATATGGCGGGTGTCGGGGGGGCGGGGGTTTTGTGCGCCAAATGGAATGTACGATGGTGTCCGGTCGTGTGTCACGTCTTGGTACAAGTGATGGTTTAGTGCCACACCGCATAGCGTGCTCCTTGTTTCTGGTTGTATAAGCGTGGTGACCACTCCTCCCGTAACGTCGTGATTTTTGGGAGTGATGCCACAATGCTTTACAATTTCAGTGTGCCTATTTTATGCACTTGACTCAATTGATTTTCTAGGACATCTATGATCATATTACACTCTTTATACAATATGAGTAATAATCCAAAGATGTAAAATTGCTTATAATATATGGAACGGCACCCGTACGTAGTGTAGGGAAAAGGTGGGTCATTCATCTTGATTAGTATTTCATGAATCCACATTTTTTTTTATTTAATGTACTTTATTTTTAGCTGCCCTTCGATCGAGCAATGAATGCCCAAGATGCTCCTTGAACGAACAATAGGGAACGCGACCCGTACCTCAATTTTGCTCCTTTCCAAGGGCTCAAAAAAGTGTAAGCTTGCGTTTCCAAAAATGAAAAATAGGCTGTTTTTTTATTTTTTAACAAAATAATTCTCGGAATTTTGATTCATAGATTTTTATTCTCATTTTAAGTACTTATACGTGTATGTTTTAGGATAAAAATACACATGTTAAAAAGTGATTTTTTTAACAACAATTAACTGTGAATTACAGTCGATTAAAACAAAAAATACACTCACGCGCAATCCCTATATGTGCTGAGCCTACCTAACACTCTCCCCCGCATTGCGCGCACAAAAAAAATTCTCGTACGTGAAAGGAATAATCTAAATTCTCAAATGTTTCCCTTGAGGTTCAATGAGAAAATCAAAATGACAGAAGGGTGGGAAAGGAAGAGTGATGCAGTAGCCCAAGCACCCCACCCATGACCGCGCATATTCTCATTGCGGCGGGATGTTGAGGCGGGGTCTCGAACCCAGCCCCATTGATAAAGAGCTTTCCTAACAGCTCTCATCACCAACTGAGCTGCAGTTCAGTTGGTGGGGTGCTTGGGCTGTTAGGAAAGCTCTTTATCAAGGGGGCTGGTTTCGAGTCCCTGCCCCAACATCCCGCCGCGCTGAGAATAGACGCGGTCATGGGTGAGGTGCTTGGGCTGCAGCCCGACAGTGATCGCCAGAACGTGGTCCTCTGGCTAGGCCGAGTAGGGCCGACCGAGAGGGACGGCTCGGGGCTACTGCATCAAAGAGAGCTGACCAGCTCTCGCGTGTCAACTGGTCGTTACCTCTATGAAATTGCTATTTCCTATTCCTAAAAAATAGTAGACCGGGTGGATAAACGACAGAGCCAGTCACCGCCAAAAACACAAAAAGAAAAGTTCTCAAGGTTAAGCCACTGAGGTACCGAAGCCCTTACTGTGCGTGACCGCGTGCGTGTGTGAGCAGTTGAGGTTGTTCCGACGATGCTTTCTTTTATCTCTCTTCAATTCCATCGTCCATTTTTCTCCCTCTTTGAGTTCGCAATTGAGTTAGCAGAAATTTTATGATCGAGGCTTTGGAATTTTGAATTTCAGATTTGATTTTACGGATTGATTGTTTGAATTTGCTGGCTGATTTGGTTGTTTAATTTTTCATTTATTGTTTTTTTATGTTAAATGGATGAAGATGGGTGAAGATCAACTCGCAATTGGCTTTCCGATTTGAGCTGTGCAGTTCAATTTTGATTTTCTTCTTGGGTCCGGTGATTTTTTTTGTTGATGAATTATAATTTCCTCTTCTCATTTGTTTTTTTTTTTTGGAATTGATTGCTTAATTGCCCGAGCTAGACATCCAGGTCAAATTGTAGTGATTTTCTATTTCTAGATCCGTGCAATATTCGAAAATGCCGCTCGATATAAACTAGATCCGATGAATTTGGCTCATCATTGAATTCACTGCTTCCGCAGAAATGGGCAGAGACGAGAAGACGAGAGGCGCAGCCGAACCGAATTCAGAAACAGGGAGAGCTAGATGGCCGGCGCAGGAGAGAACAGCCAAGAACGGGAGGCTTCCGGCCTCTGACTTTCCGGAGTTCTTTCCGGACGGCGGCGGCGGCGATTGGATGGAGAAAGCCGACGCCTATCGACCGCTCGGCGTGTTCGAGTTCCCATGGCAGAACGAGGCGGGATCCCTAGTGCCCGAACCGGATGGCTGGAGTCTCCCCGAAGTGTTCTTCTCTTCCCTCGTCGACGGCAGCTCCGCTGCGATCGGATTCCCCGGAGACCGCCTCTCGCCTCCGAGTGCGTCGCCGATATTCATCGCTTGTGCGATCGAAGGATCCTCGCCGTCTGACGGGGACGTCGAGAGAATAGACTGTATCTGGAGCTGCGCCCTGCGCCAGCCGCTGTCCGTCATGTACTGGCCGGCCTGCGGCACATGAAAAAGGGTTCCTTCACCTACTTCTCTTTAATCTCTTATATCCAAATCTTCAAACTTATTCTCCCTATTTTAAAATTTCTAAATGAAAATGTCTGCATTAATAAATGGCTGGACAAAATTGATCATATATTATGTTAGCTTTATCAAAACGGTATGGAAGGTTTAGCTTCAATTGAGCTCCTCTTTACTAAATTGAGATATATTTTTTTAAAAAGTTATTTATGCATCGAAGTTGTTGGGATCTAAACATTTCTGGATGTAGGTGAAGTGCGAATCTATTGATTTTTTTTGTGATGCTCTTTATTTTTAAATAGAGTGATTATGTCTTGCTGGAAAACTCTCTTGCTTGTGCAGAAATAGAGCAAAGGTGCACATTGCATCTTCTAGGCCAATCTGACTTCCTTAATGGAGGGCACATTCAAAGGGGAAGAATGCGAGAAGAGGAGTAAGGATTTTGGTTCATGCAGTACTTACAGGCGAGCAATTCTAAGCGCAGTAGGTGGCTGACGGTTTAAGCGGAGGATGAGCTCCGAGTGACTGAAGAGTAAAAATTGTTGAGATTGTATGTGTTTTTTCAATTGACTGGCTCTGAGATTGTGAGGTTGAGCCCAACCCGCTTTGACATATTAGTAGGGAGAATGCTACACCTCTACACGGGAAAGATAGTTGCGGATACAGCAGCACATTGAACAATAAATATAGTTTAGTGCGTCTAAGGCACAGTTTGACACGATGGTAGCAATCATGAACATGAGGGTTAAATTGTCATTTTGTTAATGTCCACCTAAGGAAATTCATCCACTTTTATGTTCAAACGGATGATGTTTGTTAGGTGATTCTAAATCAATGACGGTTTAACCCATATGTTTACGACTACCACCGTCATGCCAAATAGAGCCTAAAGCTATCAATAATATCTGTCAATTACATTTTTACAAGTTCTAATAAAAATTATGACTGTCTAAACTTATAAGATATATATATATATATATATATATATATATATATATATATATATATATATATATATATATATATATATATATATATATTATATATTATTTATATTAGAGCTAATTAGTAAAGTATACGCAGGACAACAGAGTTGCAAATTTTACTTAAAAGAAAGAACAATGATTGGTGTCACTCCAAAGTTCAAATGACCCAACCCTAGTGCGCTTGACAAGGACACATTAATTATTATTTTTTTGAAATAATAGAATTGATATAAACTAAAACTAGCATATAATTTTACACCGACAGCGCATTCTACTATTATTTTTGTTTACTTTTTTTTCATTTTATGATTTTACAATGACAGCGCATTCTATTTTTTCGTTTTATGACTTTTACTGGCATCTTCGAATGGGCTTCCCCCGTTCTCGATGTGTCGCTGCGGGCTTCGCCCGCTTCACATCCCGGCGGGCTTCGCCCGCCCCCCGGCGAGCGAAGCATAATTATAAAAGTATTTCAAAACATTTTAATAATTTTATTAATTATAAAGACATATAAATTATTAAATTAATTATTAAATAAAAAAAAGGAAAAAAACCCAATTCCCGTCCCGCACTCCCGCCCCCTCACGGCCTCACCCCCGCCGCCGGCGGCCTGCCCGGCGCCACCCGGCGGGTTCGCCGACCTCCGGCAAACCCGCCGGGTGTTGTCCGACGGCGAGCAAGCAAGGCCACAGCCGGCGGTGTCCCGGCCCGCTCTCCCCGGACAACCCCCGGCGGGATCGCCGGAGGCCGGCGAAGCCGCCGGTGGGCTTCGGGCAGGCCGCCTGCGGCGGCTGGGGTGAGGCCGTGAGGGGGCGGGAGTGCGGGATGGGTATTAGGATTTCTTGAAAGGTGAACAGTACTCGATGCTGGAGATCTGGATATTAACAGACCCGTTTTTGAGATCCAAAGGCCAGATGCGATTTTCTGGAGATCAGACGGTTCAGATGCGTTTGATGGTGTGCTTCCAAATATGAGTATTATTTTTTATAATAAAGATATATATATATATATATATATATATATATATATATATATATATATATATATATATATATATATATATATATATATATCCTATATCCTATATCCTATATATCCTATATAGGATATAGGATATAGGATATATATAATATACGGGCAATTATAGGGTGCAGGCTGTACGGACAAGTGATATTGCCGGTCAAGATGGTCTCAAAATGAAAAGTGATCAACATGAAAGTTGTGAATCTCGGCGAGACGAACAGCTTCCATGTTGACCACGTTTTGATTTGAAGCCGTGCTGGAGCTCGATTTACGCCCCGAAATCTGGGGCGGCGGAACGGTTTACTGTAGCATTTCCGCCGCCCCAGATTTCGGGGCCCAAATCGAGGTCCAAGACGGCTTCAAATCAAAAAGTGTTCAACATAAAAGTTGTTCGCCTCGCCGATATCTACAACTTTCATGTTGATCACTTTTCATTTTGAGACAATATTGACTCTCAAAACCACTTGCCCGTACCCCCGCACCTTTTACATGCCCGTACAGTATATGCCCCTATATATATATATATATATATATATATATATATATATATATATATATATATATACCCGAGCGACAGGCACCGGCCTCCGGCCCGATGGTCACGCACCAAAGTATCGGGCCGGCGACAGCGGGCTTCGCCCCCCCCCCCCCCCCCCCCCCCCCCCCCCCCCCCCGCTCGAAGCATGCCCCAGCCCGTCCCGCCCAACCTCATTTTCCATGGTATAAGAGTGAATCACTCTTTGGTGTGAAGGCAAAAGTAGAAATCTCAATGTTGCACCAAAGAGTGTTTTTCCTTATAGAATACTGTGCGGGCGAACGGGGGTACGGGGAAGGGGCAAGGATGCTGTAAATTGAAAATTGATCAACATGAAAGTTGTAGATTTCGGCGAGAAGAACAACTTTCATGTTGATCACTTTTTTATTTGAAGCCGTCTTGGCGTTCGATTTGTGCCTCGAAATAGGGGGCGACGAGAGTGCTACATTAAAGCCTCTCGCCGCCCCCGATTTTGAGGCCCAAATAGCAAGATAAGATGGCTCAAAAATCAAAAGGTGATCAACATGAAAGTTGTTCGTCTCGCCGAGATCGACAATGTTCATGTTGATCACTTTTCATTTTGAGATCATCTTGACCCCCAAAAAGTCTTGCCCGTACGCCCGCACCGTATGTTTGCCGTCGTCAAACGTTCTTTTTAGTCTCACACTGCTCGTTCAATTAGAAATTTCGGGTATATTTTGATATTTCCACAATTATTGTTTGAAATAAGGTGTGTTGGTAGGCTTACGGGCTTGCTAGCCGAATTGCGGCTTGGCTGGCTGAATGCGTGTGCTGGTGGCCTGGCAGACCTGATTGCATGGTCTTTTTAAAGCTTTATGCCTTATAGGGGTACAATCGTAATTTTCACATAGGTTTAGGACCCTAGTAGTAGGTTTAGGAGCCCGAGTAAAATGTGGAGAGAGAGGGTTGGTTTGATCAGACGGCTGCTGATATAGTGTAAGAGATCAGACGACCATTATTTTTTCCCCTAATTTCGAACTCAGGCTATTTGCAGACCTCAGTATTTATTTTTAATATGGTATAGATATATCTATACTATTCTATAAAAAAGAAACCCCCTTTGGTGCAATATTAAGTTTTCCAATTTTGCCCTTGCACCAAAGGGTGATTCAACCTTATGCCATGGAAATTGCGGCTGGGTCGGGCAGGTTGGTGCTGGCTTCACGCGGGTGGGCGGGCGAAGCCCGACCCGATGGGCTGGGGCCAACTTCGGGCGGGCAGGCAGGCGTAGCCCGCCGTGGGCGGCTAGGTACTGTCGCGCTTGGGTGTAGGGGCGGAGCCCCGTGACGGGCACTTGTATATATATATATATATATATATATATATATATATATATATATATATATATATATATAATACGAGTGACAGGCACGGGCCTTCGGCCCGGGGGGCATATGTCGGGGGTGCGACAAATGTCGCGGGTGCGACAAATGTCGCGGGTGCGACAAATGTCGCGGGTGCGACAAATGTCGCGGGTGCGACAAATGTCGCGGGTGCGACAAATGTCGCGGGTGCGACAAATGTCGCGGGTGCGACAAATGTCGCGGGTGCGACAAATGTCGCGGGTGCGACAAATGCGCGGGTGGAAATGCGGGGGTGCCCAAATGCCGGGGGTGCGACAAATGCCGCGGGTGCGACAAATGCCGCGGGTGCGCCAAATGCCGCGGGTGCGCCAAATGCCGCGGGTGCGACATATGCCGCGGGTGCGACATATGCCGCGGGTGCGACATATGCCGCGGGTGCGACATGTCTGATATGATAAATATATAATATACTATATTATATATTAAAAATATATAATATATTATAAATAATAATTATATATTATAAATATATAATATAATATATTTAATAATAATTATATATTATAAATATTACAGCAACCCCCCCCCCCCCCCCCCCCCCCCGCCATTCCCGACCTCACCCCCACCGGTGAACCCGCCGGTGGGTGCCGGTCAGGCCGCCGGCGGCGGCATCGGAGGGGTGGGGGTGAGGTGGGGAATGGCGGGGGGGGGGGGGGGGGGGGGGGGGGTTGCTGTAATCGGGAAAGAGGTGAGAGAGTATAGATTGTTTTTTGGGAAAACTTTTTAATTGCAATCCAGATCTAAACGATCGAACGGCTTAGATTCTCTTGATGTCTCATTTACCTTGTCATGAAGTCTAAAACGATATTTCTTTATTATATATATATATATATAATATTATATATCTATATCTATATATATCTATATATATATTACTGTGTATGGTAAGTGCTCATATGCGGCTACGTCCGTGCTCAATGCTATCGGGCGGCCTTCGATCTCAACAGGCGGGCTTCGCCCGCCAGTGCACGGGCTTCGCCCATGCTTTTATGCTTTAGGTGGTCTTCTGCCGTATAGAAGCGAGTTTCGCCCTCTTCCACGCAATCCACCATCTCGCCGCCGCTCCCGCCACTCGCGCCCCCCCCCCCCCCCCCCGAAGCAAATTATTCTGATTCGGACTACGGGGGTCGCGAGTGGCGGGTGCGACGCTGAGATGATGGATTGTGTGGAAGCGGGCGAAGCCCGCTTCTATGCGGCCGAAGACAACCCGAAGCATAAAGCACGGGCAAAGCCCGTGCGCATGCGGGCGAAGTCCGGCTGTTGCGGTCGAAGGCCGCTCGAGAGCATCGAGCACGGGCGTAGCCCGTGCGAAGATGCTCGTATATATAATATTGTTTTGTAAGTTATTTTACTGTTACACTATATAATATGTATATTATATAATATATATTATATAATATATATTATATATACTATAATTATATATATATATATATATATATATTTACAATATTATTTTTGTAATTTTTTTAATGTTAAATTATATATATATAAATATATTTATAATTTTAAATTCTTTTTATAATTTTGAATTGTTAAACTAACTAAACTTTATTTAATATATATATATATAATTCGTTTTGTGATAATAATAATAATAATAATAATAATAATAATAATAATAATAATAATTGAATTTATATTTGAAAGATATAACATTATAACTATATTCTAATATATATGCTATTAATTTTTTTTATTGACATTCAATTAATCGAGAGCAGAGAATCTCAATCATTAAATCATGTAAAATAATTAATAATATTTTTACATTAATATAATATAATTTTTTGTACGTAGCGACGTTAATACATAAATTATTTATTAATCATAATATCATATTTAAATGCATATATGCAATAATAGTTTCTACTATGAGATTAATAAGAAAAAATCAATACATTTTTTTGTTTTGTCATAATTTTTGGTATTAGAATATTTGCCTAAAATGAAACTAAAGATGGCTGGGGTCCCCCCTACAAGTTCGACGGTCAAATCAAAGATATCCGACCAAAAACACATAAGAGAGTATGCCCGTTCAAGCAAGCTGCTCGCACGGACTCCGCCTGCTCACAATGCCCAAGCGCGTGGGCGCGGCGCCCGAGCGCATCGCCAGCAAGCGCCCCTCGCGCGTGCGCAACAAGCACGCGACCCTCGTGCGCGCGCGTCGCAGTCCTCAACCGTCTCTATTTGCCTCAGCCGCCGCTGGCTGACTCCGCCACTGCCGGCAGACTTCGACCACCACCGTCGTTTGGCAACTTGCCTGGACCGCTCGGGGGGGGGGGGGGGGGGGGGGGGGGCACGTCCGTCATTTCATGAAAACTGGTGATCCAGGTTATACGGAAAGAAGCCATTCACCATCTCAGGATCCAATTCGACACAATTACCATCACCTCTCGCCAGAAAACTATAAAAAGGCCTCCAAGCCTTCATTTGAGGACAAACAACACTACAGTCCAGAGAGAGTTTTGAAGTTTTTCGGCGATCACAGGGGATGTTGAACGTTTATTTACTTAGAATTCGCTCCGCTACCCCTCTAGTCCGCACAATTTTCTGCGCTCGCTTAGACGCTTTTGCGAGCCCGGAAGAAGGCTCGGAGAAATGCTCTCGTGAACGCTCTAATCCAAGTTTCATGAACTTATTTTATTTTTTATTTTTTCTGTACTCAAAGTGTAACAGAGAGGTTGCTTGGCACTCTTTGAGTAACTCTCAACACTTATAATAAGAGCAAAATAGTGGATTTTTAACCGATACCGATCCTGCCACGTGAGTTTTCACCTTTTTCAGGTTTTCTTCGGCAAATATTGTAACATCCCCATTCATACAAGACCCCTAATGGGAGCTAGGGGATGACATGTGGCATGCCATATGAGGTAGGGCAAGAAGGTTAGTCAATTGATACTAGGATCCAATGTGACAAGGTGACCTCACCTAGTCCACCCCAAAGGGACACATGTCAACATAGGCCAATTCACCTCAAATTGAACTCACAAGCCCAAATTGACCTCACCACTACATCACTAACCCCAAGGTTGAGTTAATTGACCAAAGATCACATGAATTGGTTAACCAAACTATCCAAATTCACCAAAGTCAACTTTGTGTCAACTTAGCCCAAATAAACACTAAAAGGCCCGGTTAGACTTCATTTAGTCTAATTGACCTCATCAATACCCGCCTAACTCTATTAGTGTGTCAATTGATCATGGACCTCAACATTGGGTCAACCAAATCACCCAATTTGACTAAAGTCAAACTTAGGTCAATTAGGGTCAAATCATACCTATATGGATCAATTAGCCCCATTAAGACCCCACCATGGCCAAACCGACACTGGATGTTACCATGTGACCCATGACCATCAAGTGGTGTCAACCACCTTATCATGTTGACCAAGTCAACCATAATGTCAACCCTAGTCAAATATTAGCCTAAAGAAGAACTTAGGGTGCCAAGCCCAATTCTAATGGGTTGGGGACTTGGCCTAAGGACCAATCTACAACCCATTATCAAAATGAATCCCCACTGAATTCAGAAGGGGGAGACATGCAAGGGGCCATTTGGGAATTTTCCAAAATTTCAAAAGGGACAAAGAGGGATTTGTGGATTGAATGCCATAGGGCCCTCCATTCCTCTTCCCAAGCCTTTCTCTCAACTCCCTACGGAGTTCCCAGCCGAATTCTAGCATGCAAAGTTGCAACAAGTAGGAACATCCTATGCATGGGCAAAAATAGCCTTAATGGTTTTCCTCATTTAAGCACTATGTAACACCTCCATCAGTCACATGAAATATAATAGAGGGTTCGGTCGGGCACCACGCCATATCTCACAGACAGTCGACGGAGTTACATGTTAATATAAAAGACTAAACGAATCCTAACACTGAACATTCTAGCGGATGCTTTAAGTGTAACAACCCGATTTTCTCAGCATGCCAACTTTTCGGGTGACACGGCCTGGGACACGGGCGTATCCCAGGGCGTGTCGAGCCCGTGTCGACGATCGGCCTGAGAGTCGACGTTTTTCACTCGACGATGTGTCGATAGAAGGCACACGGCCAAGGACACATGCGTGTCCAAGGCCGTGTCATGTGTTCGACGAAAATTACTCGACGATCGTCGAGTGTCGAGATGTGGTCGTCGAGTGTCGAGATGTGGGTGAACACGGCCTGTGACACGGGCATGTCACAGGGCGTGTCCCTTCGATTCGACGAACTCAGCCCGACGATTTGGGGCTGGGGCATGTCGACGTGCCGTGTATGGGCACACGGCCTGGGACACGGGCGTGTCACAGGCCGTGTGAAGTTGATGAAGCAAATGCAACCATACGGACTATTCGAGAAAAGCTACTTATTGCTCAAGATCGACAAGCTAAGTACTACAACGCCAAGCACCGAAACGTGGAATTTGCGGTTGGCGATTGAGTCTACTTGAAAATCAAACCCTTCAAAGGTGTCTCCAGGATTCGACGGTTGAAAAAGTTGAGTCCAAGATATTTGGGTCCCTTTGAAGTGGTTGAGCGAGTTGGAGAAGCGGCTTATCGGCTAGCTCTGTCGGCAGACTTGAGTGGATTACATGATGTATTTCACATCTCGGTGCTTCGGAAGGCCGTTAAAGATCCAGCCCAAGTAATCGCGGATGATCGTGTGTTGGTGGAGTATGGGCTAACAACGAGAGTTAGACCCATTCAGATCGAGGATCGAGCCGAGAAACAGTTGAGGAACAAGACGGTCGGCATGGTTAAAGTCCGGTGGGACAACTGCGGCCGTGAGGAACTTACATGGGAGCGAGAGCAAACCATGCGAGAAGAGTTTCCCGAGCTGTTTCTGAAATCCGTAGTGAGAAGAGTGTTGTAACATAAAAATTTTAATGTTATAACGTTTTGGTTGCTGATTGCTGGTTGTCTTCCTGTGTCTTAATTTCGAGGACGAAATTTTGTAGGAGGGGAGGGTTGTAACAACCCGATTTTCTCAGCAGGCCAACTTTTCGGGTGACACAGCCTGGGACACGGGCGTGTCCGAGGGCGTGTTGAGCCCGTGTCGACGATCGGCCTGGGAGTCGATGTTTTTCGCTCGACGATGTGTCGAGAGAAGGCACACGGCCAAGGACATTGGCGTGTCCAAGGCCGTGTCGTGTGTTCGACGAAAATTGCTTGACGATCGTCGAGTTTCGAGATGTGGTCGTCGAGTGTCGAGATGTGCCCGACGATTTGGGGCTGGGGCATGTCGACGTGCCGTGTATGGGCACATGGCCTGGGACACAGGCGTGTCACAAGCCGTGTGAGTCTCGGGCGATTTTGGGATCTTTTCAGCCTAATGAACACGGCCACAGACACGGGCGTGTCTGAAGGCGTGTTGGGTGACACGGCCCCTGACACGGGCGTATCACATGGGCGTGTCATTGGTTTGGATAAGTCGGTTGAGCACCGCTTGAGGCACACGGCCATGGACACGGGCGTGTCACAGGCCGTGTCAGGCAAAAATCAGGTTTTCTGGCAAAATCATGGCCATCCGTTCTTTCAGCTGGTATCCAATGGCTGAACTGCCTGCCTGTTTCCTTAAGGCCGTGAATGAGAAGAGAAATCTCATTTCTCATTTGATTACTAGTGAGATAAAGGGAGAGGAAGAAGGAGGAGGAGGCAAGGGGCTAGTCACCGTGGTGCTGCGGTTTACCGACTAGAGATCCGAAGCCGGCGTTGCGGAGGAAAAGCTCTTATGAGTCGTTCAAGCCAGTTTAGAGTTCATGGCACCAAAGAGGGCTTCAAGTGTAACTACTTTTCTTCCTAGTCATGTGAAGGCTTCCTTTTGGAATATGCTTGTGATTCCCCCACCAAGAGGTGGCTGATTGTGGGAGTCTTTGGGTGGATGCATGAAATCCCCTTTGTTGGCATATAGATCTGGAAATGGAGTACGGAATAGACATACTGTGTGAAGCCCATCTGGACAGGTTGGTCTGGATTGGTGATGTTGCATACGAATCAGAGAAGACTCCGTGATAAACGTGTAGTTTAAGGAGTCAATGGGTTATGCCTGTGAAGGGTAGTGGCAGGAAGTACTGGAGTGGTAGTCCAGAAAAATATTCGTGTATGATTGTGCTATTGGGTCGTACCTGTGACTGAGTAACAGGAAGTACTGGTGTGACCAGGAAAGGCCCTTTGTGATGCTTGATGTCGTAGGGTGCCCACCTGTGAAGAGAGTCACAGGAAGTACTGGTATACCCAGGAAAGACCCCTGACATTTGTGATAGTGTGGTGTCCACCTGTGAAGCGAGTAACAGGAAGTACTGGTATGCCCAAGAAAGACCCGCTATGTTGTGAATGGGTGTGGAGAAACACCTAGGCTGAATGTCAAGAACAGGATTGGTGAGACCGACCCGCGCCTTTGATTAAGCTGCGAGTACGTCGTACTCGGTGAAGGTAAGGCGATTTGAGCAACGGGGGGGGGGGGGGGGGGGGGTGGAGGATCCGACCTGCGTTATGTCCGTCCGACGTGGACCAGAAGGTGTGGTATGTTGGAGCGCATAGCGAGAGTCTTAGGCCTGCGCGCCATGACACAATGAGGGGCTACGGGCCATCCTGGTGTAGTAAGACTAGAACTCCGGCTGCACGCTATATAGTAAATGTTCAAGAGAATTACCGTTGGGTGGTGGCCCTGAGATGGTGGTGGGCAAGTGCTTTGCCAGAACACCAAGAATGTGTCTTGAGTGCACGGACCGTTAGGCCGAGTGGCAAACGGTTGTGATGGCCTGTGTGCGTGAAAGCACATTATATATTATTGCCATGCTTGTGATATACTATACCTGCAGGGAAGATTACCGCTGCCCCGAGAGAAGGGGTAGGGTCGTTATAATTTGGTCAGCTGAATGCTGACCGTTGCCTCTGTTTGCCACCGTTGGGTGGATTGTCCCTGTACAGGTGCTGTAGAGCCAAGCGGGACACATAAAGGTTGATGTCCCTGCTGCTGTTGATGCTGCTGCTGCTAGCCCTCGAAGGCTTTTATTGCTTGGTGTGTGTTTGCTTTTATTGTGGCCGGCCTGCGCGCCACTATTTGAGGCCACTTTTTGAAAGCCATGTAAGGCCATGAGGCCAGCTTTTGTACTCTTGTAAGACATTCCTATGTAAAATATATACAACGTGGGGTTGTGTTATATGTTGGAAATTCACTGGAGGAGTTCAAGTGTATAGGCTTCCGCTAGAATGCTTTGTGTTAGGTACGCTGCGTTACTCTGGTATCATCCTGTAGATTTATCGTCTGTTTTATGGTATATGCTGTGGGGCCCCGGCCGGACCTTCTAGTATATAGTATATGAACAGATGGGGTTGTTACATTAAGGGTTAACTTTTTGAACTCATGTATCACAATAATGTCCACTTATAAAAACACTGGAATGTTCTTTGATGAATTGTAAATATACGTATTTTTGTGTACATTAATTTAGTCGTTTTCATTTCTTTTCGTCATTTTTACATGTTTTTGCTTAATAAATTGCTCCTTTTTTGTACATAATTTGCTGACTTGGTTTATTTTTATGTTTTAGAAAATATCAAAAATCTGCCCCAAAAAAAGTCAAGTCACGCCCGTGAATTACTGGTCATGCCCGTGACCAGGGCGTGACAATGCAAAAACCATGAAATCAGCAGTTTTCGAGAAGAAAAGCTTGACACGGCCGGGGTCACGCCCGTGTCACCCGACACGGGGTGTGACCCAACCCGTGTCCACCCGATCGACGTTTTCAGCTCGACGTTCGTCGACCCCCTCGACACGCCTAGAGTCACGCCCGTGACCTAGGGCGTGACACCTCTTCCCGCTCGACGATTTTCAACTCGACATTTTCCGCTCGATGTTTGTCGAGTGTTGACACCAACCGACATGCCCAGAGTCACGCCCGTGACCTGGGGCGTGACATCTCCACCTGGCCGACAAGACCCGCGCGACGACTTTCGGCGCGACCCGCGCCCAGATACACCTCCTTGACACGCCCACCGTCACGCCCGTGACCTGGGGCGTGAACTCTGCTTGACCGACACCTGTCCAGCGCGAAGTCCACTTTGATGTCAAATCGACGGCCGCCATCATGAATAGTGTCGACACGCCCCCTGACACGGGCCCCCTGACACGCCCGTGTCAAAGGGCGTGTACTTGTAAATTTTCTGCCTATAAATAACTGTGTTCTGCTTGAGTTCTTGTTCCACTTTTTGGATCCATTTTGTATAGGGGAAATGTTGTCTAGATGCTTCCAAGGTCTATGTAAGGGATATATCTCCCCCTCTTCTTAGTTTTATTTTTGTTCCTTTGTAACCCGTGTTTTTAGTTAATAAAATTTGTTTTTTTTCTTCTCTTGGCATGGCTTTGGAATGGATCTATGAAACTTTTCTTTATGCAATCTTATCTTTTTTCTTGTTTCAACTTAGTTTTTTCGTTCTTTTTTATACGTGTGTGTGTGTGTGTATGAGTATAACTTTATAATTTTATGTTCTTAGTTTTATTAACTTAGAATTGTTATAGCTTTATTTGCATTCCTATATATCCGTAAAAAATATTTTCAAAGTGATTTTAATTTTTTCTAACTTAGATTTTCGTGTTTAGATTGTAAAACTTTTTCGTTCTCTTCGCTTTATTTTCACTTTTTAATCGTTTTTACGGAGTTATAGGAATGATAATATAGTCATTTTAATTTTTCGTGCACTTGCATTGTCATTTTAATTTTTTGTCCATTTAATTTTTTCGTCTTCTTTTTACGCATTTCTACCGCATTCTAGCGATAGAAATGTATTTATTTTCATTTTCCGAGCACTTGTAATTTGCGTTTATTTGCAAACTTTTTTGCTCGGTTAATTTTTATTTTCACTTTTTATGCATTTCTACCGCTTTCTAGAGGTAGAAATGCAGTTGTTTTCATTTTTAGATAAATTAGTTTTTTTTTTTCAATTTCTGTTGTGTGGGCATTTATTTCCGCCTACTCGTTAAGAGTTAAATGACACAATGCTTTTATTTCATTTCAGTAGAGTGTGTGGAGTGTGTTTACTTTCCTGCAGTGTGCGTGAGTTTTACTTTCTGTCGAGTGTGTGCGTGAGTTGCATTTATTTAGTCCTACTCGTTTGAGTAGGACCCGCTTTCTTTCTCCCGCCCACGCATTTGCGCCGGGACTCGCAATTTACAGCTTTCTTCAGTCCTACTCATTTGTGTAGCACTTGCAATTTTCTGCTTTCTTTACTGCTTCCATTTACTGCTTTCATTTTCCTGATTTATTTTACTGCTTTCTTTTTATTGCTTTCAATCACTGCTGTCCCCATTCCGATGAGTGGCTAACCGATCTTAGCCCTCAGTATCGAAGAGCATTGGGACAAATAAAATTGCTTTAAATAATTAAAGGTCTCATTTTTCTAATTAATTTAAAGTACTTAAGGTTTGCCCGGGGTTAACGATGCGTAGGACCACATATCGATGTGTGGGCCCTATTTCCGTAGTCCATATGCTAGCTATCCGAGAGGCCGTGCATATGGACCGATCACCCCTTGGCAAAGAGAGTTCCGCACTAACCCTCGAGAGAGGAGGCGCGCCAACTCTACCGGATTGGGTTCGCCACCCAATAGCGGGGTTCTTAGCGTAATGCGGGCGTTAAGAGGAATCCTTCGTCGGACTAACGTTAGGTCGAATAGTCTTAGCGTTCAGGTGAGCGATAGCCCTATAGCTAGGTGAGTTCATTCTAGTGGAACCTCCACGGCCAAGTCTCTGCCTTAATTAATTAGAAATTTATGATCTCTTTTTATTTAAAGTTTATTTTGGCTCAAATTTTATTCGATGCCGTTGTGTTAAGATTTTCATCGGCCCCACCTTCAAGCTTTCTTTTTATGCTTTCATTTTATATTTTCTGTCTTTTTATTATATATAAAATATTATCCGACAAGTAATTATCGGTAAAATAATAGTCCCCTCCAGCGAAGAGTAGAAATAATCGATCTGACCCCGAGAACAATACGACCTCGATATTCCACCCGGAATATCCTGTACTACTCACGATAGGTGCACTTGCCTCCTTTCGTTAAAACTCGATCTAACCCGTTTTATATCCAAATAAATAAATACGCGTGCCCCGTTTTCTAAATAAAACCACTTCCGCTTTACTTTAATAAAACCGTCCGGGACGCCGCGTGACCATAATTATTTTTGGAGTTTTAACTCATCAAGTTTTTGGCGCCGTTGCCGGGGAAATTCGTGTCGTTATTTTGAACCCTGAAGTTCTATTAATTTTACTTATATCTATATTTATAAAAATATATGGTTAACCAACAAAAAAATAAAAAAAAATTACTAATAATAATAATTATAATAATACTAATAATAACTTAAAAAAACTTACAAAACTTATAAACTAAAAATTTGAAAACCTTATAATACTAAAAAATTTGAAAAACCTATAAAACTAAAAATTTGAAAAAAAAACAAAAAAAAAACAAAAAAACTATATAAAACTTAAAAAAAACAACAACTAAAAATATTTAAAAATGAAAAAACTTAACAAAAAAAAATATATTTTTTCATTATGAAGAAAAACAAACTAAAAACTAAAAATTTACTTAAAAACACAAAAAAATATATATAATAATTTGATTTTAAAAAAAACCAAAAAAATGTATATATTTTGTTTAATTTAATTTAACTTATTTTATTTTAATTTATTTTGATTCGGCGCGCTTCTCACTCTTGTGCGCGATAGGGGAGCGCATTTCTATTGCACTCATAAGCTAAGACATCAGCTTCGAGTCCCACGCACTTGTCACCCCCTACCGCCCACAACCCCTTTTTAGCTGAGTGTATCTTTTTTTGTTTTTATGTTATCTTTTTGCTTTTTTTTTTTCTTTTTTCTCTACCTAATGCAGGGTTTCAACCCGGCCTCCCGCACTCTTCTAAGGGAAGCTTCTACCCTCTCTTTTTATTTTTGTTTTTGCACATATTCTCTTTTGTATATTAATCGTTTCGCATACTTACACTGCAACATTGGGGACAATGTTGGGTTTAAGTATAAGAGTGTTTTCCTATACTGTATTTTTTATTCTGTACTCATCAAAAATAAAAAAAATTGCAAAACTTAAAACATAAATGTTTTTTTCCTTATTTTATATAATCAAAAAAACTCAAAAAAATCATAAAACACAAACAAAAATCACAAAAAAACTTATAAAACATCAAAAAATTCAAAAAACAATTTCATTTTACTTTGTAAATATTTTTCAAAAAAAAAACTAAACTAAATCTCTCTCCCCTCCTCTTCTTTTTCGTAAAAACTCACATTTTGCCTCCCCGCGACGTTCGACTCATCGAACCAACCACCTCAATAAGAGTCTGTTCGCGGGCTGCATTCGAGTTTTTATTTTGTACTTTTTTTGTAAAAATCTCACTTTCCCCACTATCTTCTTTGTAAATAACACTTCTTTCTTTCGTATTTCTTGTAAATAACTTATCAAAAAACAAAAAAAAATCAAACAAAAAATTATTAAAACCAAAAAAAGAAAATAACTCTAAAAATCCTAAAAAGATAATAATTAAAACACAAAAAATGATAAAATCCCTAAAAAATCAAAAAAAAAATGTTTTGTTAATTATGTAACAAAATAAATCGAATATGTCATTATCTTAAACCTTTTGCTTTCCAAAAATCTTGTTTCGAGTTAATTTATAAGCGAATTCTTTTAATTCTTTGCTTACTATTCGTTTATTAAATAAAGTTCGATAGATTTAAGTGTCTGAGGTTAAGTTTTAAAGAATTTTTATGTCTTATCCTTATAATAGAGAACTTGTTTTTCACCACCACTTCTAATTTTATAAATAAAATCTTGTTTTTTATGTTAAAAAAAACATCCATGGATTTCAATTATTTCTACTCTTTGCTTTTAGAAACATTGGAACGTTCATTTTAAAAAGGTTGCTCTCAAAACTTTTTTATTAAAATCTAGTTTTCTTTTTGAAAAAATAAACCCACTTCCATTTTTTTCATGTCTTACTTGACATGTTTACCCCTATCCCTTAAAAGATCTTATGTCAATGGGAATAAGATTTCATTCCGTAAACATAGGCACCAAATATTTAAAAAGATTATATGTTTTGGAGTAAGAAGATAAAATTCATTACTCCTACACATATACATTAGGTTATTTATTATTTATGAAGAAAGAAAAAAATATCATACGTTAGGAAAATAAGATTTCATTTTCCTAGTTATTCAAAAAAATTGGAGGTTCGAGAAAAAATTGCCTCACCTCAATATCCAAGTCTTCTTCATGAACCACCAAATCACTTATCTCATTTCAATGATTGTAGACTTAATTTAAAATTTTTTGAGAGCATAATTTTTAAATTGCATTATTTCCTTTAACTTATTTAAAGCTAAAGTTTTTTATATAAATCCAATCCATCTTTGTTAAACTAACAAAAAAATTTTTTACTTTCTATTTTATTTTATCTAGAAGTCTTTTTGAAATTGTTCCTTTATTTATAACATTTTCATAAATTATGATTTAACTCTAGTACCCCGGATATTTATTTCGATCTTTCTTTTTAATTAATTCAAGCAGTAGGTAAACTTAGGATTTCTTTTATTCCTTATAAGTTCATCTCCAACTTTTGCTCTAAAATAGCAAAAGCTTAAGTATGGGGGTATTTGATGAATTGTAAATATACGTATTTTTGTATACATTAATTTAGTCGTTTTCATTTCTTTTCGTCATTTTTACATGTTTTTGCTTAATAAATTTCTCCTTTTTTGTAAATAATTTGCTGACTTAGTTTATTTTTATGTTTCAGAAAATATCAAAAATCTGCCCCAAAAAGTCAAGTCACGCCCGTGACTTACTGGTGACGCCAGTGACCAGGGCGTGACAATGCAAAAACCGTGAAATCAACAGTTTTCGAGAAGAAAAGTTTGACATGCCCAGGGTGACGCCCGTATCACCCGACACGGGGCGTGAACCAACCCGTGTCCACCCGCTCGACGTTTTCAGGTCGACGTTCGTCGACCCCCTTAACACGCCTAGAGTCACGCCCTGACCTAGGGCGTGACACCTCTTCCCGCTCGTCGATTTTCAACTCGACATTTTCCGCTCGACGTTTGTCGAGTGTCGACACCAACCGACACGCCCAGAGTCACGACCGTGACCTGGGGCGTGACATCTCCACCTGGCTGACAAGACCCGCGCGACGACTTTCAGCGCGACCCGCTCCCAGATCCACCTCCTTGGCACGCCCACCGTCACGCCCGTGACCTGGGGCGTGACCTCTGAGTGACCGACACCTATCCAGCCCGAAGTCCACTTTGATGTCAAATCGACGGCCGCCATCATGAATAGTGTCGACACGCCCCCTGACACGCCCGTGTCAGAGGGCGTGTACTTGTAAATTTTCTGCCTATAAATAGCTGTGTTCTGCTTGAGTTCTTGTTCCACTTTTTGGATCCATTTTGTATAGGGGAAATGCTGTCTGGATGCTTCCAAGGTCTATGTAAGGGATATTTCTCCCCATCTCCTTAGTTTTATTTTTATTCCTTTGTAACCCGTGTTTTTAGTTAATAAAATTTGTTTTTTTCTTCTCTTGGCATGGCTTTGGAATGGATTTATGAAACTTTTCTTTATGCAATCTTATCTTCTTTCTTGTTTCAACTTAGTTTTTTCGTTCTTATATATATATATATATGTGTGTGTGTGTGTGTATGAGTATAACTTTATAATTTTATGTTCTTAGTTTTGTTAACTTAGAATTGTTATAGCTTTATTTGCATTCTTATAGATCCGTAAAAAATGTTTTCAAAGTGATTTTAATTTTTTCTAACTTAGATTTTCGTGTTTAGATTGTAAAACGTTTTCGTTCTCTTCGCTTTATTTTCACTTTTTAATCGTTTTTGCGGAGTTATAGGAATGATAATAGAGTTATTTTAATTTTTCCTGCACTTGCATTGTCATTTTAATTTTTTGTCCGTTTAATTCTTTCGTCTTCTTTTTATGCATTTCTACCGCATTCTAGCGATAGAAATGTATTTATTTTCATTTTCCGAGCACTTGCAATTTGCGTTTATTTGCAAACTTTTTTGCTTGGTTAATTTTTATTTTCACTTTTTATGCATTTCTACCGCTTTCTAGCTGTAGAAATGCAGTTGTTTTCATTTTTAGATAACTTAGTTTTTTTTCAATTACTGTTGTATGCGCATTTATTTCCGCCTACTCGTTAAGAGTTAAATGACACAATGCTTTTATTTCATTTCAGTAGAGTGTGTGGAGTGTGTTTACTTTCCTGCAGTGTGCGTGAGTTTTACTTTCTGTCGAGTGTGTGCGTGAGTTGCATTTATTTATTCCTACTCGTTTGAGTAAGACCCGCTTTCTTTCTCCCGCCCACTCATTTGCGCCGGGACTCGCAATTTACAGCTTTCTTCAGTCCTACACGTTTGAGTAGGACTTGCAATTTTCTGGTTTCTTTACTGCTTCCATTTACTGCTTTCATTTTCCTGCTTTATTTTACTGCTTTCTTTTTATTGCTTTCAATCACTGCCGTCCCCATTCCGATGAGTGGCTAACCGATCTTAGCCCTCAGTATCGAAGAGCATTGGGACAAATAAAATTGCTTTAAATAATTAAAGTTCTCATTTTTCTAATTAATTTAAAGTACTTAAGGTTTTCCCGGGGTTAACGACGCGTAGGACCACATATCGATGTGTGGGCCCTATTTCCGTAGTCCATATGCTAGCTAGCCGAGAGGCCGTGCATATGGATCGATAACCCCTTGGCAAAGAGAGTTCCGCACTAACCCTCGAGAGAGGAGACGCGCCAACTCTACCAGATTGGTTTCCCCACCCAATAGCGGGGTTCTTAGCGTAATGCGGGCGTTAAGAGGGATCCTTCGTCGGACTAACGTTCAGTCGAATAGTCTTAGTGTTCAGGTGAGCGATAGCCCTATAGCTAGGTGAGCTCATTCTAGTGAAACCTCCACGACCAAGTCTCCGCCTTAATTAATTAGAAATTTATGATCTCTTTTTATTTAAAGTTTATTTTTGTTCAAATTTTATTCGATGCCGTTGTGTTAAGATTTTCATCGGCCCCACCTTCAAGCTTTCTTTTTATGCTTTCATTTTATGTTTTATGTCTTTTTATTATATATAAAATAGTACCCGACAAGTAATTATCGGTAAAATAATAGTCCCCTCTAGGGAAGAGTAGAAATAATCGAACCGACACCGAGAACAATACGACCTCGATATTCCACCCGGAATATCCTGTACTACTCACGATAGGTGCACTTGCCTTCTTTCGTTAAAACTCGATCTAACCCGTTTTATATCCAAATAAATAAAAACGCGCGCCCCGTTTTCTAAATAAAACCACTTCCGCTTTACTTTAATAAAACCGCCCGAGTCGCTGCGTGACCATAATTATTTTTGGAGTTTTAACTCATCAAGTTTTTGGCGCCGTTGCCGGAGAAATTCGTGTCGTTATTTTGAACCCTGGAGTTCTATTAATTTTACCTATATCTATATTTATAAAAATATATGGTTAACCAACAAAAAAATAAAAAAAATACTAATACTAATAATAATAATACTAATAATAACTTAAAAAAAACTTACAAAACTTATAAACTAAAAATTTGAAAACCATATAAAATTTAAAAAATTGAAAAACCTATAAAACTAAAAATTTGAAAAAAAACAAAAAAAACTATATAAAACTAAAAAAAACAACTATAAATATCTAAAAAATGAAAAAACTTAAAATATATATATATATATATATATATATATATATATATATATATATATATATATATATATATATATATATATATATATATATATATATATATATATATATATATATATATATATATATTCATTATGAAAAGAAAAACAAGCTAAAAACTAAAAATTTACTTAAAAACACAAAAAATATATATAATAATTTGATTTAAAAAATGTATATATTTTGTTTAATTTAATTTAACTTATTTTATTTTAATTTATTTTGATTCAGCGCGCTTCTCACTCTTGTGCGCGATAGGCGAACGCATTTCTATTGCACTCATAAGCTAAGACGTCAGCTTCGAGTCCCACGCACTTGTCACCCCCTACCGCCCACAACCCCTTTTTAGCCGAGTATATCTTTTTTTGTTTTTATGTTATCTTTTTGCTTTTTTTCTTTTTCCTCTACCTAATGCAAGGTTTCAACCCGGGCCTCCCGCATTCGTCTAAGGGAAGCTTCTACCCTCTCTTTTTATTTTTGTTTTTGCACATATTCTCTTTTGTATATTAATCATTCTGCATACTTAGACTGCAACATTGGGGACAATGTTGGGTTTAAGTATGGGAGTGTTTTTCTATACTGCATTTTTTATTCTGTACTCATCAAAAATTAAAAAAATTGCAAAATTTAAACATAAAATTGTTTTTTTCCTTATTTTATATAATCAAAAAAACTCAAAAAAAATCATAAAACACAAACAAAAATCACAAAAAAACTTATAAAACATCAAAAAATTAAAAAAAAAATTCATTTTACTTTGTAAATATTTTTCAAAAAAAAAAACTAAACTAAATCTCTCTCCCCCCTCTTCTTTTTCGTAAAAACTCACATTTTGCCTCCCCGCGACATTCGACTCATCGAACCAACCACCTCAATAAGAGTCTGTTCGTGGGCTGCTTTCGAGTTTTTACTTTGTATTTTTTTTGTAAAAATCTCACTTTCCCCACTATCTTCTTTGTAAATAACACTTCTTTCTTTCCAATTTCTTGTAAATAACTTATCAGAAAACAAAAAAAATCAAACAAAAAATTATTAAAACCAAAAAAGAAAATAACTCTAAAAATCCTAAAAAGATAATAAGTAAAACACAAAAAAATGATAAAATCCATAAAAAATAAAAAAAAATGTTTTGTTAATTATGTAACAAAATAAATCGAATATGTCATTATCTTAAACCTTTTGCTTTCCAAAAATCTTGTTTCGAGTTAATTTATAAGTGAATTTTTTTATTCTTTGCTTACTATTCGTTTATTAAATAAAGTTCGATAGATTTAAGTGTCTGGGGTTAAGTTTTAAAGAATTTTTTTAAGTCTTATCCTTATAATAGGGAACTTGTTTTTTACCACCACTTCTAATTTTATAAATAGAATCTCGTTTTTTATGTTAGAAAAAAACATCCATGGATTTCAATTATTTCTACTCTTTGCTTTTAGAAACATTGGAACGTTCATTTTAAAAAGGTTGCTCTCAAAACTTTTTTATTAAAATCTAGTTTTTTTTTGAAAAAATAAACCCACTTCCATTTTTTTCATGTCTTACTTGACATGTTTACCCCTATCCCTTAAAAGATCTTATGTCAATAGCAATAAGATTTCATTCCGTAAACATAGGCACCCAATATTTAAAAAGATTATATGTTATGGAGTAAGAGGATAAAATTCATTACTCCTACACATATACATTGCGTTATTTATTATTTATGAAGAAAGAAAAAATATTATACGTTAGGAAAATAAGATTTCATTTTCCTAGTTATTCAAAAAAATTGGAGGTTCGAGAAAAAATTGCCTCACCTCAATATCCAAGCCTTCTTCATGAACCACCAAATCACTTATCTCATTTCAATGATTCTAGACTTAATTTAAAATTTTTTGAGAGCATGATTTTTAAATTGCATTATTTCCTTTAACTTATTTAAAGCTAAAGTTTTTTATATAAATCAAATCCATCTTTGTTAAACTAACAAAAATAAATTTTTGCTTTCTATTTTATTTTATCTAGAAGTCTTTTTGAAATTGTTCCTCTATTTATAACATTTTCATAAATTATGATTTAACTCTAGTACCCCGGATATTTATTTCGATCTTTCTTTTTAATTAATTCAAGCGGTAGCTAAACTTAAGATTTATTTTATTCCTTATAAGTTCATCTCCAACTTTTGCTCTTGAAAGTCCACCTAGTGTCAACTATCTTCACCTATGGGGGGGGGGGGAATAGGTGACGTGAAGCGCTTTTGCGGAATTTATAATAGTACCTGCATAATAAAAATAAACAGCACAACACACAGAAAACACCGGCAATTTATAGTGGTTCCCCGACTTGGGTACATCCACTTTCCCCCCTTCGACCTATCTCCCAACAAGGGACGACTCGGTCACTTCTCCAACAGGATTGAAATCCAATCCTTGCACTATCGAAAGGAACCCTTCCACACGTAGGAGTCAACAATCCCACAAACCGGGTTGCACCCAACCCTTACAACACGGAACAAACGTTCCTTTACAACAAAAGTAAATCTAGAATATACACGAGATACAAACTTCGTTTGGAGACTACGGTGTTCCTCTTCGTTAGACGACGTGGTCGTGAAGTCAACGAAGAGTCTACAACCCTAGATCTCTCTTGGAGAGGATCTCCCCGGAACCGGTGGCGGCAATACGAGCGGCGGCTTGGTTCGGGATCGGCGGCAACGACGGTGCGCGGCTGCTGTACTTTGAGATCCAAACTTCGTAGCGAAGCAAGCTAGGTCTACCAACGGTCATACTAGGATCAATCGTCTCGATCGATTCGGATGGGGAAGACTTTCCCGATCTACAAATCGAGAGACAAGAGATCTCCGGTTAGACAAGCGAGACGCTGAGCTTAGCTAGGCTTCTGACGCAGGAGGATCTGGGCGAAACCACGATCAACCGGCGAACAACTTGTCGCGAGCGGCGGTGGCGGAGCGGAAGCGGCGATTTAGGTCACGTTACGGCTCGCGAATTTCTTATCTTCTTCGCTGGCTTACTGTTCAAAAATACCCATGTATTTATACATTGTAGACCCTTTCAATATGACCGTTGTGGGTCCCACACGTAGATACCCGAAATCCGGTTCAAAATAGTCCAGCGGCAGAATCCGGTCCAGCAGCATCTCGAGAAAACGCCAAGTAAAAATCGGCGAGAATCGCAAGTGATTCTCGACGAATCAGCGAGAATCAGTTAGTGATTCTCGACGATTCGTCGAGAATCACTAGTGATTCTCGACGAATCACTTGTTGATTCTCAACGAATATAACTTGGTCTTCATGATCTGCTCAACGATGGGTTCGGCGAGAATTACTAATGATTCTCGCCGAATCTTACTTGGCACCGTCTTGAGGCAGTCGGAAGGAGTCGGCGAGAATCACTAATGATTCTCGACGATTCGGCGAGAATCACTAGTGATTCTCGCCGAATCGGCGAGAATCACTTGGTGATTCTCGTCGAATTACACTTAGACGAATTTTCGTCTTTCCACCCACGAGCTGCTCCTTGACCCATCCTTGCTCCTTGTCTTCTCTTGCATAAACACGGCCCTGTACTTGAAAGTAAGTGCACTCCAATAGAGAGAGTACACGTAGGCCAACACACTGATCTGCTCAACGAGGGATTACGTCGTGCAGACCCGTGTATATTGACCTACTGCACCCTGACATTGGTGTGCACTTAGCGTGGAATAACTGCAAGCACAACTTAAGAGGTTTCATCAAATACATTATGAATTCATCTTAGCTTGACAGGTGGCTTCCTCATATCCAGGTGATTGTGGATACAATACCCAACAATCTCCCCCTATTTGACGAAGCCAAAACCCTACTAGCTAAGATGAATAACACTAATCAAATAATAAAAACAGCATTCAGAATTTAAACATGCAGCACAAGAGAATATAAGCAATCAGATCAGGACTTGAGTCATTCACAAATTCAATTACATATACAAATATATATAAATATATATATAATCTCAGAATTGTTCATATGATAACAATAAGCATTAAATGTTCTTAAGAAAGAATGACAAGCTATGAATTGTTGACTATTTTTCTTTAGCTAAGTCATCCTTGAGTTTTTGCGCCAAATACTTCTTCCTTTGCCTCTCCATATACTCTTTAGGCTTCGGATAATATCTGGGAGGAGGAACTTTATCTGCATCTGTGTTGTTTCTGAAGAAGATGTTTCGTTTCGCTTCATACGTCTTGTGCATTTCCCACTCATACTGGCTGTATACTTCGTTTCGATTGAGTTCTCCTTTTTCCTGTAGCCAGAAGGTGTCCAAGATGATATTCTTTGAAACTGGACTCCACTTTTCATTTCTTACTTCCTCCTCACTCAGTCGAGTTCTCTTTTCAGCTTGAGTCTCCTTGGAGGTCCCTTCTTGAGCTTTTCTCTTCTCCCTGGCTTTTGCTAGGGCCTCTTGATCAAACATGCTCCTCAGTTTAGCTTTATAAATGGCCCTAGCATCAGCTTCACTCATGGGAACATCAGCAGCACTTACTCCCTCAGCTACACTTACTCCCGCAGCAGCCATAGAAGTCTCAGGAGTATGAATACCTGCAGGATTCAAATTGATGCCTAACGCCTGTTGTAGCATCCACCAGCAGCTGTCATAGACATATTTGTTTGACTGTTCGAAGTTTGTGATCATGATTTCTTGAAGCTCAGCCATCTTAGCTATGTATTCCTTCTCCCCCTTTTTGGCTTCGACTGCTATGGAGTTTGCATAGGAGTGCTGGGAGTCATCAATATGCGTGGTAGTCTTGGAGAATTCAGTGACCAAGGCCTGCTGATTGGCGTTGAGGGTTACCATATTACCGTCAAACTTTTGAATGTTGTTTGCTACAACATGAGCATTCTGATTCACGACAGCAAGAGTATCGATGTTCTTTTTCAATCCGTCCATAAGAAGTGTGACAGCTTCGCCGGCCGCGGTATACTTTTCTTCAAATTTCTTGTCCATCACGTCAAGTTTATGATTGATCTCCACCATATTCTTGAGCATGAGATTTTCAGACTTCTTAATCCTTTGCAGCATTTTATTCTGAGCTTTATCAAAGGAGGCTTTAAGTTCATTCACTATGCCCTGAATGACATTTACAGTGTGAGTGGCTAGCTCATCTCGTAATGGAAGAGCCGGAGGCACTTCTTGGCCTTGCTCTTCAGTAGACGCGTCTGTAGAGCTGGATACAAGCACAGTCTCTAATGGGGGAATGCTGGCGGCCTCGGTAGATTTTTCTGACTCCCCCTCCACTTGTGCACCAATGTTTTCAGGAATGATTTCAGGTGCGTGTGTAACGCCCCGGATTTTTATTACGTACGCATGATGGGCGTTACGTGGGCTTTGATTGTAATTTGAGCATGGTTTTTCCGCGGGCTAGCGAGTGGCTGTTTTGGTTGCCGAGTTGCACGATTCCCCAGCAAACCGTAGTCCAAATAAGGGACTCGGTGAGGCCTCTTAGGGAATGCCTGCACGTTTTCGCGCCCGGGGAATGTTGCTCAAAATAAGTTGCTGGTTCAGGAAACAAAAAAGGGTAAAAAGTGCTTAAGGCAAAAATGGTCTAGGACGTCCCAGGAACATTTTTCACAAAAGGGGAAAATGGTCGTTTTTGTGCGAGACGCCCCCGGACACGGGCGTGACCCAGGCCGTGACCTGGGCGTGACCTCCTTGACTCGACGATTTTTCTTGCGTCGAGTTGAGCTCGACGAATGGGGTACACGCCCCCTGACACGGGCGTGTCACGGGCCGTGTCCCGCTTCGTCGAGTGTCGAGTGTCGATCGTCGAGTATCGAGCGTCGAGTATCGAGTGGCGAGTCGTCGAGAGAGGGGACACGGCCTGTGACACGGGCGTGTCACAGGGCGTGTCACGCTGGGTCGAGTGTCGACACTTTCTGTCGACGAGGTGTCGAGACACGGGTTACACGCCCTAGGTCACGGGCGTGACCGACCCGTCACGGGCGTGTACCCGGCCGTGTACCGTGTGGATAAGCTGGAATTTGCCGCCTTTCGGCGCCGCTTATGGTACACGCCCTGTGTCACGGGCGTGACACAGGGCGTGACCGGCCCGAAAATCGACTTTTTCCACTTTTTTTGTGCCGTTCATTTCCTTGATCCTGCATCGAACGGTTCAGCTCTATTCTGGGTAACATAAGTCCGAAACAGAGATTGGCTTTCTCATTTTGTTTTTCATCTTCATCTTCTTCTTCTTCTTCATTCTCCAAGAGAAAGCAAGGGAGCAAGGGAGCAAGCAAGGCCAGGAAAAAGAGAAGCAGCCGTCGCGACATCGTCTCGGTTCAGGCAAGCGGTGTCCTCCACCCTTGCCAATCTTCATTCTTACTATGAATTATGCCAACATAGCTAGTGTTCCTCTTTCACTTTCCTAGCTTTAGTTCTTGTGTTCTTAAATTTCCCTTGTTTGTTCATTATGCCCTTGCTAATTTCTTATGACCTTGCTAATTTTCAAATTATGATCAATCCAAATGATGACCTTGCTAATTTCCTATGTTAAATTCCCTATGCTAAAGTCAAATTAGCTAATTCCCTATGTTAAATTCCCTATGCTAAACGATTTTGCTCTCCTATGTTTAGGTTTGTGATTCATGTAATTATCAATTTGCCTATGCTAACTTAATTCATGTAGCTAATTTGTTCTATTCATGTACCCATCTTGAGGTGATTTTTCCTTGATCAAAAACATATGATTGTGTTCCAAATATGGGGTCTATGTACTCATGTTAATCAAATCCTATCATGTGCTTCTATTTAAGCGTGTGATTCTTTTTATGTGATGAAGTTCATCAAACTCTACGTTGGAAAGTGATAGTCGTGTGTAAGGCGAGGAAAGGAAACGTGTTACCTTGGGTTATGGGGGGTTTTGCGAGGCGAATTCGTGAAGCATGGCGGGAGCGTTTGTGTGAGAATTTTGCAAGGGGTGGTGTGGTTTCAGCCTGTGGCCACCGGGTTTTGTTTTGTGGTTAGAGAGACCACTTTGGCCCCGATTTGGGCTGGTTTTGTTTGGTGCGTTCCACTTTAGGGCCGCCTCCGATAAGACCCTTGTGAAATTGAACTTAACCGCTGCTTATGCTCCACTTGTCTAGTAGGTTCTTGTTCTATGAATGATGGAATAGACATGTGTTTTGCCTTTTGTTTCTGCGGTTTGAGCAGGACTTGAAGAACTAGTACGCACTTGGTGCGGTTGATCCTTTGGAATGACATTGTTTTTCTACATGTACGCACTTGTTTTGTGCACTCTTTTGACTTAAGCATTGCTATGGGGTCGGTAAGCCCCTTCTTGATCCATTATGACATTTATACTCTCTTTTGTATAGTTTGGTTGATTGCTGAGGTATTCTTTCTTGAATGCCTCAGGTGCAGGTTGTAGCCGGTTGAGCGGCTAGGTTTGTTGGAGGCGTTTCTTGGGAGCTAACCGAGCATTCAAAGCGAGGTAGTTCTTCTTTTGTTGTACAGACATACATGTGCCCCAATGGGTTCGTGTCAGCTTGTTGGCGCCCATTTGGTGGATTTTCTTTTATGTAAATATGAACTAGACTGCTATTGTAACTCCTTTGGATGGAATGTACTTGCTTTTGGGATGGTTTTCTGGTAGGGTGCAGTAGGTATTTTGAAGCTAAACCAAAACCATTATTGTATCTTATGCATACATGACTTGATAAATTAAGACTTAGTTTCAAATAACGTAAACAAAGAGGATTTCTTATAATAATATCACTATAGGCTGCATATAGGAGCTCATTATAAATAAACCAAGGATTTCCGCCGCGTAACAATGTGTTTTGCTACCTAAGGCCGAGGGATACGGCCAGCAAATGAACTAATTTTCTTACATATAACTGTTGAACTTGAATTCACAAAGTAAGCGTCAAGGGTTGCCTGAACGTGTTCAGTTATCCCCTGCACGACGTGGCATCATAACCCGTAGTTCCTCTTGCTCTGATACGAGGTACTCGTTGAGGAAATGCGGGTTGTGACAGTTGGTATCAGAGGGAGGTTTGCTTGACATTTGGTCGGGCAAACTTTCCTTTTTGTTTTATGAGTGTAAGCATCATTTCATACACACACCGAGGTGCCATCAGTATGTCTTGGCCGAAGCACGTACACTACACTCATGGCATGAACAGAAGTATACGGGGCATATTATGTAGTATGGGATGCATAATATGTGGTTGTATATGGATCCACCATAGGGGCAACATGTGAGGGTTATGTCG
Source organism: Platanthera guangdongensis (assembly GCA_039583875.1). Taxonomy (NCBI): domain Eukaryota; kingdom Viridiplantae; phylum Streptophyta; class Magnoliopsida; order Asparagales; family Orchidaceae; genus Platanthera; species Platanthera guangdongensis. Next base: position 63,436,046 of record CM077161.1, on the reverse strand, counting down.
TATGGGATGCATAACCTCACCACATGGATGCGACTAGCACGTTTTCTTTTCTTCGTTGCATGCAATGCTATGTAGTATGGGATGCATAGCATTGTGATGCGTACGACCGCTCATGGCATGCATTAAGGCCTTTTCTAGAATGCATCGCACAGCACGCATAACATAACATTGCATGAGCACAACGTGCCAAGCTAAGACGTACATGATGACACCTGTACACACATGGTTTTGGGTCAAATCAAGTCATGCATCCATCGGTTAGGCACAAATTAGTGGGATGACGGTGAGTCATCTTTAGGTTAGGCATACCATCATTCTCAAACTCCCAAAGCAAGTTAGCAGTTGATGTTCATATTTTTATATGTATGGTCTGTACATAGCCGTTGTGTGTTTTGTTGGGTTTGAGGTTGACAAGAGTGAACGTGTATCTAGGATGTCGAAGCGTCCAGTGACAAGGCAAACTCCCCAATCCGAGGGTGAATCTTCGGGCGCGCAGAATAATGCGCTGATAGATAGTCTTCGCCAAAGTAATGAGGCTTTGACAAGGCAGGTGCAGGAAGTGCAATCCCAGCTTCAAGCTATGTCATCCGCGATGTCTGGGCTGGCACCAAGAGGACAAGAGACGGTTGGAGGCCCCACTAGTTCGACTCTTTCAGTGGCAGTGACACCCCCAGTTGTAGTTCCCCCTGCGATGACTTTCATCTCGCAGTTTCAGCATCTTGGACCACCGACGTATGATGGAAAAGCAGACTTCGTGATCTTGGATGATTGGGTGATTACATTGGAAGAAATGTTTGTGTATGCTGGTGTGACTGAGGACCAAAAGGTGATGCTTGCTGCCTATCAACTGAAAGGATTGGCGAAAGGATGGTGGTTACGAGAAAAGGAAGGACTAGGGGCGGGCTGTTCGTGGGAAGTGTTCAAAGAAATGGTACGGCGCAAGAAATGGTACGGACAACAGATGAGGAAGGATAAGAGGAAGCTGGTGGGAGGGAAAAGCTACCAAGACGCAGACGTAAGGAAGAGAAACAAGGAGACATGTAGCTTCTGTGGCCGAGATGGTCACCCCTTTGAGACATGTTTCAAGCGGTTTGGGGATGCAAAAGAAGGTGCAGGTGCACATCATGATGGGTGCGCCAACCAGAGACTTGGAGTGTACATTTTGTGGGAGAAGAGGTCATGATGTGAGCCGCTGCTGGGCCAAAGACAAGGTATGCTTCCAGTGTGGCAGACCAGGACATCTTCGCGCGAGGTGCCCACAGGTTCAAGCTGTGTTGCAACCCGCACCACTCCAGGCTTTGCCTCCGCCTCCGCGCTTGGACAAAGGCAAAGGGAAGTTGAATGTGGTCTCTGCAGAGGAAGCGCATACATCACCTCAGGTTATTTCAGGTTCGATTCCGTCCTCTGGTTCTCGTTTTGTGTATGCCTAGTATGTGTAGTTCTTAGCGTAGCATATATACCTTATAGGAAACTTTAAGGTCAAGAACCGTTGGGCGCGTGTTCTCTTTGATTCTGGCGCGACCCATTCATTTGTAGCGCGAAACTTTCTGGATCGGTATCATCTGACACCAGAGCGAGTGGGGAATGCGTTTTTGGTGAAATTTCCTTCCGGCGCTTCTGTGGTGGCTGACTGGGGTCTTCTTGATTGTCCCATTTTGTTGGGGGATTTCATAGCAAGAGTTGATTGCAAGGTGATCGATTTGGTCTATGTTGACGTCATTCTGGGCATGGACTGGTTAGCCCGTTATGATGCCGTCATCCAGTGCAGAGGGAAGCGCTTGGATTTTGTTAAGGATGATGGTCAGTCAGGAAGTGTGTATGGTGATTCTTGCCAGGAGTCTCCAGGGCTTTCGGCAGTACGTGTTCGGACGTTGTTTGTTTCCGACTGTTTTGCTTGTCTTGTCGCAGCTGTGGGGACGTTGTTAAGGATTCCTGTTGTACGTGACTTCCCAGATGTTTTTCCTACTGACCTTCCTGGTCTACCCCCTGATTGTGACGTCGAGTTTGTTATTGATTTGGAGCCGGGTACGCGACCGATCGCGAAAGCGCCATACAGGATGGCCCTGCGTGAGCTAGCAGAGTTGCGTACACAGTTGGATGACTTATTGGCAAAAGGGTTTATCCGGCCGAGTTCATCACCTTGGGGTGCACCTGTGTTATTTGTAAAGAAGAAAGATGGGTCGATGCGGCTTTGCATCGATTACCGGGAACTGAACAAGGTGACTATTAAAAACAAGTACCCACTGCCAAGAATTGATGATTTATTTGATCAACTGCGTGGCAGTTCTGTATTTTCGAAGATTGATCTCCGCTCGGGCTATCATCAGCTCAAGGTCCGGGAATCTGATATTCCGCGAACTGCATTTCGATCATGACATGGTCATTTTGAATTTCTGGTGATGTCGTTTGGTTTGACCAATGCACCATCAGCTTTCATGGATCTGATGAACAAAGTGTTCAAGGACTATTTGGATAAATTTGTGGTGGTGTTTATTGGTGATGTTCTTATCTACTCCCGCAGTGCTGAGGAACATGAACAGCATCTGCGATTAGTATTGGCCACTTTGCGAGATCAACGGTTATTCGCCAAGCTAAGCAAATGCGAGTTTTGGTTGCCGCAAGTTGCTTTCCTGGGGCATGTCATTAATCAACAAGGAATTTCAGTGGATCCCGAAAAGATTTCTGCGGTCATGGAATGGAGAAGACCGGAAACACCCAAGGAGATTCGAAGCTTCTTGGGCTTGGCCGGCTATTACCGTAGATTTGTCGAAGGTTTTGCGACGTTGGCCGCACCTTTGACTCGATTAACCCAGAATAACGTGGCGTTTGAGTGGACTGACAAGTGTGAGGCATCATTCCTGGAACTCAAACATCGATTATGTACCGCTCCTGTGTTGGTCTTGCCGACGGAAGGAAAAGAGTATGAAGTGTTTGTGGATGCGTCGCACGTTGGACTTGGCTGTGTGTTAATGCAAGACAAGAAGGTGATTGCGTATGGGTCTCGGCAGTTGAAAAGTCATGAAAAGAATTACCCAACGCATGATTTGGAGTTCGCAGCGGTGATCTTTGCCTTGAAGTTGTGGAGACACTTGCTATATGGTGCACAGTGTAAAATCTTTACAGATCATAAGAGTTTGAAGTATGTCTTCACGCAGAAAGAACTTAATTTGCGCCAACGGCGATGGCTTGAATATGTCGCGGATTATGATGTGGACATTCAATATCATCCGGGGAAAGCGAATGTCGTAGCTGATGCTTTGAGTCGGAAGACGGGGAAATTATTTCATCTTTCTGTTGATCGTCTCGTAGAGGAATTTTTATTGATGGAGATTTCCGTGGGAAAATATGATCCGCAAAGTCATTCGGCAATAGAAGAACCGTCATGGCTGGTGCTTGCAAGACAACATCAAAAAGAGGACCCGGATCTTTTACATTTATTTCTTCGGACGGAAAAGGGTGAATTACCGGATTTTGCGATTGATGGTGCAGGCACGTTAAAGTATCGTGGGCGTTTTTGTGTTCCTGTAGTTGGGGAGATTCGTGAGATGGTGTGTAAGGAAGCACACGGCGCAAGTATGGCCTACCATCCAGGCTCAACAAAAATGTACCGTGATTTGAAACAAATTGTCTGGTGGTATGGAATGAGACGTGATATAACGCAGTTTGTATCGGAATGTCATACCTGCAAGCGGGTGAAAGCTGATCATGGGAGACCTGGTGGCAAGTTGACACCATTGGAGATTCCAACCTGGAAGTGGGAAAGCATCTCAATGGATTTTATTACAGGTTTACCAAGATCTCCCCGAGGACATGACTCCGTGTGGGTGATCGTGGATAGGTTGACCAAGTGTGCTCATTTCGTACCCTTTAAAGTCAACTACCCAATGAAGACAATAGCGGAGCTCTATGTGAACGAGATCATCCGACTGCATGGTGTGCCTGTGAATATCATTTCAGACCGAGATTCCCGCTTTACCTCTCGTTTTTGGCGCAGTTTACAAGAGGGTTTGGGGACAGATTTGCGGTATTCCACAGCTTATCATCCTCAGACGAATGGCCAAACCGAGAGAGTAAATTAAATTGTAGAAGACATGATTCGATGTTACATTCTGGAGTATGGCGGAGCATGGAATGAACTTTTGCGGCTTATGGAGTTCGCGTATAATAATAGCTATCAAGAAAGCTTGCAAATGGCTCCGTTTGAAGCGTTATATGGGCGACGATGTCGGACCCCACTCTTTTGGACTGAGGTTGGCGAGCGGCCTTTGTTGGGGCCAGAGGCGCTCGAGGATATGGAAGTTGCAGTACGAGGTATTCGGGAGAAGCTCCAAGTCGCCCAAGAGCGATATGAAAAATATGCCAACCGACGAAGGTCGGATTGGAGTTTGCGGTGGGAGATTCTGTTTTCTTGAAAGTCTCCCCAATGGTTGGGATTAAAAGGTTTGGGAAAGTGCGCAAGTTAGACCCAAGATTTGTGGGTCCCTTCAAGATTCTTGAGCGAGTTGGAGCATCTGCCTACAAACTGGAATTACCTATGAACTTTCCTGGTGTTCACAATGTGTTTCATGTGAGCCAACTGCGCAAGTGTCTGCGGAATGACACGCAAGTGTTGGACCTGGTGCCGCCATTGGCGCCAAACCTTTCTTATGTGGAGATGCCCATCCGGATATTGGACTCCCAAGATCGTGTGTTGCGGAAAAAGAAGATTCCTATGGTAAAGGTGTTATGGAAAAATCAGGATGTGGAAAGCGCGACGTGGGAGCTCGAGTCAACGATGAGGGCGGCTCACCCTCATTTGTTCCCGTAAGCTGGTATGAGATTTAGTGGATTCATGTTTTGGTTTGCTTGTGTGTTGGGTTTTGTGAAAAGTTTCGAGGCGAAACTTTTTGTTAGGGGGAGTGATTGTAACGCCCCGGATTTTTATTACGTACGCATGATGGGCGTTACGTGGGCTTTGATTGTAATTTGAGCATGGTTTTTCCGCGGGCTAGCGAGTGGCTGTTTTGGTTGCCGAGTTGCACGATTCCCCAGCAAACCGTAGTCCAAATAAGGGACTCGGTGAGGCCTCTTAGGGAATGCCTGCACGTTTTTGCGCCCGGGGAATGTTGCTCAAAATAAGTTGCTGGTTCAGGAAACAAAAAAGGGTAAAAAGTGCTTAAGGCAAAAATGGTCTAGGACGTCCCAGGAACATTTTTCACAAAAGGGGAAAATGGTCGTTTTTGTGCGAGACACGCCCCCGGACACGGGCGTGACCCAGGCCGTGACCTGGGCGTGACCTTGACTCGACGATTTTTCTTGCGTCGAGTTGAGCTCGACGAATGGGGTACACGCCCCCTGACACGGGCGTGTCACGGGCCGTGTCCCGCTTCGTCGAGTGTCGAGTGTCGATCGTCGAGTATCGAGCGTCGAGTATCGAGTGGCGAGTCGTCGAGAGAGGGGACACGGCCTGTGACACGGGCGTGTCACAGGGCGTGTCACGCTGGGTCGAGTGTCGACACTTTCTGTCGATGAGGTGTCGAGACACGGGTTACACGCCCTAGGTCACGGGCGTGACCGACCCGTCACGGGCGTGTACCCGGCCGTGTACCGTGTGGATAAGCTGGAATTTGCCGCCTTTCGGCGCCGCTTATGGTACACGCCCTGTGTCACGGGCGTGACACAGGGCGTGACCGGCCCGAAAATCGACTTTTTCCACTTTTTTTGTGCCGTTCATTTCCTTGATCCTGCATCGAACGGTTCAGCTCTGTTCTGGGTAACCTAAGTCCGAAACAGAGATTGGCTTTCTCATTTTGTTTTTCATCTTCATCTTCTTCTTCATTCTCCAAGAGAAAGCAAGGGAGCAAGGGAGCAAGCAAGGCCAGGAAAAAGAGAAGCAGCCGTCGCGACATCGTCTCGGTTCAGGCAAGCGGTGTCCTCCACCCTTGCCAATCTTCATTCTTACTATGAATTATGCCAACATAGCTAGTGTTCCTCTTTCACTTTCCTAGCTTTAGTTCTTGTGTTCTTAAATTTCCCTTGTTTGTTCATTATGCCCTTGCTAATTTCTTATGACCTTGCTAATTTTCAAATTATGATCAATCCAAATGATGACCTTGCTAATTTCCTATGTTAAATTCCCTATGCTAAAGTCAAATTAGCTAATTCCCTATGTTAAATTCCCTATGCTAAACGATTTTGCTCTCCTATGTTTAGGTTTGTGATTCATGTAATTATCAATTTGCCTATGCTAACTTAATTCATGTAGCTAATTTGTTCTATTCATGTACCCATCTTGAGGTGATTTTTCCTTGATCAAAAACATATGATTGTGTTCCAAATATGGGGTCTATGTACTCATGTTAATCAAATCCTATCATGTGCTTCTATTTAAGCGTGTGATTCTTTTTATGTGATGAAGTTCATCAAACTCTACGTTGGCAAGTGATAGTCGTGTGTAAGGCGAGGAAAGGAAACATGTTACCTTGGGTTATGGGGCGTTTTGCGAGGCGAATTCGTGAAGCATGGCGGGAGCGTTTGTGTGAGAATTTTGCAAGGGGTGGTGTGGTTTCAGCCTGTGGCCACCGGGTTTTGTTTTGTGGTTAGAGAGACCACTTTGGCCCCGATTTGGGCTGGTTTTGTTTGGTGCGTTCCACTTTAGGGCCGCCACCGATAAGACCCTTGTGAAATTGAACTTAACCGCTGCTTATGCTCCACTTGTCTAGTAGGTTCTTGTTCTATGAATGATGGAATATGCATGTGTTTTGCCTTTTGTTTCTGCGGTTTGAGCAGGACTTGAAGAACTAGTACGCACTTGGTGCGGTTGATCCTTTGGAATGACATTGTTTTTCAACATGTACGCACTTGTTTTGTGCACTCTTTTGACTTAAGCATTGCTATGGGGTCGGTAAGCCCCTTCTTGATCCATTATGACATTTATACTCTCTTTTGTATAGTTTGGTTGATTGCTGAGGTATTCTTTCTTGAATGCCTCAGGTGCAGGTTGTAGCCGGTTGAGCGGCTAGGTTTGTTGGAGGCGTTTCTTGGGAGCTAACCGAGCATTCAAAGCGAGGTAGTTCTTCTTTTGTTGTACAGACATACATGTGCCCCAATGGGTTCGTGTCAGCTTGTTGGCGCCCATTTGGTGGATTTTCTTTTATGTAAATATGAACTAGACTGCTATTGTAACTCCTTTGGATGGAATGTACTTGCTTTTGGGATGGTTTTCTGGTAGGGTGCAGTAGGTATTTTGAAGCTAAACCAAAACCATTATTGTATCTCATGCATACATGACGTGATAAATTAAGACTTAGTTTCAAATAACGTAAACAAAGAGGATTTCTTATAATAATATCACTATAGACTGCATATAGGAGCTCATTATAAATAAACCAAGGATTTCCGCCGCGTAACAATGTGTTTTGCTACCTAAGGCTGAGGGATACGGCCAGCAAATGAACTAATTTTCTTACATATAACTGTTGAACTTGAATTCACAAAGTAAGCGTCAAGGGTTGCCTGAACGTGTGTAGTTATCCCCTGCACGACGTGGCATCATAACCCGTAGTTCCTCTTGCTCTGATACGAGGTACTCGTTGAGGAAATGCGGGTTGTGACAGCGTGCTTGTCAGATGAAGGTTCAATGAGATTCTGAGTCTCCAATACTTCTTGTTCCTCATTACCATCATCCTCTCCTTCATCATCCATGACATCATCTTCATCAGCATCCTCTTCCAACTCTTGGTCAGCAGTCCCCTGTACATCAGCTTCGGCTCCTTGATCGTTCCTGTTCAGGGTCTCCTCATTCTCCGGCATAGCTTCACTGTCCTCTTGTATATCTGCCACAACATCTCTGGCTATTTGGGAGATGTCAGCTATGATATCAGTCTGAGTGGGTAGAGGCTCCCCCTCAATTCCTGCAGTCAAAGTATCAGGAATTTCACTGGGGGTTACTGCTGGAGATATGTCCTCTTGTTCTTCCACGGCAGCCGGCCCAATTCGCCTCTCCCATCTATCAAACACACTTGAGTCCATTTTCTTTAAGTAGTGTATAGGAATATCTTTGCTCATGTCATACTTGTCTCCATTCAGTTGATTGAGATACAGACTTATGATACGACCAAAGCTCGGAGATCGCAGGGTGTCGTTTATCTTCTCAAACAGCAGCTCCCCCCAGTTGAACCTTTTTCTGCAGACAATGGCCACCAGGATCTTGAACATGTCTGCAGAGATATGATCATGAGACCCTGGCTTGCAGATGAGTACTTTTCCGATTATGTCTGACAGAAGCTTCCCTTCTTCATTCATATCCTTGCGCTTGATCGACCGAGTTTCTCGTGGGAGACCACAGAATAAGAGAGTCCTGCTTTTGTCTTCATCCTCAAGATAGTCCTCATGCTCTGAGCTAGAGAGCTGCAGGAAGCGGGTCAGCTTGCTGGCAGACATCTTGACCTTTGCCCCAGCCACTTTGCTTTTGATTAGAGAGTCGCCATTCCGGAGTCTTGCGGTAGCGAAGAACTCCAGCACCTCTTTGTCCAAGATTTTGCACGGGTGCTCTAGGATGAATGATAGCCCAGCCTCTTCCAGCATCAGAATGATGTTTCTGAATTCGTTAGAGGCGTGAGAGAACCCAGTTCGAATAAGCTCGCAACCAGTGACCAACCCAGCAGTTGTCCTTGGAGCCATTGCAGATCTAGGGAGAGAAGCCCTACTCTACGCTTAATCAAAAATCAAAAAGGAAGCGACACTAGTGATCAAGTCCAAGTGAGGGTGAGGGGATACCTAACGGTGTAGACGGTGAGTTAGTTCGAGCGGAGAAGAATCGAAACTGGGAGAGATCGTCGGTGAGAGCTTCGACGGGATTCTTGCGGGAAACCTTCGGTGATTCGACGGGATTAGGCGGGATTCGACGGATGCCTGCGCGATTCCTGGTGAGTTTCCTGCGGAGTCCTGCGGAGTTCTGCGGGATTTGGCGAGAACCCTACGGGAAGACGATTCGGCGAAGGTTCGCGTGTTTCCTGTGAAGTTCGGCGGGATTCCGAGAGTTTGCTCCTTCGGCGGGATTCCTATGGAAGGTGAAGAGTCGGCGGGATTCTAGATATATAAAGGTGAGTTCGGCGGGAGACTATGTGAGATTGACGGGATTTAGAAGGATTTTAACGGGTTTCCGGCTATTCCATATATTTCTTGATGACAATCTTCGCTAGTTTTTAGTGAACAGATGGAAAATTCATTATTTCTTTCAGGGTTTCTGCAACGAGTGATGAATAGATTTTAAGTTTCCTCAAAGGCTAGTAAATACGCTTTGCATATGCTACATGTCCTTTATTTAAATCTGTACATTTGCCATCATAAAATCAATTCCTAGTTCATGAAGGGAACACTAAAAGAAGAGGTTAGAACAATAACCAGGATCATTAAATAAGCTTTTCAAGGCCAATGTAATAAGGACTTTTTCCTCCATGTTATTAGATGATTCAAGGATAACTAGAAAGTGATCAAGAAAACACTGACTTGCAATCACCCTCATACCAGTTGACATTCCTTAGATGTACTTACATACAAGTGAAGTATACGTATAAATATGTATATGTATATATATATATATATATATATATATATATATATATATATATATATATATATATCTATATATATATATAACTGTGGACACCCTATGACTCAAGTCCTGTAACTGAGCAAACGTACCTGGGATTATGAGAGTTATCTTTTAGTCCCTTAGGTAAAACATATTAGGAGCTAGATGAGAATAAGCTCAATTAGATATCACATCTGTTATTCCAGACGCTTGTTCCAATTTAGTCTTGAGCCACCTACTGTTTAGTTCCCATCATATTTAAGGGAACCTAGACTACCCTGCAAGAGAGAATTACTTTACCTTAGGAACCCAAATCATATTGGGTCCTAGGTTCCTGTTAGCATAAGCACTCGACTGCCTTCCTTCAGAAAACCTGCCAGGAAGACTACCTCTGTCCCGTGAATGTGGATAAGCCCTTGCCTTTGGCACAGAGGGGTTGTGCCAACAGTCGATGACAAAGTGCCCCACCTTGCTACAGCACCAACATGGGTGAATGTTGTATCGCCGTTTCCAACCTGATCTAGTGACTGAGGTAGTCACGGTCCTAGGTCTAAACTGGATAGAGCATGTTCTCCTCACAAAATTTCCTCTTCCATCGTGACACGTGGAAGGGTGGAAGGAATGCATGTTGTGAGCGTCATGAGGCCGGGAAGGTGGTGCCTTTATTTCAGGCATCCCCCTTCCTGAGGCCCCATGAAAACTTACACCATGACTTCTATCCTCCCTATCCTGAGTCCTCCGGTGGTGAGAAGTCTTCTGTGAGCTGGGACATGCAGATTCACACCGAGTTGAGGCAGTGGCAGTGAATACAAAGGGCTTAGAGTGAGCCTTAGGTATTCTCTCATGGGTGGCCACGACGGCCCTTGCACTCCGGGTGTCTCCACATGGGGACAGATCACCCTTGCAGTAACCACGACTATTCCTGTGGTCATACCTGAAGGCATGATGAGTTGTCTTCCTGCTTGGAGTGGGGGGTCGGAATACCGTTTCCCCATTTCTCCACGAATTGATAATCCGGGAGATCCACCCATTTTCTTGCTTTCTATTTATAGCATCAACCTTGGAAAAGTTTGATACTATTCTTTTCTCATTTTCTAGACTACTCTCTAGAGCTGAGATTTTGGAGTCCTTGACCTTGTTGGACGCCAATTGGAGAACCAACAAGATCTTCAGTCGAGCAATCTCTTGAGCTTGCTCCTCAGCAAGTAGGTTGCTTGACTGAAGGGCTCTCTTCAGAGAATCAGAATTTTCTGGAAGAAGGCAGTTCCTGTCTTCAGAAACTTCAAGAGATACGGGGCAGGATGAAGAAGTTACCTGCTCCTCAGTGATATTGTCATTAGAGCCAGTGACCATTGTGTCGTCCTCATCAAAGCTGCTTTCCTCACTGGCCTCTTCAGTCTCTGACACGGACACTGGAGCTCTGATGTTGTCCGAGAGATCCATGCCTTCATCCTCAGAGGTGAGGACCCCCACATAGGCTTCATCCTCTGGTTGACAGCAGATTCCAACTTTCTCTGACCCCCCCATCAGCTCTGAGATCATCATCCACAGAGATTTAGCCGTCCTACATTTTTCCAATCTAGAGCGAGAAGCTCCAGACCAGATACACATGATAATTTGACGAATCCTCTTATCCAGATTAAAGAATGAAAGTTCCATTTCCGACATCTCAGCAATGCATTTGGGCACTTGAATTCCAGAGTCGGAGGTCTTCATAGGAATAAAAGGACCCTCTTCCAGGATGAAAGATGCACGAGGATCGATGGCATCCAAGTGATACGACACTCTCATCCTACAGACGGGATAAAACTCCTTTGTACATGCGGGGAGTCTGAGTGGCGATATCTCATAATCCAGCTCCATGCTTCTGACACTGGTGGCAGGATACTACTCAAGGTGTAAACCTTTTTGATGAGTAACCTCGCTTTGATACCACTTGAAAGTCCATCTAGTGTCAACTATCTTCACCTAAGGGGGGGGGGGAATAGGTGACGTGAAGCGCTTTTGCGGAATTTATAATAGTACCTGCACAATAAAAATAAACAGCACAACACACAGAAAACACAGGCAATTTATAGTGGTTCCCCGACTTGGGTACATCCACTTTCCCCCCTTTGACCTATCTCCCAACAAGGGACGACTCGGTCACTTCTCCAACAGGATTGGAATCCAATCCTTGCACTATAGGAAGGAACCCTTCCACACGTAGGAGTCAACACTCCCACAAACCGGGTTGCACCCAACCCTTACAATACGGAACAAACGTTCCTTTATAACAAAAGTAAATCTAGAATGTACACGAGATACAAACTTCGTTTGGAGACTACGGTGTTCCTCTTCGTTAGACGACGTGGTCGTGAAGTCAACGAAGAGTCTACAACCCTAGATCTCTCTTGGAGAGGATCTCCCCGGAACCGGCGGCGGCAATACGAGCGGCGGCTTGGTTCGGGATCGGCGGCAACGACGGTGCGCGGCTGCTGTACTTTGAGATCCAAACTTCGTAGCGAAGCAAGCTAGGTCTACCAACGGTCACACTAGAATCAATCGTCTCGATCGATTCGGATGGGGAAGACTTTCCCGATCTACAAATCGAGAGACAAGAGATCTCCGGTTAGACACGCGAGACGCTGAGCTTAGCTAGGCTTCTGTCGCAGGAGGATCTGGGCGAAACCACGATCAACCGGCGAACAACTTGTCGCGAGCGGCGGCGGCGGAGCGGAAGCGGCGATTTAGGTCACGTTACGGCTCGCGAATTTCTTATCTTCTTCGCTGGCTTACTGTTCAAAAATACCCATGTATTTATACACTGTAGACCCTTACAATATGACCGTTGTGGGTCCCACACGTAGATACCCGAAATCCGGTTCAAAATAGTCCAGCGGCAGAATCCGGTCCAGCAGCATCTCGAGAAAACGCCAAGTAAAAATCGGCGAGAATCGCAAGTGATTCTCGACGAATCGGCGAGAATCAATTAGTGATTCTCGACGATTCGTCGAGAATCACTAGTGATTCTCGACGAATCACTTGTTGATTCTCAACGAATATAACTTGGTCTTCATGATCTGCTCAACGATGGGTTCGGCGAGAATCACTAGTGATTCTCGCCGAATCTTACTTGGCACCGTCTTGAGGCAGTCAGAAGGAGTCGGCGAGAATCACTAATGATTCTCGACGATTCGGCGAGAATCACTAGTGATTCTCGCCGAATCGGCGAGAATCACTTGGTGATTCTCGTCGAATTACACTTAGACGAATTTTCGTCTTTCCACCCACGAGCTGCTCCTTGACCCATCCTTGCTCCTTGTCTTCTCTTGCATAAACACGGCCCTGTACTTGAAAGTAAGTGCACTCCAATAGAGAGAGTACACGTAGGCCAACACACTGATCTGCTCAACGAGGGATTACGTCGTGCAAACCCGTGTATATTGACCTACTGCACCCTGACATTGGTGTGCACTTAGCGTGGAATAACTGCAAGCACAACTTAAGAGGTTTCATCAAATACATTGTGAATTCATCTTAGCTTGACAGGTGGCTTCCTCAAATCCAGGTGATTGTGGATACAATACCCAACAGCTCTAGAATAGAAAAAGCTTAAGTATGAGGGTATTTGATGAATTGTAAATATACATATTTTTGTGTACATTAATTTAGTCGTTTTCATTTCTTTTCGTCATTTTTACATGTTTTTGCTTAATAAATTGCTTCTTTTTTGTAAATAATTTGCTGACTTGGTTTATTTTAATGTTTCAGAAAATATCAAAAATCTGCCCCAAAAAAAGTCAAGTCACGTCCGTGACTTACTGGTCATGCCCGTGACAAGGGCGTGACAATGCAAAAACCGTGAAAACAACATTTTCGAGAAGAAAAGCTTGACACGCCCGGGGTCACGCCCGTGTCACCCGACACGGGGTGTGACCCAACCCGTGTCCTCCCGCTCGACGTTTTCAGCTCGACGTTCGTCGACCCCCTCAACACGCCTAGAGTCACGCCCTAACCTAGGGCGTGACACCTCTTCCCGCTCGACGATTTTCAACTCAACATTTTCCGCTCAACGTTTGTCGAGTGTCGACACCAACAGACATGCCCAGAGTCACGCCCGTGACCTGGGGCGTAACATCTCCACCTGGCCGACAAGACCCGCGCGACGACTTTCGGCGCGACCCGCTCCCAGATCTACCTCCTTGACACGCCCACCGTCACACCCGTGACCTGGGGCGTTACCTCTGAGTGACCGACACCTGTCCAGCCCGAAGTCCACTTTGATGTCAAATCGACGGCCGCCATCATGAATAGTGTCGACACGCCCGCTGACACGCCCGTGTCAGAGGGCGTGTACTTGTAAATTTTTTTCCTATAAATAGCTGTGTTCTGCTTGAGTTCTTGTTCCACTTTTTGGATCCATTTTGTATAGGGGAAATGCTGTCTGGATGCTTCCAAGGTCTATGTAAGGGATATTTCTCTCCCTCTCCTTAGTTTTATTTTTATTGCTTTGTAACCCGTGTTTTTAGTTAATAAAATTTGTTTTTTTCTTCTCTTGGCATGGCTTTGGAATGGATCTATGAAACTTTTCTTTATGCAATCTTATCTTCTTTCTTGTTTCAACTTAGTTTTTTCGTTCTTTTTTGTATGTGTGTGTGTGTGTATGAGTATAACTTTATAATTTTATGTTCTTAGTTTTGTTAACTTAGAATTGTTATAGCTTTATTTCCATTCCTATAGATCCGTAAAAAATGTTTTCAAAGTGATTTTAATTTTTTCTAACTTAGATTTTTGTGTTTAGATTGTAAAACTTTTTCGTTCTCTTCGCTTTATTTTCACTTTTTAATCGTTTTTACGGAGTTATAGGAATGATAATAGAGTCATTTTAATTTTTCGTGCACTTGCATTGTCATTTTAATTTTTTGTCCGTTTAATTCTTTCGCCTTCTTTTTATGCATTTCTACCGCATTCTAGCGATAGAAATGTATTTATTTTCATTTTCCGAGCACTTGCAATTTGCGTTTATTTGCAAACTTTTTTGCTCGGTTAATTTTTATTTTCACTTTTTATGCATTTCTACCGCTTTCTAGCGGTAGAAATGCAGTTGTTTTCATTTTTAGATAACTTAGTTTTTTTCAATTTCTGTTGTGTGCGCATTTATTTTCACCTACTCGTTAAGAGTTAAATGACACAATGCTTTTATTTCATTTCAGTAGAGTGTGTGGAGTGTGTTTACTTTCCTGCAGTGTGCGCGAGTTTTACTTTCTGTCGAGTGTGTGCATGAGTTGCATTTATTTAGTCCTACTCGTTTGAGTAGGACCCGCTTTCTTTCTCCCGCTCACGCATTTGCGCCGGGACTCGCAATTTACAGCTTTCTTCAGTCCTACTCGTTTGAGTAGGACTTGCAATTTTCTGCTTTCTTTACTGCTTCCATTTACTGCTTTCATTTTCCTGCTTTATTTTACTGCTTTCTTTTTATTGCTTTCAATCACTGCCATCCCCATTCCGATGAGTGGCTAACCGATCTTAGACCTCAGTATCGAAGAGCATTGGGACAAATAAAATTGCTTTAAATAATTAAAGGTCTCATTTTTCTAATTAATTTAAAGTACTTAAGGTTTGCCCGGGATTAACGATGCGTAGGACCACATATCGATGTGTGTGCCCTATTTCCGTAGTCCATATGCTAGCTAGCCGAGAGGCCGTGCATATGGACCGATCACCCCTTGGCAAAGAGAGTTCCGCACAAACCCTCGAGAGAGGAGGCGCGCCAACTCTACCGGATTGGGTTCCCCACCCAATAGCGGGGTTCTAAGCGTAATGCGGGCATTAAGAGGAATCCTTCATCGGACTAACGTTCGGTCGAATAGTCTTAGCGTTCAGGTGAGCGATAAACCCTATAGCTAGGGAGCTCATTCTAGTGGAACATACACGACCAAGTCTCCGCCTTAATTAATTAGAAATTTATGATCTCTTTTTATTTAAAGTTTATTTTGGTTCAAATTTTATTCGATGCCGTTGTGTTAAGATTTTCATCGGCCCCACCTTCAAGCTTTCTTTTTATGCTTTCATTTTATGTTTTCTGTCTTTTTATTATATATAAAATATTACCCGACAAGTAATTATCGGTAAAATAATAGTCCCCTGCAGGTAAGAGTAGAAATAATCGAACCGACACCGAGAACAATACGACCTCGATATTCCACCCGGAATATCCTGTACTACTCACAATAGGTGCACTTGCCTCCTTTCGTTAAAACTCGATCTAACCCGTTTTATATCCAAATAAATAAATACACGCGCCCCGTTTTCTAAATAAAACCACTTCCGCTTTACTTTAATAAAACCGCCCGAGTTGCTGCGTGACCATAATTATTTTTGGAGTTTTAACTCATCAAGTTTTTGGCACCGTTGCCGGAGAAATTCGTGTCGTTATTTTGAACCCTGGAGTTCTATTAATTTTACCTATATCTATATTTATAAAAATATATGGTTAACCAACAAAAAAATAATAAAAAAAGTTACTAATAATAATAATAATAATACTAATAATAACTTAAAAAAAACTTACAAAACTTATAAACTAAAAATTTGAAAACCTTATAAAACTGAAAAATTTGAAAAACCTATAAAACTTAAAATTTGAAGAAAAAAACAAAAAAACAAAAAAGCTATATAAAACTAAAAAAACCAACAACTAAAAATATCTAAAAAATGAAAAAACTTAACAAAATATATATATATATATATTTTCATTATGAAAAAAAAACTAAAAACTAAAAATTTACTTAAAAACACAAAAAAATATATAATAATTTGATTTTAAAAAAAACCCAAAAAAATGTATATATTTTGTTTAATTTAATTTAATTTATTTTATTTTAATTTATTTTGATTCAGCGCGCTTCTCACTCTTGTGCGCGATAGGGGAGCGCATTTCTATTACACTCATAAGCTAAGACGTCAGCTTCGAGTCCCACGCACTTGTCACCCCCTACCGCCCACAACCCCTTTTTAGCCGAGTGTATCTTTTTTTGTTTTTATGTTATCTTTTTGCTTTTTTTTTCTTTTTCCTCTACCTAATGCAGGGTTTCAACCCGGGCCTCCCGCACTCATCTAAGGGAAGCTTCTACCCTCTCTTTTTATTTTTCTTTTTGAACATATTCTCTTTTGTATATTAATCGTTCCGCATACTTAGACTGCAACATTGGGGACAATGTTGGGTTTAAGTATGAGAGTGTTTTCCTATACTGCATTTTTTATTCTGTACTCATCAAAAAAAAATTGCAAAACTTAAAACATAAACTTTTTTTTTTCTTATTTTATATAATCAAAAAAACTCAAAAAAATCATAAAACACAAACAAAAATCACAAAAAAACTTATAAAACATCAAAAAATTCTAAAAAAAATTTCATTTTACTTTGTAAATATTTTTCAAAAAAAAACTAAACTAAATCTCTCTCCCCCCTCTTCTTTTTCGTAAAAACTCACATTTTGCCTCCTCGAGGCGTTCGACTCATCGAACCAACCACCTCAATAAGAGTCTGTTCGCGGGCTGCATTCGAGTTTTTTACTTTGTACTTTTTTTGTAAAAATCTCACTTTTCCCACTATCTTCTTTGTAAATAGCACTTCTTTCTTTCCTATTTCTTGCAAATAAGTTATCAAAAAAAAAAAAAAATCAAACAAAAAATTATTAAAACCAAAAAAAGAAAATATCTCTAAAAATCCTAAAAAGTTACTAATTAAAACATAAAAAAATGATAAAATCCCTAAAAAATCAAAAAAAAAATGTTTTGTTAATTATGTAACAAAATAAATCGAATATGTCATTATCTTAAACCTTTTGCTTTCCAAAAATCTTGTTTTGAGTTAATTTATAAGCGAATTCTTTTAATTCTTTGCTTACTATTCGTTTACTAAATAAAGTTCGATAGATTTAAGTGTCTGGGGTTAAGTTTTAAAGAATTTTTTATGTCTTATCCTTATAATAGGGAACTTGTTTTTCACCACCACTTCGAATTTTATAAATAGAATCTCGTTTTTTATGTTAGAAAAAAACATCCATGAATTTCAATTATTTCTACTCTTTGCTTTTAGAAACATTGGAACGTTCATTTTAAAAAGGTTACTCTCAAAACTTTTTTATTAAAATCTAGTTTTCTTTTTGAAAAATAAACCCACTTCCATTTTTTTCATGTCTTACTTGACATGTTTACCCCTATCCCTTAAAAGATCTTATGTTAATGGAAACAAGATTTCATTCGGTAAACATAGGCACCCAATATTTAAAAAGATTATATGTTATGCAGTAAGAGGATAAAATTAATTACTCCTACACATATACATTAGGTTATTTATTATTTATGAAGAAAGAAAAAATATTATACGTTAGGAAAATAAGATTTCATTTTCCTAGTTATTCAAAAAAATTGGAGCTTCGAGAAAAAATTGCCTCACCTCAATATCCAAGCCTTCTTCTTGAACCACCAAATCACTTATCTCATTTCAATGATTCTAAACTTAATTTAAATTTTTTTGAGAGCATAATTTTTAAATTGCATTATTTCCTTTAACTTATTTAAAGCTAAAGTTTTTTTATATAAATTCAATCCATCTTTGTTAAAATAACAAAAATAAATTTTTGCTTTCTATTTTATTTTATCTAGAAGTCTTTTTGAAATTGTTACTCTATTTATAACATTTTCATAAATTATGATTTAACTCTAGTACCCCGGATATTTATTTCGATCTTTCTTTTTAATTAATTCAAGCGGTAACTAAACTTAGGATTTCTTTTATTCCTTATAAGTTCATCTCCAACTTTTGCTCTGGAATAGCAAAAGCTTAAGTATGGTGGTATTTGATGAATTGTAAATATACGTATTTTTGTGTACATTAATTTAGTCGTTTTCATTTCTTTTCGTCATTTTTACATGTTTTTAATTAATAAATTGCTCCTTTTTTGTAAATAATTTGCTGACTTGGTTTATTTTTATGTTTCAGAAAATATCAAAAATCTGCCCCAAAAAAAGTCAAGTCACGCCCGTGACTTACTGGTCACGCCCGTGACCAGGGCGTGACAATGCAAAAACCGTAAATTAGCAGTTTTCGAGAAGAAAAGCTTGACACGCCCGGGGTCACGCCCGTGTCACCCGACACGGTGTGTGACCCAACCCGTGTCCACCCGCTCGACGTTTTCAGCTCGACGTTCGTCGACCCCCTCAACACGCCTAGAGTCACGGCCTGACCTAGGGCGTGACACCTCTTCCCGCTCGACGATTTTTAACTCGAAATTTTCCGCTCGACGTTTGTCGAGTGTCGACACCAACCGACACGCCCAGAGTCACGCCCGTGACCTAGGGCGTGACATCTCCACCTGGCCGACAAGACCCACGCGACGAATTTCGGCGCGACCCGCTCCCAGATCCACCTCCTTGACATGCCCACCGTCACGCCCATGACCTGGGGCGTGACCTCTGAGTGACCGACACCTGTCCAGCCCGAAGTCCACTTTGATGTCAAATCAACGGCCGTCATCATGAATAGTGTCGACATGCCCCCTAACACGCCCGTGTCAGAGGGCGTGTACTTGTAAATTTTCTGCCTATAAATAGCTGTGTTCTGCTTGAGTTCTTGTTCTACTTTTTGGATCCATTTTGTATAGGTGAAATGTTGTCTGGATGCTTCCAAGGTCTATGTAAGGGATATTTCTCCCCCTCTCCTTAGTTTTTTTTTTATTCCTTTGTAACCCGTGTTTTTAGTTAATAAAATTTGTTTTTTTCTTCTCTTGGCATGGCTTTGGAATGGATCTATGAAACTTTTCTTTATGCAATCTTATCTTCTTTCTTGTTTGAACTTAGTTTTTTCGTTCTTTTTTATATGTGTGTGTGTGTGTGTGTGTATGAGTATAACTTTATAATTTATGTTCTTAGTTTTGTTAACTTAGAATTGTTATAGCTTTATTTGCATTCCTATAGATCCGTAAAAAATGTTTTCAAAGTGATTTTAATTTTTTCTAACTTAGATTTTCGTGTTTAGATTGTAAAAATTTTTAGTTCTCTTCGATTTATTTTCACTTTTTAATCGTTTTTACGGAGTTATAAGAATGATAATATGGTCATTTTAATTTTTCGTGCACTTGCATTGTCATTTTAATTTTTTGTCCGTTTAATTCTTTCGCCTTCTTTTTATGCATTTCTACCGCATTATAGCGATAGAAATGTATTTATTTTCATTTTCCGAGCACTTGCAATTTGCGTTTATTTGCAAACTTTTTTGCTCGGTTAATTTTTATTTTCACTTTTTATGCATTTCTACCGCTTTCTAGCGGTAGAAATGCAGTTGTTTTCATTTTTAGATAACATAGTTTTTTTTTAATTTCTGTTGTGTGCGCATTTATTTCCGCCTACTCGTTAAGAGTTAAATGACACAATGCTTTTATTTCATTTCAGTAGAGTGTGTGGAGTGTGTTTACTTTCCTGCAGTGTGCGTGAGTTTTACTTTCTGTCGAGTGTGTGCATGAGTTGCATTTATTTAGTCCTACTCGTTTGAGTAGGACCCGCTTTCTTTCTCCCGCCCACGCATTTGCGCCGGGACTCGCAATTTACAGCTTTCTTCAGTCCTACTCGTTTGAGTATGACTTGCAATTTTCTGATTTCTTTACTGCTTCCATTTACTGCTTTCATTTTCCTGCTTTATTTTACTACTTTCTTTTTATTGCTTTCAATCACTGACGTCCTCATTCCGATGAGTGGCTAACCGATCTTAGCCCTCAGTATCGAAGAGCATTGGGACAAATAAAATTGCTTTAAATAATTAAAGGTCCCAATTTTCTAATTAATTTAAAGTACTTAAGGTTTGCCCGGGGTTAACGACGCGTAGGACCACATATCGATGTGTGGGCCCTATTTCCGTAGTCCATATGCTAGCTAGCCGAGAGGCCGTGCATATGGACCGATCAACCCTTGGCAAAGAGACTTCCGCACTAACCCTCGAGAGAGGATGCGCGCTAACTCTACCGGATTGGGTTCCCCACCCAATAGTGGGGTTCTTAGCGTAATGCGGGCGTTAAGAGGAATCCTTCATCGGACTAACGTTCGGTCGAATAGTCTTAGCGTTCAGCTGAGCGATAGCCCTATAACTAGGTGAGCTCATTCTAGTGGAACCTCCATGGCCAAGTCTCCGCCTTAATTAATTAGAAATTTATGATCTCTTTTTATTTAAAGTTTATTTTGGTTCAAATTTTATTCGATGCCGTTGTGTTAAGATTTTCATCGGTCCCACCTTCAAGCTTTCTTTTTATGCTTTCATTTTATGTTTTCTGTCTTTTTATTATATATAAAATATTACCCGACAAGTAATTATCGGTAAAATAATAGTCCCCTCCAGGGAAGAGTTGAAATAATCGAACCGACCCCGAGAACAATACGACCTCGATATTCCACCCGGAATATCCTGTACTACTCACGATAGGTGCACTTGCCTCCTTTCGTTAAAACTCGATCTAACCCGTTTTATATCCAAATAAATAAATACACGCGCCCCGTTTTCTAAATAAAACCACTTCCGCATTACTTTAATAAAACTGCCCGAGTCGCCGCGTGACAATAAATATTTTTGGAGTTTTAACTCATCAAGTTTTTGGCGCCGTTGCCGGGGAAATTCGTGTCGTTATTTTGAACCCTGGAGTTCTATTAATTTTACTTATATCTATATTTATAAAAATATATGGTTAACCAACAAAAAAATAAAAAATACTAATAATAATAATAATACTAATAATAACTTAAAAAAAAATTACAAAACTTATAAACTAAAAATTTGAAAACCTTATAAAACTAAAAAAATTTGAAAAACCTATAAAAATAAAAATTTGAAAAAAAACAAAAAAAACAAAAAACTATATAAAACTAAAAAAAACAATAACTAAAAATATCTAAAAAATGAAAAAACTTAACAAAAAAAAATATATATTTTCCTTATGAAAAAAAAACAAACTAAAAACAAAAAATTTACTTAAAAACACAAAAAATATATAATAATTTGATTTAAAAAAAAAACAAAAAAAATGTATATATTTTGTTTAATTTAATTTAACTTATTTTATTTTAATTTATTTTGATTCGACGCGCTTCTCACTCTTGTGCGCGATAGGGGAGCGCATTTCTATTGCACTCATAAGCTAAGACGTCAGCTTCGAGTCCCACGCACTTGTCACCCCCTACCGCCCACAACCCCTTTTTAGCCGAGTGTATCTTTTTTTGTTTTTATGTTATCTTTTTGCTTTTTTTTTCTTTTTCCTCTACCTAATGCAGGGTTTCAACCCTTTCCTCCCGCACTCGTCTAAGGGAAGCTTCTACCCTCTCTTTTTATTTTTATTTTTGCACATATTCTTTTTTGTATAATAATCGTTCCGCATACTTAGACTGCAACATTGGGGACAATGTTGGGTTTAAGTATGAGTGTGTATTCTTATACTGCATTTTTTATTCTGTACTCATCAAAAATAAAAAAAATTTGCAAAACTTAAAACATAAAATTTTTTTTCCTTATTTTATATAATCAAAAAAATTCAAAAAAATCATAAAACACAAACAAAAATCACAAAAAAACTTATAAAACATCAAAAAATTCAAAAAAAATTTTCATTTTACTTTTTAAATATTTTTCAAAAAAAACCTAAACTAAATCTCTCTCCCCCCTCTTCTTTTTCGTAAAAACTCACATTTTGCCTCCCCGCGACGTTTGACTTATCGAACCAACCACCTCAATAATAGTCTGTTCGCGGGCTGCATTCGAGTTTTTACTTTGTACTTTTTTTGTAAAAATCTCACTTTTCCCACTATCTTCTTTGTAAATAACACTTTTTGCTTTCCTATTTCTTGTAAATAACTTATCAAAAAATAAAAAAAAATCAAACAAAAAATTATTAAAACCAAAAAAAGAAAATAACTCTAAAAATCTTAAAAAGATAATAATTAAAACACACAAAAAAGGTAAAATCCGTAAAAAATCAAAAAAAAATATTTTGTTAATTATGTAACAAAATAAATCGAATATGTCATTATCTTAAACCTTTTGCTTTCCAAAAATCTTATTTCGAGTTAATTTATAAGCGAATTCTTTTAATTCTTTGCTTACTATTCGTTTATTAAATAAAGTTTGATAGTTTTAAGTGTTTAGGGTTAAGTTTTAAAGAATTTTTTATGTCTTATCCTTATAATAGAGAACTTGTTTTTCACCACCACTTCTAATTTTATAAATAGAATCTCGTTTTTTATGTTAAAAAAAAACATCCATGGATTTCAATTATTTCTACTCTTTGCTTTTAGAAACATTGGAACGTTCATTTTAAAAAGGTTGCTCTCAAAACATTTTTTTATTAAAATCTAGTTTTCTTTTTGAAAAAATAAACCAACTTACATTTTTTTCATGTCTTACTTGACATGTTTACCACTATCCCTTAAAAGATCTTATGTCAATGGGAATAAGATTTCATTCCGTAAACATAGGCACCCAATATTTAAAAAGATTATATGTTATGAAGTAAGAGGATAAAATTCATTACTCCTACACATATACATTGGGTTATTTATTATTTATGAAGAAAGAAAAAAATATTATACATTAGAAAAATAAGATTTCATTTTCCTAGTTATTCAAAATAATTGGAGGTTTGAGAAAAAATTGCCTCACCTCAATATCCAAGCCTTCTTCATGAACCACCAAATCACTTATCTCATTTCAATGATTCTAGGCTTAATTTAAAATTTTTTGAGAGCATAATTTTTAAATTGCATTATTTCCTTTAACTTATTTAAAGCTAAAGTTTTTTATATAAATCTAATTCATCTTTGTTAAACTAACAAAAATAAATTTTTGCTTTCTATTTTATTTTATCTAGAAGTCTTTTTGAAATTGTTCCTCTATTTATAACATTTTCATAAATTATGATTTAACTCTAGTACCCCAGATATTTATTTCGATCTTTCTTTTTAATTAATTCAAGCGGTAGCTAAACTTAGGATTTTTTTTATTCCTTATAAGTTCATCTCCAACTTTTGCTCTGGAATAGAAAAGCTTAGGTATGGGGGTATTTGATGAATTGTAAATATACGTATTTTTGTGTACATTAATTTAGTCGTTTTCATTTTTTTTTGTCATTTTTACATGTTTTTGCTTAATAAATTGCTTCTTTTTTGTAAATAATTTGCTGACTTGGTTTATTTTTATGTTTCAGAAAATATGAAAAATCTGCCCCAAAAAAAGTCAAGTCACGCCCGTGACTTACTGGTCACGCCCGTGACCAAGGCGTGACAATGCAAAAACCGTGGAATCAGCAGTTTTCGAGAAGAAAAGCTTGACACGCCCGGGGTCACGCCCGTGTCACCCGACACGGGGCGTGACCCAACCCGTATCCACCCGCTCAACATTTTCAGCTCGACGTTCGTCGACCCCCTCAACACACCTTGAGTCACGCCCTGACCTAGGGCGTGACACCTCTTCCCGCTCGACGATTTTCAACTCGACATTTTCCGCTCGACGTCTGTCGAGTGTCGACACCAACCGACACACCCAGAGTCATGCCCGTGACCTGGGGCGTGACATCTCCACCTGGCCGACAAGACCCGCGTGACAACTTTCGGCGCGACCCGCTCCCAGATCCACCTCCTTGACACGCCCACCGTCACGCCCGTGACCTGGGGCGTGACCTCTGAGTGACCGACACCTGTCCAGCCCGAAGTCCACTTTGATGTCAAATCAATGGCCGCCATCATGAATATTGTCGACACGCCCCCTAACATGCCCGTGTCAGAGGGCGTGTACTTGTAAATTTTCTGCCGATAAATAGCTGTGTTCTGCTTGAGTTCTTGTTCCACTTTTTGGATCCATTTTGTATAGGGGAAATGCTGTCTGGATGCTTCCAAGGTCTATGTAAGGGATATTTCTCCCCCTCTCCTTAGTTTTATTTTTATTCCTTTGTAACCCGTGTTTTTAGTTAATAAAATTTGTTTTTTTTCTTCTCTTGGCATGGCTTTGGAATGGATCTATGAAACTTTTCTTTATGCAATGTTATCTTCTTTCTTATTTCAACTTAGTTTTTTCGTTCTTTTTTATGTGTGTGTGTGTGTGTGTGTGTGTGTGTATGAGTATGACTTTATAATTTTATGTTCTTAGTTTTGTTAACTTAGAATTGTTATAGCTTTATTTGCATTCCTATAGATCCGTAAAAAATGTTTTCAAAGTGATTTTAATTTTTTCTAACTTAGATTTTCGTGTTTAGATTGAAAAACTTTTTCGTTCTCTTCGCTTTATTTTCACTTTTTAATCGTTTTTACGGAGTTATAGGAATGATAATAGAGTCATTTTAATTTTTCGTGCACTTGCATTGTCATTTTAATTTTTTGTCCGTTTAATTCTTTCGCCTTCTTTTTATGCATTTCTACAACATTGTAGCGATAAAAATGTATTTATTTTCATTTTCCAAGCACTTGCAATTTGCATTTATTTGCAAACTTTTTTGCTCGGTTAATTTTTATTTTCACTTTTTATGCATTTCTACCGCTTTCTAGCGGTAGAAATGCAGTTGTTTTCATTTTTAGATAACTTAGTTTTTTTTTTCAATTTCTATTGTGTGCGCTTTTATTACCGCCTACTCGTTAAGAGTTAAATGGCGCAATGTTTTTATTTCATTTCAGTAGAGTGTGTGGAGTGTGTTTACTTTCCTTCAGTGTGCGTGAGTTTTTCTTTCTGTCGAGTGTGTGCGTGAGTTGCATTTATTTAGTCATACTCGTTTGAGTAGGACCCGCTTTCTTTCTCCCACCCATGCATTTGTGCCGGGACTCGCAATTTACAGCTTTCTTCAGTCCTACTCGTTTCAGTAGGTGATTGATATTTTCTCACATCAAGTCGGAAAACTTAATGCGGGTTCAAACTCCAAAAAGATTTACGAAGCGCGGCGCCCCGGGCGGTTTTATTTAGAAAAGCGGATTTGGTTTTATTTAAGAAAATGGGGCGCGCGTATTTATTTGGATGTAAAACGGATGTGATCGAGTTTTAACGAAAGGAGGCAAGTGCACCTATCGTGAGTAGTACAGGATATTCTGGGTGGAATATCGAGGTAGTATTGTTCTCGGGGTCGGTTCGTTTATTTCTACACTTCCCTGGAGGGGACTATTATTTTACCGATAATTTTATCTTGTCGGGTTAAATTTATATAAATATAAACAAAAGTTAGAAAAGAAAGACCTTAAAAAGGCGGAGCCGATGAAGAGCTTAGCTCGAGGGCACCGAAAAGACATTGAACTAAAATAAACTTTTAATAAAAAGAGCTCCTAAGTTTCTAACTAATTAGGGCGGAGACTTGGCCATGGAGGCTCCACTAAAATGAACTCACCTATCTCTAGGACTATCGCTCACCTGAACATTAAGACTATTCGACCATGCTCTCATCCGACGAAGGATTCTTCTTAATGCCCGCATTACGCTAAGAACCCCGCTATTGGGTGGGGAACCCAATCCGGTAGAGTTGGCACGCCTCCTCTCTCGAGGGTTAGTGTGGAACTCCATTTACCAAGGGGTGATCGGTCCATATGCACGGCCTCTCGACTAGCTAGCATATGGACTACAGAAATAGGGCCCACACATCGATTATGTGGTCCTACGTGTCGTAAATCCACGACAAACCTAAAGTGTTTTTAATTAGTTAGAAAAATGAGACCTTTAATTATTTTAAGCTATTTTATCTGTCCCAATGCTCTTCGATACTGAGGGCTAAGAACGTTAGCCACTCATCGGAAAGGGGACGACATCGATTGAAAGCAATAAAATTAATGCAGTAAAATAAAGAAGGAAATTGCAAGTCCTACTCAGACAAGTAGTACTGAAATGAAAGCAGTAAATGGAAATCAGTAAATTGCAAGTCCTACTCAAACGAGTAGGACTGAAATTAAAGCAGTAAAAGTGCAAGTCTCGACACAAATGCGTGGGCGGGAAAAAGAAAGCAAGTCCTACTCAAACGAGTAGGAGAAAATAAATGCATTTACAAGTACATTCCAAATTATTACAGTACAATAAAGACCGACCATTTAACTCAAGTAAGTTGACGGTAAATTAAATCCAGCCATTTAACTCCTAGCGAGTAGGCGGAAAATAAAAGCTAATAGTCACGCACTCGACATAAAATTAAAACACACCCACTCTACAGAAAGTAAACACACTCTACTGGAATAAAATCCTGTCATTTAACTCAAGTGAGTAGGCGGAAAAATAAAAATACACACACTTGCTTGAATAAAATCCAGCCATTTAACTCAAGTGAGTAGGCGGAAAATTAAAAACAACACACGCACACACTCAACATGAATTGAAATAAGGCTATAAAACTAACTCATAAATGCATGCACACGTACAAAAAATTAGGAAAAACAAAGTGACTGAAAAATTAAAACGACTACATTTCTACCGCTAGAATGCGGTAGAAATGAATAAAACGTGAAAATAAAATTAAAAGGAGCAAAAGTTTTTGTAAATAAGCGAAAAGTGCAAGTGCTCGAAAAATTGAAATGAATACATTTCTACCGATGGAATGCGGTAGAAATGCGTAAAAAGAATAAATAAAATTTAAACGGGCAAAATGGTTTTGAAAATAAAACTAAAAAATGAAGTGGTTGAAAAATTAAAACGTTTACGTTTTCATTCTTATAATTTTATAGAAACGCATAAAAAGTGAAAATAAAACTAAAAGAGAATGAAAAGTTTTACGATCCTAAAGATCCTAAGTTAAAGAAATTTAAAAACCACCTTTTAAAATATTTTTATAAACTCATAGGAATGAAAACAAAGTAAAAAAGAATAAGCTAAACCTAAACAAGTTCAGTGCATGAAAATAATATTGCGATTACAACGGCTAGAAAATTGATAAATTTCAAAGTTCTATTAGGTACAAAAGCTAATAAAAAGCACAAAAAGGGAACGAAAAATTACTTAAGGTAGGGCACTTGGGCAGATTTTCATACATCATAGAGGAGAAAATGAACATTTCTATTAAGTAAAAAAGGTTACAATAAAGCAAAAACAAATACATAAAAGAGGGGGGGGGGGAGAAAGTTCCCTTACAATGCATAAACAACCCCCAAGAACAACCCTAACCTAAGCAAAATGGTTCAAAAAGTGGAACCCGGAATTCAGACAGAAAATCTGAATTTATAGACAAAATTTCCCGGGACACGCCCTCGGACACGGGCGTGTCCGGGGGCGTGTCTACACTATTCACATGGAGGCCGTCCAATTTGCCTGGAGATTTGACTTTGGCGGTTGAAATCGCGACGGTCACGCCCGGGGTCACGGGCGTGACGGTGGGCGTGTTGGCTTTAGTTATCATCAGAATTCGGCGATTTGACGGCGATTTGACGTTGCGGCAAAAAACGCGGCAGTCACGCCCCTTGTCACGGGCGTGACTATGGGCGTGTCGTACGGCGATTAATGGCGTTGTTGACTTCGGGAGATTTCTGGCGGTAGTTTGTCGGGCTAGGTGGAGGAGTCACGCCCTAGGGCACGGGCGTGACTCTAGGCGTGTCGGGTTGCCTCGACGAGCATCGAGCGAAAAACGTCGAAAGGAGTGGTCACGACTTGGGTCACGCCCCGTGTCAGGTGACACGGGCGTGTGGCCAGGCGTGTCAGCTGGGTCGACGATCGTTGAGCGCGATTTCGTCGATCCGGATGGTCACGGGCATGGGTCACGGGCGTGACTCGGGTGACACGTGTAACATCCCATTTCCAACTAGACTCCTAGGAGTGGTCTTGTCTATGACTAGGTCATGACAAACCCTAGGAAGCCAGAAATGGGCAAGGGATAGGAGACAAAGTGTGGAAATCATCATGGTCTGCAAATAGTAGAACACTAAACAATGGCTTAGGATGACCATGGGGCTACACCTTGACCCCAAGACCCTACCACAACACCCCCTAATACCTTGGGAGGCCCTTTAGAGCCATGAGGACCCATTGGGGTCAACCAAAGAGGCTCAGTTGACCAAGGTCAACCGTAGCCCTAAATGGGTCAAACTAGCCTACTTAGGGTCAATTGACCTACTCCTAGCCTAGAGGACCCCACCTATGCCCTACTAACCCTAAAGTGAGGTCAATGGGTCACTAAGGACACATTGGGGTCAGCCCTAGAGGCCAGGTTGACCCAAGTCAACTCAAGCCCCTAATCTGGTCAAAGTACCCTTACTAAGGGTATGTGACCTCCAAAGTGCAAGGTAACCCTACATAACCCTACCTAGACCTTAGGGGAAGCCAATGGGTCACCAAGGACCCAATGGGGTCAACCCAAATGGTTATGTTGACCCAAGTCAACTCTAGCCCTAAAATGGTCAAAGTGCCCTTACCAAGGGACATGTGACCCCGAAGATGCCCAACCAACCCTATTCAAGTCTTCCTAGACATTAAGGGAGTCCAATGGGTCACTAAAAACCCAATGGGGTCAACCCAGATGATCAAATTGACCCAGGTCAACCCTAATTTAAACCAAGTCAAACTAGCCCAAAAAGGGCTAACCCAAGCCCAAGCCACTTCTTCCTTAGGCTAACCTCATTTTCATGTTCATCATGACTAAGTAGGCTGCACTTAGCCTATGGGGTTGACCAGTCAACCAGGGGTGACTAGGAGAGAGAAGGGAGCTTCCCTCCATGTTAATGGAGGAGAGAGAAGATGGGGGAGAGGAAGGGAGAGAGTGGAGCCGGCCAAGGGAGGCTAACAGCCACCTTTAATGGCTTCAATCAACTCCTCTAGGGAAGAGGAGTTGATTCCAGCCATTTCCCGGCGACCAAGGGGTGGATTCAGCCCCCCTCCACTCAACCCGAGCCACACCATAAATGGTGTTGATGGGCATTGAAGAACCAGCCGCCCCCTCCCCAATTGCCATTTAAACACCCTAAGTGGGCAGAGGGGAACATTTTCGAGCTTTTACCTGGAGGAGACAGGTCGTCCCACTGTGCTGTTGCAGAAGCCGAGCGCCGCCACCATCAACAATGGCATCCCGCCGCTCCTCCCGCATTCAGGCCGCCAGGAATGTCCTCCCCCTCTGCTTAACTCAGGGGTAGATCATAGGACTCCTTAGGTTTAAGTTTCGGGCTCAATTGAGCCCGATCAAAACCAGGATTTTCATGGTTTTCGGATAAAAATGATCCTGCTATAACCGCCGGAAAACGCCTCTCTGGCGGCAGAGCTGCCGCCTGGCGATAGCCACCACCTCAACGGAGGTGGTGGTGGCAGTGGCCGACCGGGGAAGGGGCTGTATCGCCGGTGGCAGGGCTTGGAAACGGCTCCAGGAGGGATGGATCCTGGCCGCTGGCTCAATGTAGAAGATGACGGGATTTCGTCGAATCTGCATCAAGATTCGTGCTTTTCCTGATTCTAAACTATAGGATATTAAATTTTGATATTCTGATTTATGTCACAGTTTTAGTATTATTTGGTTTTAATTTTTAAAAATACCTAGGCACACCTGGTGGGAAAACCTCCAATATAAAAGTTGTATTGTTTTGTGTCTAATGTATTTTAAAATTAGTTTGAACCAATTTGGATGCATGGTCTGACCAAGGCACCCATTTTGGTGAGACATGTACTTAGGGCTAGGCAGTCATTTAACTGAGTGCCCACACCTCATCCCTGGTCCAAATCACATGTACTTAGTTTGAACCAATTTGGATGCTATACCTAGGGCCTGCCCTAAACTTAGAATTTTTGGACACACGTTTCTTAAAGTTTTTGCTTTTATTTAATAAAGCTAGGGTAATTTAATTAAGTAGTCAAATTACCTCCAAACCCTCCCAAATTTTGGAGAGTGGTCCCTGGTATCAAGACCTAGTTCTGTACAAAATTTCATCTCATTTGGATATGTTTTGGCCAGGGAATCACCAAACCCTAGTTTGGCCTTAAGAGGGTATTTTTGATTTCAAGTGCCCTATAGACTTAGGGTGGTCCCCTCCCCTCAACAGAGGCTGAGTTTTTGGACACTGACTTGGCATGGCTAATGTCACCCTCTTATGGAAAATGGGATGATTTAGGCTTGATTCACCCTAGGGTTCAACCACAAACCCTAAGGAAGGACTTTTGAGGGTTGTGAAGGACATGGGGGCAAATGCCCTTGTATGGCCTTGGAAATCCAGAAGAATTGAGGGTAATGTAACTTAAGATCTCTGGTAGGAACATTATAAGAATTGGAGCAAGGTAGACACCTCAAAACCCTAACCCTAGTTTTAGGGTAGGAGCACAAATTTGAAGATTCAGCCACTAAACCTTCCCCAAATGTTATGAAACTTGGCTAAACTAGGTTTTAGGCCACCTAAAACCTCTTGTAATTTTTGTAGAATTTTATGGATTATATTTTTGGTACTTCATTTGTTAATTACCAAAAGGCCCAAAATGATTTTTGATTTTCTTATGGATGCTATGTGCTTTAAAATAGGATGAAACTTGGCCAGAGGATAGTCTAGGGCTAGTTGAACATTTCTGAATTTTTATCACAATTCTTAATTAATTTTATTTGGTACTTCCTTCATTAATTTCAGTAAGGTGCTTTGGTAAAGAAAATTCATTATTGATGATATATCTGTTAAAAAATCATGAGGCTTAGGTTTTGATGTTTTTTATGCCAAAAAGTACTTGTAGAAATTTATTTATAATTTTTAGAGGTCTGTTTTCAGAACTTTCTTTACAAGGCCATATTTTTGAGAATAGGATAATTAATTAATTTATGGAATAATTCTTTCAAACAATTTATGAAAGTTTACTTAGAGGTTTTATGTGCGCTTACAATCATCCTAGAATTTTCTCTGAATTGTTGGAAGTATTTTTATTATGCATCCCCTTTTAATGATTTATTTTGGAATAAATTGGAAATAAAATTTAAGGGCTAAAATCTTGCTGGAAAATTTGGAGATTCTGGATTCTTAGATGATTACCCATTTTTCATTTATAATAATTTTAGTGGAGCTTTATCTTGCATAACTCTTGTACTTCATGTTCAACCATGGAACTTTTGGCGTTTAAAATAAATAAATAAATTAGCGGTTAAACTGTGAAAATTAGGAAATTATGGATTCAGGCTACATATGCCAATATAGACCTCTAATAATTATTATATGAGCACTGGATGATCATTTGGCATACTTCCCTTTTTACGAGTCATATAGCTTAAGTGGTCTGCATTTAGTAAAACGGCAGGAAATCATTCGGGATATGAATTAGAGCACATGTGATGGGTCTTGTTGGTTTGCTGGAAGGATAAATAGAATTAGGTGCATCTTTGGAAGATAAGTGAGTAGGGTGTTGTTTTGTCTAGGGTTTAGAGGCGCTCGGGCCCGACGAAAGATCATCCTCCCCGAGGTGAGTGGACTCAAATCACCTTAGGATTAGCCTATCGTAACATGAGGAAGGAATGGGTAAGGGAATCAACCAATAACAAAATAAGTACCGTGCGAAAGGGAACGCTGGGCGTAATCCCAACATAGTTCCTAGTGCCCCTTGAGAGCCCTTCATAGGGAATACCGGGGGCAGTCCTGGGTTAACGTAAACTGTTTTAACAAGCTGAAAAGAGTAACTTAGTAATTAGGGTTGCACCTTTCACAAACACTGATAGCACCGGAGGTTAGCTGGGAGCTTCGGCTCGGATGGTTAAAAGACGGACTTTGGGTCCGAGGAGCTTCGACTCGATTGTTGAGACGAACATTTTGGTCCGGGGAGCTTCGTCTCGGTTTTTGATTACGCTAAATTTGCATGTGCATAAAAGGAAAGAGAAATTAAGGTGGTGGGTCTTCGGTATTGGAGGGTCGATGCATCGACGACAATACGTTGACTCGGCAAGTGTGGTTAGCACTTCGCCAACAGAAGCCCGGTGCGCCAGCCGGCAAGAGTACGCAGGAGTCCGCTTCGTGCACCAAGCGTTGAGGCGTACGATAGGTCTGACCGGTAGTGCTTTACTGGTTTAGAGGTGGGCGAGGCCCAACCCACCGCTTCCGTCTGCCACTACGGAGGTATCCTGGGAGGTTACGGCTCCAGAAAGGGGGAACTAAAGGTCTGTGTGCACAGAGTCGGGTGTTGTGTTGCACTTGCATGATCCATCATACCCACTTGCATGTCATAGCATAATCGTTTCATTTAACCCTGACACCTAAAGTATAAGTGGAATGAGACGCTTATACTTTTGGCCCTGCAAGACGACCCCTTAGTCTATAAGCTTGTGTGGGCAAGTTTATAAATTAAGGTCAATTTTTGATATATAATTACATATACTGTTGTTTGATAACTGACACCCCAACGTATAAAATGGTATGTGACTTTTTATACGATGAGAGCCTTGCAAAAGACCCCTTGGCTTATGTGATCTCACATAAGTGAAGGTTATTTTTCCTATTTCAGCTTATTGTCTATACCTGTTATAGAATTGCTAGTATAGGTCCGCTGCCATCTGTTTTTGATATTCTCCACCTTCAAGTCCTCCCCTTTCTTCCTCTCCGCTCGGTGCCTAGGAGCCGTGGATGAAGGGGCGGGGGATGATAGGACTTAGTCTTTTAGACTAACGGTTTTCGAACTGCATCATTTAGGGGATCGTGGAGACCAGCATGGAGGAGCAGCCCCAGAGATCGGTGCGCTTGGAGGTGGGGCAATCTAGTTCCGGAGTTCATACTACCGGGACCGTGAGTCTCGACCTTGAGTAGTTTTCCGCTTTCGCTTCCGCATGAGTGATTTTGTAGTGAGGATATGATGTACCGGGCATAAGCCCGTATTTTGCTACTCTGATGTTTTATTCTGTGGACACTCCCTTCGTGGAGATTTATTACTATGATATGTGATTTTCTGTGGACTGATAGTTTCCATTACTTCTTTATGCTACTCTTCTATGATCGAAATCGGCCGGCAGAATCGGCGCTTTGTGGTGATGACCCTTCAGGGCGTGAAGGAGTCACTGCAAAACGCTTGTTCTGGGCCTAAGACCCCAGTGTCGATAAAGAAAAAAAGGGGGGGGGGTCTTACAAGTGGTATCAGAGCAGACCTCGATCGAAAAGTAGCAGTCCACAACCCGGGGTCACCCCCGCGCAAGTTTAGTTTGGGGACAAACTAAGCAGCGGAAGCAGTGGTGTGCCCATATGAGGGATCACATGTAAATTGTCCACTTTTTATTAGGTATTGAGTCGATTACCTACTAATGTAGTTCGTTTTGTAGCCCCCAGCTCAGCCCACCCCACAAGGTGGAGCTCAGCAGACTCCGGACAATGCACCACCCCCCATGGTCCCCACACCTTTCCTTCAGTCAGATATGGGGCAAACCCTTACAGCTATCCTGGAGGCCTTCCGGGCTCAACAGGCCCCGGCCCAGCAGCCAAACCCATGGGCCAACTGGATGAGCACCTTCCGAGGACTCTCTCCCCCGTCCTACTTGGGGACAGAGTCGGCAGTACGGACAGAGGAGTGGCTGGATGTTATGTACGATATGTTGATTGGGATACGGTGCCCCTGGGAGGAGAGGGTGGCTTTGGTGGTATCTTGCTTGGAGTCCCATGCCAAGCGGTGGTGTAAGACGTTGTTGGACACGACGTTTGCCGATAGGGAGATTGCAGAAATTACTTGGGAGGAATTCAGGGCCACGCTGCTGGAGCACTTTGTTCCGCGGTCGGCCAGGGACGAGTTGGAGGAGCGGTTCTTACAGCTGAGGCAGGGCACCAGGACGGTGGTGGAGTACCACCGAGAGTTCGACCATTTGGCTCGATATGCAGGTTCTTACCAGCTTGACGAAGCAGGATACGTCAAGAGATTCTATAAGGGCCTAAAAGAGGAGTTGAGGGAGGCCTTGCTGTTTGTATCTGACGGGCATATCTCCCGGATTTTGGAGATGGCAAAGAGGATTGAGGCTGATTGGCACACCACTCGGGGTCGGAAGCGGTAAGCAGAGGATCAGGGTCGGAGGGCCCGAAATGATCAGCGGCGAGGCACCATACCAGATGGGAGAAGGACAGAGGAGCAGCCTCGTCAGGAGGTGAGGCAGGAGGCGAGAGAGCAGGTGGATTTGGCCCCTCAACCTCTTCGGATACAGGAGATGCCGAGACCCGGGGGTATGGCGTATCCCCCACCGGAGTGCTTCTATTGTCATCAGGTGGGACACCTCCGGAGAAACTGCCCCATGAGTGGGGCACCACCTCCATCACCACAGGGTGGCCCACCTGCCCAGCTTTTCGGAGGCCGAGGACGCGGCCGAGGACGTGGTTACCAGGGAGGAGAGCGAAGACAGGAAAGGGAGCAGGTATATGCCTTGGACCTGGCACAGCCTCGAAATCCAGAGCGGGTCATCACAGGTAAGTCAAGATGTTTAAATTGTTTAAATTAAATTTCCGTTCTCATTTGCCCAACAAGTAGAACTGCCCTAGGTAGAATAAATAGGAAAGACAACGTGTTATAAAATACTAAGACCTTTAATCATCTCAGGTATAGTCTTCATCAGCGGCAAGCCCGCCCATACTCTGTTCGACATGGGTGCCTCGCACTCGTTTGTGTCGGAGGCCTTTTTGGAAGGGCTGGAAGGAGTGGAACGGTTCACAGGCCAGATGAGGAGGGTGCGTCTACCCGACGGATTGGAGATACTCACCTCAGCCCACTGCCAGTATGGAGGCGGAGATTGGTGGGAAGTCATTCGAAGTTCCGGCAATGGTCCTGAGGATGCCAGTCTTCGAGCTGATCCTGGGCATGACTTGGCTACAGTGGAATCATGCCCAGATTGATTGTCAAGCAAAGAGGATCACCGTGAGACACGGGGACTCTACCATCATCATCGAAGGTATAAGACCTGCCTCACGTATACCATTATCTTTGGTACAGGCCGTTAAGGCCTATTTACAGGGGGAGGAGGTCTACGAAGTACTGTTTGAGATGGCGGAGGCCACGAGTTCTATATCGAATATCCCGGTGGTGCGGGAGTTTGAGGACGTCTTTCCAGAGAAGTTACTCGGATTACCCCCGCGCAGGGAGCAGGACTTCCAGATACAGCTTGTGCCGGGGGCCAAGCCAGTGTCCAAGGCACCTTACCAGATGGCCCCAAGGGAGTTGATAGAGTTCCGGAGCCAGCTTCAGGAGTTAGTGGAAGCCGGATTTGTCCGGCCAAGCTCTTCACCTTGGGGAGCCCCGGTATTGTTCGTCAAGAAGAAAGACGGGACCCTCAGATTGTTCATCGACTACCGAGCACTAAATCGGCTGACGGTCCGGAACACCTATCCGCTGCCAAGGATAGACGAGCTGTTTGACAAGCTGCAGGGAGCGCAGTTCTTTTCGAAATTAGATTTGAGGTCGGGATACTACCAGCTTCGGATTCGAGAGGAGGACATTCAGAAGACTGCTTTTAGTAGCAGATATGGATTATTTGAGTTTACGGTGATGCCCTTCGGGCTCACCAATGCACCCTCGGCGTTCATGACTCTCATGAACCAGGATTTCAAGGAGTACCTAGATGTGTTTGTCATTGTGTTTATCGATGACATCCTCATCTACTCGAGGACGGAGGAGGAGCACACTCGCCATCTGGAACTGACCCTGTAGAGACTGCGGGAGAATCATTTATATGCGAAGTTTAGTAAATGTCAGTTCTGGCTGAAGGAGGTGGGCTTCTTAGGCCATATTATCAGTGGAGCCGAGTTGGCAGTGGATCCGGCAAAGATTCAGGCTATTCGGGATTGGCCGCAGCTGAAGACAGCCACCGACGTACGAAGTTTTCTAGGACTTGCCGGTTACTATCGGAAGTTCGTGGAGGGATTCTCTCGAATCGCCCTCCCGCTCACATCCTTGACGAAGAAGGAGGTACCGTTCGTGTGGACCCCGTAGTGCAAGGCAGCTTTCCAGGAGCTGAAGGATCGGCTAACCTCGGCTCCCATTCATACTCTCCCCTCGGGGAGGGAAGGATTTCAGGTCTACACTGATGTTTCCTACCAGGGTATGGGAGCTGTACTGATGCAGAAGGGCCATGTGATTGCATATGCATCTCGCCAGTTGAAGAAGCACGAACAGAACTATTCGGTGCACGACCTTGAGATGGGGGCGGTCGTTTTTGCTTTGAAGGTCTGGAGCCATTATCTTTATGGAGTCCACTGCGATATCTATTCCGACCACAAGAACCTGAAATACGTGGACACGCAAAAGAAACTAAACATTAGGCAGAGGCGCTGGATGGAGTTCTTAGCAGATTATCAGTATGAAATGCACTACCATCCAGGGAAGGCAAACGTGGTGGCAGACGCATTGAGTAGGAGAGCTGCCACTTCCGAGGTCGGGCCCCAGATTATGTCCATGGAGCTGGTGAGGAGATTGGAGGATATGCACATCACACTGGTGTCATCCGAGGACCCCGAGCTTTACATGGAGTATTTAGCTGCGGTGAGTGTTACAGACGATATCCGGGACCGAGTCAGAGAGGGACAGATGCGAGATGTTAAATTGGAGCCGATATTCTGGGCCTTGGAGAACGGTATAGCAGGAGATTACACGATGAGGAATGGCGTGGTATGCTTCAGAGGTCAGACTTATATACCGGAAGGAGGCCAGGTCCGGGAAGATATTATGGCGGAAGCCCACCACAGCAGATACTCAGTGCACCCGGGCATCACGAAGATGACTGCGGATTTGAAGAGTACTATGTACTGGCCTGGCATGAAGAAGGATATCACTCGGTTTGTGACCCACTGCGAAGCTTGCCAGCTAGTGAAGGCAGAGTGCAAAAACCCTGCGGGTTTGTTGCAACCACTCCCGGTACCAGAGTGGAAGTTCGAAGATATCGCGATGGACTTTATTCACGGACTTCCCCGATCACGAACAGGAAATGACTGGATTTGGGTCATCGTCGATCGGTTGACTAAGGTAGCCAGGTTCATTCCGATCAGGAAGAACGATGCTGTGGGAGTATTAGTACGGAGATTTGTGGAGCAGTTCGTTCGATATCACGGGGTGCCCAAGACGATCGTGTCGGATCAGGATGGCCGGTTCACTTCCAGGGAGTGGAGATCGGTGCAAGCTTACTTAGGCACGCGATTGACCTTCAGCACTGCATTCCATCCCCAGACGGACGGGCAGACAGAACGCACCAACCAGACGCTGGAAGATCTTTTGAGGCTATGCATTTTGGACCGCGGGGAACAGTGGGAGAAACTCTTACCCCTAGTCGAGTTCTCCTATAACAACAACTACCAGTCCAGCATCAGGATGGCGCCTTACGAAGCCTTGTATGGAAGGAAATGCCAGACCCCGCTTTCTTGGGTTCGAGACGAAGATCCGAAGGTGTTGGGATCAGCGTTTGTTGAAGACACTGAGGCTCAGGTAAGGCTGATCAGAGACAGGATGCTAGAGGCGCAGAGCAGACAGGCTAAGTACTATGACGCCCGACATCGGCAGGTGGAGTTCCAGGTGGGAGACCGTGTGTTTTTGAAGATCCGGCCCATGCATGGAGTCTCGCGGGTGCGTGGTCGGAGGAAGAAGCTCAGCCCTAGGTACATGGGCCCTTACAGGATCCTGGAGCGGATCGGGCCCCTAGCCTACAGGCTGGAGTTACCACCAGAGCTGGAAGCTCTGCACGACATCTTCCATATTTCTTCGCTGAGGAGGGCTCTGCTACGCCCGGAGCAGCAGATTTTGACCACCGAAGGGCCGGTAGATTCAGACCGGTCAGTTCGTTTGGAGCCGGTTAGGATCGACGACCGAGCAGTACGGGTCTTACGTAGCAGGAAGGTCCCACTAGTCAAGGTCCTGTGGAGGAACCACGGCCAGGAGGAGCATACCTGGAAGCCGTAGGACCTGATGCGACAAAGATACCCAGAGCTGTTCAGTCAGGTATACCTCACAAACCCCTCAAGTTGTTTAATTTATTTTCCTGCTTTAAACTAGTAAGGGCTGCTCTAGGCAGGTAGAAGCTTATCTTTTGTTTATTGGGGGCTTATCTTTTATTTATTGGGATCTTGGCTTCATCAATTAGGTGAATTGGTCATGGATTTAGGTTTCCCTTAAAACCTAGTTTAGCAAACATGACATCGTGATGGGATGTTACAAGTTTCTCTCTTCGGTAGAAATTCCCGTATGCTTAACCTTGATTTAGGGGACGAAATCTTTGTTTTGTTTATTGGGATTTGTAACATCCCATTTCCAACTAGACCCCTAGGAGTGGTCTTGTCTATGACTAGGTCATGATAAACCCTAGGAAGCTAGAAATGTGCCAAGGGATAGGAGAGAAAGTGTGGAAATCATCATGGTCTGCAAATAGTAGAACTCTGAACAATGGCTTAGGATGACCATGGGGCTACACCTTGACCCCAAGACCCTACCACAACACCCCCTAATGCCTTGGGAGGCCCTTTAGAGCCATGAGGACCCATTGGGGTCAACCAAAGAGGCTCAGTTGACCAAGGTCAACCCTAGCCCTAAATGGGTCAAACTAGCCTACTTAGGGTCAATTGACCTACTCCTAGCCTAGAGGACCCCACCTATGCCCTCCTAACCCTAAAGTGAGGTCAATGGGTCACTAAGGACACATTGGGGTCAGCCCTAGATGCCACGTTGACCCAAGTCAACTCAAGCCCCTAATCTGGTCAAAGTACCCTTACTAAGGGTATGTGACCTCCAAAGTGCAAGGTAACCCTACATAACCCTACCTAGACCTTAGGGGAAGCCAATGGGTCACCAAGGACCCAATGGGGTCAACCCAAATGGTTATGTTGACCCAAGTCAATTCTAGCCCTAAAATGGTCAAAGTGCCCTTACCAAGGGACATGTGACCCCCAAGATGCCCAACCAACCCTATTTAAGTCTTCCTAGACATTAAGGGAGTCCAATGGGTCACTAAAACCCCAATGGGGTCAACCCAGATGATCAAATTGACCCAGGTCAACCCTAATTTAAACCAAGTCAAACCTAGCACAAAAAGGGCTAACCCAAGCCCAAGCCACTTCTTCCTTAGGCTAACCTCATTTTCATGTTCATCATGACTAAGCAGGCTGCACTTATCCTATGGGGTTGACCAGTCAACCAGGGGTGACTAGGAGAGAGAAGGGAGCTTCCCTCCATGTTAATGGAGGAGAGAGAAGATGGAGGAGAGGAAGGGAGAGAGTGGAGCCGGCCAAGGGAGGCTAACAACCACCTTTAATGGCTTCAATCAACTCCTCTAGGGAAGAGGAGTTGATTCCAGCCGTTTCCCGGCCACCAAGGGGTGGATTCAGCCCCCCTCCACTCAACCCGAGCCACACCATAAATGGTGTTGATGGGCATTGAATAACCAGCTGCCCCCCCTCCCCAATTGCCATTTAAACACCCTCAGTGGGCAGAGGGGAACATTTTCGAGCTTTTACCTGGAGGAGACAGGCCGGCCTCCCACTGTGCTGTTGTAGAATCCGAGCGCCGCCGCCGTCAACAATGGCATCCTGCCGCTCTTCCCGCATTCAGGCCGCTAGGAAGGTCCTCCCCCTCTCCTTAACTCACAGGTAGATCATAGGACTCCTTAGGTTTAAGTTTCGGGCTCAATTGAGCCCGATCAAAACCAGGATTTTCATTGTTTTTGGCTAAAAATGATCCTGCTATAACCGCCGGAAAACGCCTCTCCGGCGGCAGAGCCGCCGCCTGGCGATAGCCACCACCTCAACGGAGGTGGTGGTGGCGGTGGCCGGCCGGGGAAGGGGCTGGATCGCCGACGGCAGGGCTTGGAAACGGCTCCAGGCGGGATGGATCCTGGCCGTTGGCTCAATGTAGAAGTTGACGGGATTCCGTCGAATCTGCGTCAAGATTCGTGCTTCTCCTGATTCTAAACTATAGGATATTAAATTTTGATATTCTGATTTATGTCACAGTTTTAGTATTATTTGGTTTTAATTTTTAAAAATACCTAGCCTCACGTGGTGGGAAAACCTCCAACATGAAAGTTGTAGTGTTTTGTGTCTACTATATTTTAAATTTGGTGTGAACCAATTTGGATGCATGGTCTGACCAGGGCACCCATTTTGGTGAGACATGTACTTAGGGCTAAGCAGTCATTAAACTGAGTGCCCACACCTCATCCCTGGTCCAAATCACTTGAAATTTTGGCAGGGAGCCTAAACTAGCTATACTTAGGGCCTGCCCAAAACTCAAAATTTTTGGACTTACTTTTCCTAAAGTTTTTGCTTTTATTTAATAAAGCTAGGGTAATTTAATTAAGTGGTCAAATGACCTCCAAACCCTCCCAAATTTTGGAGAGTGATCCCTGGTATCAAGACCTAGGTATGCACAAAATTTTATCTCATTTGGATATGTTTTGGTCAGGGAATCACCAAACCCTAGTTTGGCCTTAAGAGGGTATTTTTGATTTCAAGTGCCTTATGGACTTAAAGTGGTCCCCTCCCCTCAATAGAGGCTGAGGTTTTGGACACTGACTTGACATGGCTAATGTCACCCTCTTATGGAAAATGGGATGATTTAGGCTTGATTCACCCTAGGGTTCAACCACAAACCCTAAGGAAGGACTTTTGAGGGTTGTGAAGGACATTGGGGAAAATGCCCTTGTATGGCTTTGGAAATCCAGAAGAATTGAGGGTAATGTAACTTAAGATCTCTGGTAGGAACATTAGAAGAATTCGAGCAAGGTAGACACCTCAAAATCCTAACCCTAGTTTTAGGGTAGGAGCACAAATTTGAAGATTCAGCCACTAAACCTTCCCCAAATGTTATGGAACTTGGGTAGAGTAGGTTTTAGGCCACCTAGAACCTCTGGTAATATTTGTAGAATTTTATGGATTATATTTTTGGTACTTCATTTGTTAATTACCAAAAGGCCCAAAATGATTTTTGATTTTCTTATGGATATTATGTGCTTTAAAATAGGATGAAACTTGGCCAGAGGTTAGTCTAGGGCAAGTTGAACATCTCTGATTTTTTATCACAATTCTTAATTAATTTTATTTGGTACTTCCTTCATTAATTTCAGTAAGGGGCTTTGGTAAAGAAAATTCATTATTGATGATATATCTGTTGCAAAATTATGAGGCTTAGGTTTTGATGTTTTTTAGGCCAAAAAGTACTTGTAGAAATTTATTTATAATTTTTAGAGGTACGTTTTCAGAACTTTCTTTACAAGGCCATATTTTTGAGAATAGGATAATTAATTAATTTATGGAATAATTCTTTCAAACAATTTATGAAAGTTTACTTAGAGGTTTTATGTGCCCTTACAATCATCCTGGAATTTTCTCTGAATTTTTGGAAGTATTTTTATTGTGCATCCCCTTTTAATGATTTATTTTGGAATAAATTGGAAATAAAATTTAAGGGCTAAAATCTTGCTGGAAAATTTGGAGATTCTGGATTCTTAGATGATTACCCATTTTGCATTTATCATAATTTTAGTGGAGCTTTATCTTGCATAACTCTTGTACTTCATGTTCAACC
The DNA here is from genome assembly GCA_039583875.1 of Platanthera guangdongensis. Taxonomy (NCBI): domain Eukaryota; kingdom Viridiplantae; phylum Streptophyta; class Magnoliopsida; order Asparagales; family Orchidaceae; genus Platanthera; species Platanthera guangdongensis. The sequence goes on along the minus strand of CM077161.1, from coordinate 63,394,044 downwards.
TTGGAACCTTTGACGTTTAAAATAAATAAATAAATTAGCGGTTAAACTGTGAAAATTAGGAAATTATGGATTCAGGCTACATATTCCAATATAGATCTCTAATAATTATTATATGAGCACTGGATGATCATTTGGCATACTTCCCTTTTTACGAGTCATATAGCTTAAGTGGTCCGCATTTAGTAAAACTGCAGGAAATCATTCAGGATATGAATTAGAGCACATGTGATGGGTCTTGTTGGTTTGCTGGAAGGATAAATAGAATTAGGTGCATCTTTGGAAGATAAGTGAGTAGGGTGTTGTTTTGTCTAGGGTTTAGAGACGCTCGGGTCCGACGAAAGATCGTCCTCCCCGAGGTGAGTGGAGTCAAATCACCTTAGGATTAGCCTATCGTAACATGAGGAAGGAATGGTTAAGGGAATCAACCAATAACAAAATAAGTACCTTGCGAAAGGGAACGCTGGGCGTAATCCCAACATAGATCCTAGTGCCACTTGAGAGCCCTTCACAGGGAATACCGGGGGCAGTCCTGGGTTAACGTAAACTGTTTTAACAAGCTGAAAAGAGTAACTTAGTAATTAGGGCTGCACCTTTCACAAACACTGATAGCACCGGAAGTTAGCTGGGAGCTTCGGCTCGGATGGTTAAAAGACGGACTTTGGGTCCGGGGAGCTTCGGCTCGATTGTTGAGATGGACATTTTGGTTCGGGGAGCTTCGGCTCGATTTTTGATTACGCTAAATTTGCATGTGCATAAAAGGAAAGAGAAATTAAGGTGGTGGGTCTTCGGTATTGGAGGGTCGATGCACCAACGCCAATACGTTGACTCGGCAAGTGTGGTTAGCACTTTGCCAACAGAAGTCCGGTGCGCCAGCCGGCAAGAGTACGCAGGAGTCCGCTTCGTGCACCAAGCGTTGAGGAGTACGATATGTCTGACCAGTAGTGCTTTACTGGTTTAGAGGTGGGCGAGGCCCAACCCAGCGCTTCCGTCTGCCACTACGGAGGTATCCTGGGAGGTTACAGCTCCAGAAAGGGGGAACTAAAGGTTTGTGTGCATAGAGTCGGGTGTGTGTGTTGCACTTGCATGATCCATCATACCCACTTGCATGTCATAGCATAATCGTTTCATTTAACCCTGACACCTAAAGTATAAGTGGAATGGGATGCTTATACTTTAGGCCCTGCAAAATGACCCCTTAGTCTATAAGCTTGTGTGAGCAAGTTTATAAATTAAGGTCAATTTTTGATATATAATTACATATACTACTGTTTGATAACCGACACCCCAACGTATAAAATGGTATGGGACTTTTATACGATGGGAGCCTTACAAAAGACCCCTTGGCTTATGTGATCTCACATAAGTGAAGGTTATTTTTCCTATTTCAGCTTATTGTCTATACCTGTTATAGAATTGCTAGTATAGGTCCGCTGCCATCTATTTTTGATATTCTCCACCTTCAAGTCTTCCCCTTTCTTCCTCTCCGCTCGGTGCCTAGGAGCCGTAGGGGAAGGGGCGGGGGATGATAGGACTTAGTCTTTTAGACTAACGGTTTTCGAACCGCATCATTTAGGGGATCGTGGAGACCAGCATGGAGGAGCAGCCCCAGAGACCGGTGCGCTTGGAGGTTGGGCAGTCTAGTTCCGGAGTTCATACTGCCGGGACCATGAGTCTCGACCTTGAGTAGTTTTCTGCTTTCGCTTCCGCATGAGTGATTTTGTAGTGAGGATATGATGTACCGGGCATAAGCCCATATTTTGCTACTCTGATGTTTTATACTGTGGACACTCCCTTCGTGGAGATTTATTACTATGATATGTGATTTTCTGTGGACTGATAGTTTCCATTACTTCTTTATGCTACTCTTCTGTGATCGAAATTGGCCGGCAGAATCGGCGCTTTGTGGTGATGACCCTTCAGAGAGTGAAGGAGTCACCGCAAAACGGCAGTTCTGGGCCTAAGACCCCGGTGTCGATAAAGAAAAAAAAAGGGTGGGTCTTACAATACGGGCGTGACCCGGGCGTGTCACGGTATTTCTTCAAAAAGATGTCATTTCTCGGGAATTTGACGTATCACGCCCTGGTCACAGGCGTGACCAACAGTACACGGGCGTGTACTTTTATTGTTTGACAATTTTTCCTGAAAAATGCAGGAAACAAAAATAACTCTAAGTTAGAAAATATTTACAAAAAAAAGCAATTTATTAAGGAAAACAACTAAAAATAACAAAAAGAAACTAATACGTCTTATTTAATGTATATAAAAATACGTATATTTACAAGTCATCAGTAGGACTTGCAATTTTCTGCTTTCTTTACTACCATTTACTGCTTTCATTTTCCTGCTTTATTTTACTGCTTTCTTTTTATTGCTTTTAATCGCTGCCGTCCCCATTCCAATGAGTGACTAACCGATCTTAGCACTCAGTATCGAAGAGCATTGGAACAAATAAAATTGCTTTAAATAATTAAAGGTCTCATTTTTCTAATTAATTTAAAGTACTTAAGGTTTGCCCGGGGTTAACGACGCGTAGGACCACATATCGATGTGTGGGCTCTATTTCCGTAGTCCATATGCTAGCTAGCCGAGAGGCCGTGCATATGGACCGATCACCCCTTGGCAAAGAGAGTTCTGCACTAACCCTCGAGAGAGGAGGCGCGACAACTCTACCGGATTGGGTTCCCCACCCAATAGCGGGGTTCTTAGCGTAATGCGGGCGTTAAGAGGAATCCTTCGTCGGACTAACGTTCGGTCGAATAGTCTTAACGTTCAGGTGAGCGATAGCCCTATAGCTAGGTGAGATCATTCTAGTGGAAACTGCACGGCCAAGTCTCCGCCTTAATTAATTAGAAATTTATGATCTCTTTTTATTTAAAGTTTATTTTGGTTCAAATTTTATTCGATGCCATTGTGTTAAGATTTTCATCGGCCCCACCTTCAAGCTTTCTTTTTATGCTTTCATTTTATGTTTTCTGTCTTTTTATTATATATAAAACATTACCCGACAAGTAATTATCGGTAAAATAATAGTCCCCTCTAGGGAAGAGTAGAAATAATCGAACCGACCCCGAGAACAATACGACCTCGATATTCTACACGGAATATCCTGTACTACTCACGATAGGTGCACTTGCCTCCTTTTGTTAAAACTCGATCTAACCCATTTTATATCCAAATAAATAAATACGCGCGCCCCGTTTTCTAAATAAAACCACTTCCGCTTTACTTAAATAAAACCGCCCGGGTCGCCGTGTGACCGTAATTATTTTTGGAGTTTTAACTCATCATTCTTACAAAATACACAAAAGATACTATCGCCCGACGACAATGAACAATAGCCAAACTGTTACAGCCTTAAGGCCTTATAATTATACTTTAACAGTGTGGTTTACTGACATCAACACGCAGGCTGACCACACATGAAAGCAATAAATCTTCGCTTGGCCTTCGAGGGACGACATAGCTTCAGGGCTGCAACCCGCTATTTCCCACTCGGCACTCCAGCACCTGCACTGGGACATTCCACCAGACGGTGGCAAAACGACAACGGTCAGCTTTCGGCTGACCAATTTATAACGACCCTACCTCATACACGGGGTAGCGATATTCCTTTACTGCATGCTTTAAATTTATATCAAGATATATCACAAGAAGGTACAAATCAAGCACCATTTAATATATCACAAACATTTGCCATAGTGGCCAAACGTTCCGTGCACTCAAGGCACATTCTCGGTGTATCGAATTTTCCAGCGTCCCACCACTGTTCAGAGGTCCATGACTTAACAGTCAATTTTGAGCATTTTAGCTTTGCCTATAACCACGTTATAGCTACGACTTGACCTCATATGCCACCGGTAAGTGACATATACTTTAGGTCGCTTTAACTGATCCACAAAGTGCGGGTACAAATCAGCCATTTCCCGTTGCTCAACTCGCCTTGTCATCGCCAAAAACAGAACTCTCAGGTCAATCGACAGGACGCGGGTCGGCCTCCCTTTTTCGATAAACAACACATAACTCAAGTTATACACAATGGCTATCACAGCCACTAAAGCTGGGCCCCAGACTCACAGCTCATATATTAGCCCCACATGTTCTTCACGAGACATGCAATACAATTAAAAAGTTATTTGGGAGATATCGCTAGCGATAGTCACTATCTCCTAGTGTTAACAACAAAATTTCTCTTTCTGTACCCAGACTCAGCCACAACTGTAACATATATCCAGAAAACCATGCAGTATCCTATAGTGCCAGAAAACCGGTCTTTCATATCAATAAGAGCTCATCGGGAGCTATAGCCGGCGATACTCGCTGTCTTCTGGCGATATACAGTAGTTATGCAAACTGTGGTATTTTCTGGGTAGTTTTTTGGAGAGCATCTCCAGTACTTCCTGCTACTCCCACTTCACAGGCATAGCCCAGTAGACCCCATAAAAGACCCGTTTATACTCGGAGTCTTCTCCGACATGAAAAATAAAACATCACCAATCTAGACTAACCTGTTTGGATGGGCTTCACACAACATGTCTATTCCGTACATCGATTTTCGGATCTATATGCAAAACTACCCGGGGATTTCACTTATCAACCGAATGGAATTCCCTTTACTTTTCTACCTCTAGGTGGGGGATTCCATGCTTATGCAAAAAGGAGGAATTCACTTGTCCAAGAAGGAAGAACGTTACCCTCAGAACTCATTTTGGATCCATTAACAAGCTTTCTATCGGGATGGAAAGGAGCGCCTTGCTTTCCTCTTCATGGATCTTGCCTTAGTTCTCGATTCCGACTCCTGAATCTCCTTCACCAGGCCTTGCTAAGATCAGCCCCAACCATCTTATTCCTTAGCACTTTTCTCTCAAGAGCTTGGATGAAAAGGAGGAGAGAGAGTGGGAAGAAAAGAAATGACTTCACTTCTCTCCACTCCTTTGCTTAAGTGGTCTCAGGATTAATCCCATCCAAAGGATCATTTTATCTAGAGAAAGCAATGACCACGATTTTAGCTGACAAGTCAAAGTTAATGTTATCGCTTGAGCAATATCATCGGTAGCCGCTTTTACACCAGTCAACCACCGCTCTTCGGCCGTCGTCCGACCAATTGATATGTATCCAGTCATGCGTGGCAGTATCGCCCGACGATACCCACTATCGCCACTCCAATAGCTCACTCAACGTCGCGTCGAGTGTGTTGAGAGCTTCGAGTGTATCGAGAGCGCTGAGTCTACTCAACGCTACGTTGAGTGCTATCGTTATTGCCAGCGTACCCACTATCGCCCGTTGATAGCCACTTTTAAGTTCTATTTTCTAGTTTTAGGGTGTTACAAACCTCCCCTCCTTACAGAAATTTCGTCCCGAAATTTTATTCATCTGAAGGAAAACAGTACAAAACTATTACAACGTTACTTTTATAAAAATAACTCCGGAAACTCATCTCGCATGGTTTGTTCATGCTCACACAAGCAATAACCTTTCTGAACTGAAGAAGAACGCAACCTAATCCGCTCCGTGAAGTATCGCTATAAATCTTATAGCCATCCGTACCACATGACGAACTCAAGATAGGCATCGTGGTCAAACAACTCTTTAACTTCTCAAAAGCTCGCGCGCACTCAGCCGTCCAAATGAACTTTTGATCTTTCCTCATCAGTGTATTTAAAGGTAAGGCTATCCGTAAAAAGATCTTTACGAAGCGCCTGTAGTAGCCAACAAGTCTAAGGATGATCCCGACTTCTGCTACAGTAGACAATATAGGCCATTCCCGTATCACAACTATCTTCGCCGGATCCAGCTCAATACCTTCTCCACTAACCACATGACCAATAAAAGCCATTGATGACAGTCAAAACTCGCATTTTGAGAACTTGACATAGAGCTTGTCTCTCCTTAGGGTGTGCAAAACCATCCGCAAATGATTTGCATGATCTTCTTCAGACTAAGAGTACACCAATATGTAGTAAATAAAGACGATCAGAAATAGGTCCAAGTACTCTCTAAACGTTTGATGCATTAAGTCCATGAATATCGATGGAGAATTTGTTAACCTAAATGACATCATAGTGAACTCATAATGACCGTAGTGTGCACCAAATGCCGTCTTGGGAATGTCATCTTCCCGAATCCTCAACTGGTAATAACTATACTTCAAATCCATCTTTGAGTATACTGTCAATCCAACCAGCTGATCGAACAAGTCATCAATCCGTGGTATCAGATACTTGTTCTTCTCCGTCAGCTTGTTTAATTATCGATAGTCAATGTATAGACACAAACTTTTGTCCTTCCTCTTTTCAAAGAGGACCGGTGCACTCCAAGGTGATATAATTGAACGTGTGTAACCTTGCTCTAGTAATTCTTATAGTTGAACAAGCAATTCCGGCATCTACTTTGGGGCTACTCGATACGGCAAGCGGGCCACAAATTTCACATCCGACAGAAACTTAATAGTGAAGTCACTCTCTCGCTGCGACGTGACCCAGTAAGATTATTAGGAAACACATCTGCATAAAACCGACACAATAGAATTGTCACTCAAACTGGGCATTAGCTCAATGGCCTCTATTGGAAAGAAGAATCACTTCGCACCCTACCAAACAACCTTGACTACTTGGAGAGCAAACATTACTACTGTTGAAACCGAAAATCGGTCTCCTGTGGAGCTCGCCCTTGGGGAAGGGGTGGTCTCGCGCCTACGTCACCCCTGCAAGCAAAACAACAAAGGAGACAAGGTGACACGGACCCACGGGTTCGGCAGGGAGGTCCCACCACAAACCCGGAAGATCTCAGAGCGCTTCCCCTCCTTAGCCAGAAGCCAAGCTAAGGTACCCTCAGAAAGCACTTGAAGATTGGAGCAGGGGAGCACTGGAAAAACCTGCCTTCTGGGTACCCCTTGGGTCCTATTTATAGTTTTTAGAACCTGGACTGCCAATAACCGAAAGAACTGACCTCAAATTACCAGAAGACCCTTGGTTGGGTCTGCCAACAGCAAAACTCCGCTGTTTTGAAGGGCTATGGGCAGACCAGCTAGGGCAAAACAGTAAAAAGTACCTCATACATCCAGGCGAGCTGGGGCGCTTTGACCACCTCGGCATGTTCTGCTCGCCTACTGCTGCCGAGCTCCACTGCGAGGACGGGAGTTGTGTCTCGCTTGGCGAATGCCGAGCTCGGGGTCGCCGATCGTCGATCTCTGGTCGACGGATACCGAGCTCGGGCTCGCCCCCTTTACTGCCGAGCCCGCCTATTGTCCTCAGCCCGATCTGCCTAGACCCTGGTGACCTTGCTCGCCAGACATGGGTTGTACACAATCCCCGCTCTTTTTGAGCTTGTCAAAGCTCGGAAAGAAACATCCAACCCCAAGTGTGCGGCGAGCGCGGGTTGGCGAGTTGGAGGGAATCTTTAGGTGGGGGCCACCTGCGGCTATATATATGTGCACCTGCCCACCTGCCTGACTTTTGCCATTCCATTTGCTACCCTGCCAAGATGCCTCTTCCTAAGGAGATCCAAGAGAGCATAGACTGAGCCTGCCAGGCCTCCGTAGCTCGCGTTGCCGCCCTGACGGCGGTCCCCGCGAAAGCTCCCCAAATCGACTCTGCCGAGCCCAGCTCCAAGAGGTCAAAGCCATTCCTGAGGCGGCTGAGCCCATTTTCAATGACCTGAGGGCCACCCTGGCTCGCGAGACCGGATCTTCCACCCGAACTATTCTTGAGAAGGATAGAGAGGTTGTCGTAGTCGGCGATGACCCGAACAGTCAACCAGATGGCGAGGGCATCGCGCCGCGAGAGCCCACACCGCGAGGCAAGACCACGCTTGCCAACTCGCGATTCACGGAACCGGACTGCCGTCCACGGGACCCACCTCTTCTCTTTGGGATCCTGCCTGTGAGCTCGCAGAGGCCGAATTCGATAGTGTGCTCCTCCCATCCTCGCCAAACTGACGTGGCCGCGGGGGCGCGTCTGGGGACCATTACCACCCCGGGATTCGAGCTTATCTCGCTGGGGGCTCGCGGCCCAGGTCGCGGGAAGGATCTGAGATTCATCCCTCCCCACACCTCCCTTGAGCTGCCGAGCTCGTCTGGTCAATCTTGCTTGACTCCTTGCTTCATGAGTCTTTTCTGCCTCTTTTTGCTAACACCTGTCTTCACAGCTCTTCCCAGTCAATCGGCTGCCGAGGAATCCTCACAGGCAGCCCACTATTCTCCCCTCCCCTCCCCGAGCTCGCTGGACTCTTACCTGGTTCCTGAGGTGGATCAAGGCGAGTTGATGAAGAGGGAGGTCAAGCTCCTCAAAAAGCTAGTGTGCGGGCTGCGCGAGGTGCAGGGGGTCAATGAGATGCTGCAGCGTGACTAGGCGCGTCTTGCTGACGAGGTGCGCCGTGGCCAAGCTGGCGAGCTGATGTCCCCCTCCCGGCTATTGGACGAGATAGATGACGGTCTCTCGGTTGCGCAGAGGAATTCCGGAAGGATCCGCGAGCTGCTCCGCGCGCGGCAGCCTGGGGGGAGGGGGTCGCGAGGCCGGGGTAGGTAAGTGAGCAGATTCTTTGCCGAGTCGACCGGTACTCGCATCCCGATGCCCTCCTTGCTTGCGTGTCACAACCCGCATTTTCTCAACGAGAGAATCGTATCAGAGCAAGATAAAACACGTGCCGTAATGCCACGTCGTGCAGGGGATAACTGCACACGCTCAGGAAAAACTCCAGACCTTAGATTTTAAGGAAAATCGTTGATTAATTATAAAAAGGAAGCAAGTTAGGTTGAAAGGCCGTATCCCTCGGCACGGTGGATCAGCTAGTCCACAAATAAAAAGTATGTTTATACGCTGTAGAAAATACTTTGATTCAATTAAATTGACACTCTAAATGAGCATAAGTGTCCCCGAGGGACGATTCATGGTATGCACGACTCTACGGTCAATATAATATATATATAAAAGATAGTCTTTTTACGCTAAGGAAATATAGTGTCTTCGTTTTATAAATATGTTATGCATGATGTACATATAATAATGCTTTTAGGGTTTAAAAATATCTAACATGCAACCTAGCATAAATCCTTCCCAGAAGCAAGTAAACAACCACAAATAGGCAAAAACAACAGTTTAAGTTCATACCCAACATCGCAAGAAGCCACCAGTGGGCGCCAATAACCTGACACGAACCCACTGGTGAGAATGTATGTCTATACAGAAAGACAAAGAACTACCTCACAAAATCGGGGATCGACTATCTCAGCTACCCAAGAGGCCACCAACAAGCGCCTCCAAAAGAACTAGCCGCTGAACCGGCTACAACCTGGACCTGAGGCATTCAAGAAAAGAACACCTCAGCAAGGAAATAATCAAAAGGTAAAAGAAGCATTAGATTAATGAGCAAACAAAAGGAAGGGTTTATCAACCCGGCAACAAACTGCTATAAGCAAAAGAAAGGGCATGACAGTAAGAAAATAGTACTGTCTAAAGCACAACAAAGCACACCAAGTGCGAGCAATAAAAGCAGCATGCCCTACAAAGAGTCTGCAACAGCAATAAGACATATACATATGTGTTGAAAGAAAGAGAAAACATAAACAGGAAAGGGACTAACAGTCATAACACGTGGGTGAGTGGTAGTGGTCAAAACATGGATCTGAATACGTAACCAAAACCAGATCCAAAAAGGGCTAAGGGGTCAAACAGTGGCAGCACTAGGGTCCCACACACGCCAACCCAAACCGGGGCAAAAGGCGGTGGCCACAGCTCACCACATAAAACCACCCCTCCAGAGGCCACCAAAACTCCACCACCTGCCACAACCCAAGAGTCGGCATGCAAAAATTAGTCGAACACCCAATTCCACCCCCTAGAGAAAGGGAAAAGTCACACTAATAATCCTAAAGAAACACGCGAACCCAAGACAGAAACGTCGAGCCCACTCGACACGGCGTTGAGTAAGCTCCACTCACTTGACGCCAAAATACTTAGCCGCAAAATCCTACGCTGGATGACGGCGTTGAGTGAACTCGGCTCACTCGACGCTGTCAGCGCTTTCCACTTAGGGTAAACGTAAGTCTCGTTAAAACCGCCACCTAAGCTCTCTCAACGCGCGAAAATAGAGAGTTGGAAATTTAATCCCAATCCTCCGTCCCATCCTAACTACTCAGGGCTACCGCAACTAAACCTAAACTGTAACTAACCGCAACCTCACCCTAACTCTAACTACCCACTGTACTCCAAACCTCAGACCAAAGAGAGAACGTTGATTTAATTGCAAGGAAAAAAAAACTATGAAACAGCCCATGACTGAAATGAAGGAAAAAGACATCCTATGACTCTAATTTTTTTTAAGGAGGAAAAAGATACGGAATGCAGAAGTATTGCACAGGAAATGAAAATATAGTAAGAGTTAGAAATAATTTGGCAAGGGCAAGGGAGCCACTTGCCTCTACCTCTCCGGAAAAACAACAGCCACAACACCGCTTGGCTCCGGCGGCAAGATCGGCCACCTAGAAGACCAAAGCTGAAACTTGAGGAAAGAAAAGGAATCAGATATTTACAATTCCTGGAATCAAACCCTAAATCAAGAAAAACTTACATGGAAGGGAAGATCTAGATGAGAGCAAGCCAAATCCGCTATCACACGAGAAAAAACGGGCTCTAACCCTCCCGAAATCGCCGGCCAAAACAACCACCGCCTCCTCTCAAAACCCTTCCGCTGGAAGCTCTCCAGACTCGGGAATGAAGAAAATGAGGAGGAAAAACGGTTCACGGCAACAAAAGATGATTTTAGGAGAAAAGTACAGAACACGCCCAAGACACGCCCGTGACACGGTCCGACACGCCCGTGTCACGGGGCGTGTACTAACTCGACGAACGTCGACCTCCACTCGACGAAACACGGGACACGCCCCCGACACGCCCGTGACACGGCCCGACATGCCCGTGTCACGGGGTGTGTACTCACACACCTACCCACTCGACGAAAGTCGATCTCCGCTCGACGAAACAGGTGACACGCCTTGTGACACGCCCGTGTCACAGGCCGTATACCAACTCGAACACCGCCCGACGATCGTGGAGCGCCGATCGTCGAACAGAGAGACACGCCCCGTGTCACGCCCGTGTCCGATACGATACGCCCGTGACACGGCCGTGTTCTCACCAAAACACCGCCTGACGACCATCGAGCGCAGCTCGACGAACCGAAGGGGGACACGCCCTGTGACACGCCCGTGTCACAGGCCGTGTTCGTACCAAAAACACTCTTCGACGAGAAATCGTTGACCACAGGAAAAAGAGCTCTACCCGAGCACGACACGCCCTGGGTCACACCCGTGACCCAGGCCGTGTCACCCAAACTTGCACAAAAAGGAAACCTGCTAACTCCTTAGCAAAAAGATAAGGCACCAACCTACAAGCTCAGTCACATCAACCATTACAAATATTACAGCTAACCAAAAATAATCGTCGAAACGACGCGAAAGCAAACGATCCCGGATTTCGACCAAAACTCGCACCGTAGCTAAACTCCCAAGCTACGAAAACAACGGTGAGGTCGAAAACAACATCCGACGATCGCACACTCGGGCTAACACCTCCCGAAGCCAAAACACAAGCATTTCCCTAAGAGGCCCAACCGAGTCACCAAAACAGACTCCGGCTAGCTGGGGAAACTTGCCAATAGGCTACAACCAGGCTACACAAGGAACCTAAAGAGCTAACACCACGCTCTACAACGGCGAAGGGCCGGAAATGCGTCATCGTAACGCCAGTCCAAGATCAAACAAAACAAAGAAAAACCGGGGGCGTTACAGCCACTCCCCCTAAAAGAAAGTTTCGCCTCGAAACCTTACTCACAACCCTCCTATAAAGAAGGAGAGAGAAAGAGCCAGGAAAAAGGGCTACATATATATAAATAAAACAGAACATACCAGGTACACGATCAGGGAAACAAATGAGGGTGAGCCTCCCTCATAGCTGACTCCAATTCCCAAGTCGCGCTTTCTACATCCTGATTCCTCCATAAAACTTTAACCATAGGAATAGTCTTCTTCCGCAGCGCACGAACCTGAGAATCCAGAATGCGGACAGGCACCTCCACATAAGAGAGATTCGGCTCCAACTGAGGCACAGAATCCAAAACCTGCCTGTCATTCATCACACATTTCCGAAGCTGACTGACGTGGAAGACATCATGCACGCCAGGGAAATTTGCTGGCAAAGCCATCCTATAAGCTGATATCCCAATCCGCTCAACAATCGGAAACGGCCCCACGTACCTCGGGTCCAACTTCCTATTCTTTCCAAACCGCTTGACTCCGATCAACGGGGAGACCTTTAAGAACACTGAGTCCCCCACCACAAATTCCAAGTCCGATCTACGCCGATTGGCATTTTTCTCATATCTCTCCTGGGCCATCCAATGCTTTTCCCGTATAAGCTTCACAGCGGTTTCCATCTCCCTGAGCGCTTCTGGACCCAACAAAGGTCTCTCGCCAACCTCAGCCCAAAACAAGGGAATCCTGCAGCGCCTCCATACAAAGCTTCAAAAGGAGCCATTTGCAAGCTTTCTTGATAACTGTTGTTATACGCAAATTCCATAAGCCGCAACCGCTCATCCCACGCTCCTCCGTGGTCCAGAATATAGCATCGGATCATATCTTCCACAATCTGATTTACTCGCTCCGTCTGACCATTGGTCTGCGGATGATAAGCCGCGGAATATCTCAAATCTGTACCCAACCCTTCTTAAAGGCTCTTCAAAAAACGAGACGTAAACCTGGAGTCTCGATCTGATATGATACTCATGGGTACCCCATGCAATCTGATAACCTCATCCAAATACAGCTCGGCTATCTTCCTCATCGGATAATCGATCTTAAATGGTACGAAGTGAGCACTCTTCGTCAATCTGTCTACAATCACCCAAACTGAATCATGCCCCTTAGGAGATCTCGGTAAGCCTGTAATGAAATCCATCGAGATACTCTCCCACTTCCACATCGGAATCTCCAAGGGAGTCAGCTTGCCACCAGGCCTCCCATGGTCGGCTTTCACATGCCTGCAAGTGAAACACTCTGAAACAAATCTGGCTATGTCCTTCTTCATCCCATACCACCAGGCAATCTGCTTTAAATCATGATACATCTTGGTAGACCCTGGATGGTAGGCAACACTAGATCCGTGGGCTTCTCTGCACACCATATCCCGGATATCTCCAACTGCGGGGATGCAAAACCTGCCACGATACTTCAAGGTACCCGCATCATCTATAGAGAAATCTGGTAGTTCACCTTTTTCAGCTCGAAGGTACAAATGCAGAAGATCGGGATCATCCTTCTGATGCAGTCTCGTAAGCGCAATCCACGAAGGTTCTGCCACTGCCAAGCTACTGTGCGAATTGCAGCTTCCCATAGAAATGTCCATCAAAAGAAACTCTTCCACTAGACGCTCGGCAGAGAGATTGAAAATCTTGCCTGACTTCCGACTCAGGGCATCGACCACCACATTCGCTTTGCCCGGATGGTACTGGATTTCAAAATCATAGTCGGCCACGTACTCCAACCACCGCCGCTGGCGCAGATTTAATTCTTTCTGGGTGAAGACATACTTCAGACTCTTATGATCCGTGAAAATCTTGCACTGCGCGCCGTATAGCAAATGCCTCCACAATTTCAACGCATAGATCACAGCTGCAAACTCCAGGTCATGCGTAGGGTAATTCCTCTCGTGAGTCTTTAGCTGCCTCGACCCGTACGCAATCACCTTCCCGCCCTGCATCAAAACACAGCCCAGTCCGACATGCGACGCATCCACATATATATCATACTCACTATCTTCAGTAGGCAAGGACAAAATTGGAGCTGAACATAACCTTCTTTTTAGTTCCTCAAAAGCCTCCTCATATTTGCCATCCCATATGAAGTCTACATTCTTCTGCGTCAACCTGGTCAACGATGCAGACAAGGCAGAGAATCCCTCTACAAACCTTCTATAATATCCAGCCAAGCCCAAGAAGCTTCTGATCTCTTTGGGAGTAACAGGCCTCACCCATTCCATAACAGCTGCAACCTTTTCTGGGTCCACCGATATTCCCTCCTTATTCACCACATGGCCGAGAAAAGAAACTTGAGGCAACCAAAATTCGCATTTGCTCAGCTTGGCGTATAGCTTGTGGTCTCTCAGAGTCGCCAAGACCAGTCGCAAATGTCGATCTTGCTCCTTCTCATCTCTAGAGTACACCAGAACATCGTCTATAAAGACAATCACAAACTTATCTAGGAAATCCTTGAAAACCCTGTTCATCAGATCCATGAAAGCTGAGGGCGCATAAGTCAAACCAAATGACATAACCAAAAACTCGAAATGCCCATGACGAGAGCAGAACGCCATCCGCGGAACATCTGACTCCCGAATTCTCAACTGGTGATAGCCCGAACGAAGATCTATCTTGGAAAACACGGCACTACCACGCAGTTTGTAACGCCCCGAAAGTTGTGTGCGAGTCGGTCGCGAAAAAAGGGTTTTTGGTGCCTGTAGGGGTACACGGCCTAGGACATGGGCATGTCCAAGGCCGTGTCTGGCTGGTGATTTTTGGCCGTTTTCAACCCGAGAAGGACACAGCCAGAAACACGGCCGGATGACACGGGCGTGTCATCCGACACGGGCATGTGCCAACCCGTGTCCCTACCCGTATCCTGATGGGTCGTGTCCGTTGCCGTGGTGGTTATGCGTGACACGCACACGAACACGGGCGTGTCGAGGAACCCGACACTGGCGTGTTAGGTCAGACACGGGCGTGTCTTGGCCAGTGTGCATTTCTCAGTTCGACGATCGTGCCTGGATCGAGGCACACGGCCTGGGACACGGCCGTGTGCCAAGCCGTGTTCGGCCCAGGTCTGGAGAATTTTGGGCAGATCCGAGCCGTTCGTTTTCTTTAATTTAGATCCGACGGCTCAGATGAGTCCCTGCTCTGTTTTAGGCCGGGAATAGGAGGTTAATTCCCCATTTTCTCTCCAAAGTTCTCCCCTTCCAAAGTGAGAGAGAAGAGGAAGAAGGAGGAGGTTTCCGGCCGCCGGCGGAGCATCGGAGCACCGTTTCGAAATCGGAGAGCGGATCCGTGGAGGGAAGGTCGTTGCGAAGAGTTCTAACCGTGTAGTTTTTCCATGGCGCCAAAACGGACTACAAGGGCAACGATTCTCAACTTGAGCGTTTGAAGCTCTTTCTTTTGCATAGGGAACCCCGCTCCCGCGAGTGTGCGGCAAGTGCGTGGTGTTCCTTGGGTTTGATGTGAATAGTCCCCCTTGTGTTGCATATAGAGCCTGGAATCGTAAGTACGGGCATAGGCGTTGTGTGTGAAGCCTACCCGGACATGTTTTGTCTGGATCGGTGATGTTGCATTTGATGTGGTTTTGCCGGAGAAGACTCCGTGCTTTGGATTTTTCGGGTTTCTACGCGGTAGATTGCAGCAGGGATCCTTGGAGGTTAGCTTCAAGGCGCACCCGGAAAACTGAGCGAAAACGTGTTCTGCTAACTTGGCGGTCTGGGAACCGGCCTTGATCATAAATGGGTTATGAGATTATTTTGGAAAAATTTGGGATCCGAGAGAAGCTTGGCCCGCGCAAAGGACTTAAATTGGACATGCGGCGTGAGCAACGGGCAAGTGGAATTGGACCTAGGCTATGTGGTTCGGTGCGAGAGACCCGAAGACGGGGACTGGCCGTTGGCATAGTCGGAGCCTTAGACGGTGGTCAGAAAGGCTAAATGCTCACATGTTGTTGCCATCCTGGGGGTGGTGGTGAATGCACTGATGGGTCAGGGTTCACAATGAATGTGCCCTGAGTGCACGGGGTGTTTGGCCGTGCGAGCCTTCACCTGTGGCGAAATTATATTGCGCTATATATATTATTGGGCTAATGCTATGCAGGGAAAGAGCACCGCCATCCCGAGTAAGGGGCGGGGTCGTTATAATTTGGTCGGCTTTTAGCTGACCGTTGCTTTATTTGCCACCGTGTGGTGGTATGTGCTTGCAGGTGCTGCGGAGCCGAGCGCCAAATAGCGGGCTGGAGCCCATGTTGCTGTGCTAGCCCTAGAAGGCCGTAGAATAGCTGTTTTTATATTTATCATGTGTGGCCGGCCTGCGAGCCGATGTATGTAAAACACTCTTTATTAAGTGAACATTTGTAAGGCCATAAGGCCATGTACCCGTTTCTGTGTATTTGGGGTTTCATTCCTGTTGTTTTAGCTGTGGACATTCATATTGATGGATTTAATTTTGGGTTCTTTCAACTTTAAAATCTTCCGCTAGAATGCTCTGTGATTAGGACGAGTAGTCTTAATTGGTTGGTTTGATTATTCATCTAGTATCCCTTCCGACTGTCTGTGGTATATGGCGTCGGGTTCCAGCTGGACCTTCTGTTATATGCCATGCGACAGATGGGGGTGTTACACAGTTGGTCAAACAGATCGTCAATCCGAGGCAAAGGGTACCTGTTCTTAACAGTAACCTTGTTCAGCTCTCTATAGTCGATGCATAGCCTCATCGACCCATCTTTCTTTTTAACGAACAGCACTGGTGCACCCCAAGTTGAAGAACTCGGCCTTATGAAAACTTTTGCCAACATCTCATCCAGCTGAATTCGCAACTCTTCCAGCTCTCGCGGGGCCATCCGGTACGGCGCCTTTGCAATAGGACGCATGCCTGGCTCCAAATCTATAACAAACTCGACATCTCGATCGGGTGGAAGACCGGGGAGATCATCAGGAAACACATCAGAGAAGTCACATACCACATGAATCTCTTCCAAACGCGGCACCCTAACAACTGCCCCTACCAGAGAGACCACACAGGCAAAACAGCCAGAATCAAGCAACTTCCGAGCACGCACCGTAGAAATGACTGGAGACTCATGGAGAGAATACCCATAAACGCTCCCTGGCTGACCGTTGTCTTTGACGAAGTCCAAGCGCTTACCCTTGCACTGGATCACAACATCGTACCTTGACAACCAGTCCATGCCCAAGATAACATCGAAGTCCTCCAGGTCAATCACCTTCAGATCTGCCTTGGCTAGAAAATCCCCCAACAAAATTGGACAATCAAGGACACCCAGGTCCGTAACCACAGAGTCACCGGAAGGGAACTTAACGCAAAAGGCACCACCAACACAATCTAGGCCCAAACTGAACCGCTCCACGAAGGCTCTAGCCACAAACGAGTGGGTCGCGCCTGAATCGAAGAGAACGCGCGCCCAACGGTTCTTTACCTTAAATCATCCTACAAATAGCGCACGAATCTAAGGCAACAAACGCAAAAACGAAACTACAACCAAAAGGGAAACATAACGAAACGACTGGGGAGGAGTCGAACCTGAAATAACCTGGGTCGAAGTCTGCGCTTCGTCTGCCGAAAGCACATTCAGCTTCCCCTTTCCTCTATCCAATTGCTGAGGTAGTGGCAAAGCCTGGAGGGGAACTGGCTGCAGAACAGGCTGGAACTGTTGGACTTTGTCTTGAGATGGCCCTTCTGGCCGCACTGAAAACAAACCTTATCTTTTAACCAGCAACGGGCAGCCTCATGCCCCTTCCTTCCACATAAGGCACATACCAAGTCTCCTCTGGGAGCACCCTGAATCGCATGCACCTGTTCCTTCTTCTGCGCTCCCAACCTTTTGAAACACTTCTCAAAGGGGTGGCCTGGCCGGCCACAGAAACTACAAACCTCCTTGTTCCTCTTTCTTGAGACAACATCAGGTTCCTGAGGGCTCTTCCCTCCAACAGACTTCCGCTTATCCTTCCTCAACTGCTGGCCTCTATTCTTGGCATTCTCAATGGCCTCAACTCTCAAGGCAGCTTCAACCACGCTGGCATAACTGACTACTCCGTAGGCATTTGCTAACTGCTGAATGTCACTTCTGAGTCCACCAAGGAATCGCTTAACTCGGTCTGCTTCAACACTCACCAGACTAGGGGCAAACCGACTCAACTTACTAAACTCAATCTCATACTCACTAACCGTGAGTTTCCTCTGCTTCAAATGGAGAAAGTCATTCATCAGCCGGTCCCTCTCGACTGAAGGCAGAAATTTACTCAACAGCATCACCTTAAATGACTCCCAAGAGCATCCTGCCACCAAGCTTTCTTTCTCCCTCAGCCACAAATTCTTTGCTAAGCCCTTGAGCTGGTAGACAGCGAGCATCACTCTCTGATCGTCCGTAATCCCTGAGTAAGAGAACATCTCCTCAATGGTAATCAGCCAGTCATCCAAAATCATAAAATCTGCTTGCCCATCATAAGTAGGGGTCTCAGCCGCTGAAACTGGGATATAAACGCCATCTCCGGGGGCACCACCACCAAAGGCACGGGAGGAGCAGGAGGGGCAGGAACAGCTACCCCCTCAGCGGGGTCCGAAACTCTCGGGGTCTGTCCCGCCACCACTACTACAAGGGACTGAATCTGAGCCTGCATAGCCACCACCTGCCTCGATAAGGCCTCATTTCTCTACCGCAGATTTTCTACCAACGCCTCGCTCTACACTCCTGACGTCTCACCCTCGGATTTGGGGGTAGATCTCATCGCAGGACGTCTCGCCATCCTATAATCGCACAAGCTTTAGACAAAACCTAGCGCAACAGCTAGAACAAAACTACCCGGTACAGACAAACACACTTAAGTATGAACTTCAACTGCAAAACTTGCTCTGGGAGTTATTTTTTTTACCATGATGATGTTATGCTTAACCTAAGATGTTTCACCACCATCAAACTAACTCATGTGCCTAAACCATGAATGCATGTATTTGTATTATTTTTGACTCAAAACCATGTGTGTACATATGTCATCTTGCAAATCTTTAGCTTGGCACGTTGTGCTTATGAAATGTTATGCTATGCATGACGTGCTATGCATTCTAAAAAAGGGCCTTAATGCATGCCATGGGCGGTGTACACATGAAAATATTATGCATCCCATACTACATAACATTCCCATGCAACGAGAAAAGAAAACGTGCTAGCCGAATTCATGTGGTGAGGTTATGCATCTCATACTACATAACCCTCACATGTTGCCTCCTATGGTGGATCCATATACGAACACATATTATGCATCCCATACTACATAATATGCCTCGTATACTTCTTTATGCTCATGAGTGTAGTGTTCGTGCTTTAGCCAAGACGTGCTGATGACATATCGGTGTGTGTATGGTATGACACTAACCACTAATGCAAACAAGGGAAAGGTTGCCCGACCATTTGTCAAGCAACCTCCCTCTGATACCAACTGTCACAACCCGCATTTTCTCAACGAGAGAATCGTATCAGAGCAAGAGAAAACACATGCCGTGATGCCACGTCGTGCAGGGGATAACTGCACATGCTCATGCAAAACTCCAGACCTTAGATTTTAAGGAAAATCGTTGATTAATTATAAAAAGGAAGCCAGTTAGGTTGAAAGGCCGTATCCCTCGGCACGATGGATCAGCTAGTCCACAAATAAAAAGTATGTTTATATGCAGCAGAAAATACTTTGATTCAATTAAATTGACACTCTAAATGAGCATAAGTGTCCCCAAGGGACGACTCATGGTATGCACGACTCTACGGTGAATATAATATATATATAAAAGATAGTCTTTTTACGCTAAAGAAATATAGTGTCTTCGTTTTATAAATATGTTATGCATGATGTACATATAATAATGCTTTTAGGGTTTAAAAATATCTAACATGCAACCTAGCATAAATCCTTCCCAGAAGCAAGTAAACAACCACAAATAGGCAAAAACAGCAGTTTAAGTTCATACCCAGCATCGCAAGAAGCCACCAGTGGGCGCCAACAACCTGACACGAACCCACTGGTGAGAATGTATGTCTATACAGAAATGCAAAGAACTACCTCACAAAATCGGGGATCGGCTATCTCAGCTACCCAAGAGGCCACCAACAAGCCCCTCCAAAAGAACTAGCCGCTGAACCGGCTAGAACCTGGACCTGAGGCATTCAAGAAAAGAACACCTCAGCAAGGAAATAATCAAAAGGCAAAAGAAGCATTAGATTAATAAGCAAACAAAAGAAAGGGTTTACCAACCCGACAATAAAATGCTATAAGCAAAAGAAAGGGCATGACAGTAAGAAAAGAGTACTGTCTAAAGCACATCAAAGCACACCAAGTGCGAGCAATAAAAGCAGCATGCCCTACAAAGAGTCTGCAACAGCAACAAGACATATACATATGTGCCGAAAGAAAGAGAAAACATAAACAGGAAAGGGACTAACAGTCCTAACACGTGGGTGAGTGGCAGTGGTCAAAACATGGATCTGAATACGTAACCAAAATCAGATCCAAAAAGGGCTAAGGGGTCAAACAGTGGCAGCACTAGGGTCCCATACACGCCAACCCAAACCGGGGGAAAAGGCGGTGGCCACAGCTCACCACATAAAACCACCCCTCCAGAGGCCACCAAAACTCCATCACCAGCCACAACCCAAGAGTCGGCATGCAAAAATTAGCCAAACACCCAATTCCACCCCCTAGAGAAAGGGAAAAGTCACACTAACAATCCTAAAGAAACACGCGAACCCAAGACAAAAACGTCGAGCCCACTCGATGCGGCGTTAAGTAAGCTCCACTCACTTGACGCCAAAATACTTAGCCGCAAAATCCTACGCTGGATGATGACGTTGAGTGAACTCGGCTCACTCAACGCTGTCAGCGCTTTCCACTTAGGGTAAAAGTAAGTCTCGTTAAAACTGCCACCTAAGCTCTCTCAACGCGCGAAAAGAGAGAGTTGGAAATTTAATCCCAATCCTCCGTCCCATCCTAACTACTCGGGGCTACCGCAACTAAACCTAAACTGTAACTAACTGCAACCTCACCCTAACTCTAACTACCCACTGTACTCCAAACCTCAGACCAAAGAGAGAACGTTGATTTAATTGCAAGGAAAAAAAAACTACGAAACAGCCCATGACTGAAATGAGGGAAAAAGACATCCTATGATTCTAATTTTTTTTTAAGGAGGAAAAAGATACGGAATGCAGAAGTATTGCACATGAAATGAAAATAGAGTAAGAGTTAGAAATAATTTGGCAAGGGCAAGGGAGTCACTTGCCTCTACCTCTCCGGAAAAACAACAGCCACACCACCGCTTGGCTCCGGCGGCAAGATCGGCCACCTAGAAGACCAAAGCTGAAACTTGAGGAAAGAAAAGGAATCAGATATTTACAATTCCTGGAATCAAACCCTAAATCAAGAAAAACTTACATGGAAGGGAAGATCTAGACGAGAGCAAGCCAAATCCGCTATCACACGAGAAAAAACGGGCTCTAACCCTCCCAAAATCGCCGGCCAAAACAACCACCGCCTCCTCTCAAAACCCTTCCGCTGGAAGCTCTCCAGACTCGGGAACGAAGAAAATGAGGAGGAAAAACGGTTCACGGCAACAAAAGAAGATTTCAGGAGAAAAGTACGGAACACGCCCAAGACACGCCCGTGACACGGTCCGACACGCCCGTGTCACGGGGCGTGTACTAACTCGACGAACGTCGACCTCCACTCGACGAAACACGGGACACGCCCCCGACACGCCTGTGTGATGGGGCGTGTACTCACACACCTACCCACTCGACGAAAGTCGATATTCGCTCGACGAAACAGGTGACACGCCCTGTGACACGCCCGTGTCACAGGCCGTGTACCAACTCGAACACCTCCCGGCGATCGTGGAGCACCGATCATCGAACAGAGAGTCACGCCCCGTGTCACGCCCGTGTCCGATACGACACGCCCGTGACAGGGTCGTGTTCTCACCAAAACACCGCCTGAAGACCATCGAGCGCAGCTCTACGAACCGAAGGGGGACACGCCCTGTGACACGCCCGTGTCACAGGCCGTGTTCCTACCAAAAACACTCGTCGACGAGAAATCGTCGACCACAGGAAAAAGAGCTTTACCCGAGCACGACACGCCCTGGGTCACGCCCGTGACCCAGGCCGTGTCACCCAAACTTGCACAAAAAGGAAACCTGCTAACTCCTTAGCAAAAAGATAAGGCACCAACCTACAAGCTCAGCCACATCAACCATTACAAATATTACAGCTAACCAAAAACAATCGTCGAAACGACGCGAAAGCAAACGATCCCGGATTTCGACCAAAACTCGCACCGTAGCTAAACTCCCAAGCTACGAAAACAACGGTGAGGTCGAAAACAACATCCGACGATCGCACACTCGGGCTAACACCTCCCGAAGCCAAAACACAAGCATTTCCCTAAGAATCCCAACCGAGTCACCAAAACAGACTCCGGCTAGCTGGGGAAACTTGCCAAAAGGCTACAACCAGGCTACACAAGGAACCTAAAGAGCTAAGACCACGCTCTACAACGACGAAGGGCCGGAAATGCGTCATCGTAACGCCAATCCAAGATCAAACAAAACAAAGAAAAACCAGGGGCGTTACATTGCGCGCCCCGCTTTTTAATTCCTGGAACTTTATTTCTGTAATAAATCGCTTTTGGAATATTCTTGATCATGCTACTCAAATGAAATGCTGCAATGTTTGGATTAGCCTTGGCTGGGATGCGCCGGAAGTCGGCGAGCTGGGGTGGCGAGCTGGGGTGGCGAGCTGGGGTGGCGAGCTGCGCTGATTGGACTGCCTGCCCCAGATTTCTTTTCCTATAAATAGCCCCCCCTCACCTACCCCCGTACTGTGCCTTTATTGCTTTCTTTCCCTCTCCCTGCGCTTTTCCATTTCCTGCTCGCGCTCTTCCCCTTCCTCCGCGAATATGGGCAAGACGAATCCAGATGCCGACGACCGCTCCAAGTGCGCGCAGCACTTCACGGACTACTGCTTCTTCGAGGGGCACACTAGCGAGGAGGAGCTCGCTGAGTTTGTGGCGGAGCGCGTGCCGCCGGGCTTTGAGGCTCGCAGGCCGAGAGAGGGGGAGGCCATCAATACTTTTTATGAGGACGAGCTCGCCTTCCACCTCTCACATTTCGAGGTGGGGTTACGCCTCCCTCTGTGGCCGGAGATCCGGCAAATCTTAAAATATTACGGAGCTGTGCCCGCGCAGCTGAATTCCAACGCCATTGCGAAAATCGAAAATCGGTCTCCTGTGGAGCTCGCCCTTGGGGAAGGGGTGGTCTCGCGCCTACGTCACCCCTGCAAGCAAAACAACAAAGGAGACAAGGTGACACAGACCCAAGGGCTCGGCAGGGAGGTCCCACCACAAACCCGGAAGATCTCAGAGCGCTTCCCCTCCTTATCCAGAAGCCGAGCTAAGGTACCCTCAGAAAGCACTTGAAGATTGGAGCAGGGGAGCACAGGAAAAACCTGCCTTCTGGGGTACCCCTTGGGTCCTATTTATAGTTTTTAGAACCTGGACTGCTAATAACCGAAAGAACTGACCTCAAATTACCAGAAGACCCTTGGTTGGGTCTGCCAACAGCAATACTCCGCTGTTTTGAAGGGCTATGGGCAGTCCAGCTGGGGCAAAATAGTAAAAAGTACCTCATACATCCAGGCGAGCTGGGGCGCTTTGACCACCTCGGCATGTTCTGCTCGCCTACTGCTGCCGAGCTCCACTGCGAGGACGCGAGTTGTGTCTCGCTTGGAGAATGCCGAGCTCGGGGTCACCGATCGTCGATCTCTGGTCGACGGATACCGAGCTCAGGCTCACCCCCTTTACTGTCGAGCCCGCCTATTGTCCTCAGCCCGATCTACCTAGACCCTGGTGACCTTGCTTGCCGGACACGGGGTTGTACAACTACCTTGCCCAATCCTCGCATACAAGTGAACCTAGTCTCTCTTTTGGTGTTCTGTCCCAGTGTGAATTCCTTAGAGTTGCAAACTATACAGGCATGCTACTTCGAGAGCTAGTCTATACCCACGATCACAGCAAATGTAACAATTGTCAGCACTGCTTCCAGACTAATGACATGACTTCATAACAAAAACTTCGACCCTTTTTCAACTTTAATTCTTAAGGCAATGTCATTCCAATCTCATGGACGATACCAACATAAGCACAAAGGGAATACATTATGCCCAATCAAAAGACTTCTTGATTAGTCACCACCAAAGGTTTGTACATGCAAAATATGCACTATTTCAAAAAGTAGAACTTAGAGTTCGCCACTATAACAATTTATTTAAGTACTCTAAAACTTACATTTCAGTTTGCTATCGTCGAAGGGCCACTTCGGCAGTACCGGGCAATATGTCCCTCTTTGCCACACGAGTAGCGGGTACGTGTAGTTCGCTCTGCAACTGCTCCAGCATTATCCTTTTTTGCCTTCGCGACACCACCTTGACAACCTCGGGCAATATGTCCTTTCTTGCCACACGTATAATAAGGTGAAGCTTGACTCTTTGATGGTCAAGCCTCGCATTTCCTTTTCATGCGGTGAGCAGACTTTCCAGGCCTTGTAGAGCTCGAAACCCTGAACCCTGACGTCAGGTGGAATTTTGCCAAGTCCATCTCCAACGACCTAGCTGACTGCACCATTATTTGGAATCCCATTAACTTTGGACCTACCAACAGAAAACGGAGTTCATGGCGCAAACCATCATAAAATCTGTTGATCCTAGTCTCCTCGGTTTCAAACATAAACACTGCATGTTGTCTCAGCACAACAAATGCATGTAAGTATTCCTCGACCGTATGCGGTCCTTGTATCAAAAACATATTGATCGGTTGAGCTGATGCTCTTCGGTTTGTAATCTGCTCCAATAAACCAATCGGTATTGATGCCACCAAAGGAATAAATGGTTGCACCTGCCTTTCAGGTTAGGCATAGACCATTGCAAAGACCACCTCAGCTATCATCTGAACCATCTTTACAAAAGGAGGAGGTGTTGATACCTCAGTTGATGCATAACTCTCCACCAAGCGCTGGTGCACATACTGTCCCTCACCCATTCGTGCCGCCTATAATCTGAAACACACAATTAAACAACTAAGAATATTACAAAAAGCAATAACAAGAACACGTAAGTTCCACAAACATGTGTATTTTCATTCCTAAGTGGACATTCTTGAGTTCATAGATGTTATAACGGTAAGCACATACACATGCTCGCCACCCCACCAAAGAATTCAACCATGAATTTGGAGGAGGAAGACCAAGACAAGATGATACCAAATTGTAACACCTCCTTCAGTCACATGAAATAAAACAAAGGGTCCAACCGAGGTCACACGCCATATCCCATAGACAGTCTTCGAATTTACATATTAATATCATAGGCTAAATGAATCCTAACTCAGAGCATTCCAATAGAAGATTTAAGTGTTAAATTTTTGAACTCAATTATCATAGCAATGTCTACTTATAAAAACACTGGAATGTTCTTACAAAATACACAAAAGATACTATCGCCAGTGATAGTCACTATCGCCCGGCAACAGTGAACAATAGCCAAACTGTTACAACCTTAAGGCCTTACAATTATACTTTAGCAGTGTGGTTTACGTACATCGGCACGTAGGCCGGCCACACATGAAAGCAATAAAACTTCGCTTGGCCTTAGATGGCTAACATAGCTTCAGGGCTGCATCCTGCTATTTCCCACTCGGCTCTCCAACACATGCACAGGGAAATTCCGCCAGATGGTTGCAAACATGACAGCGATCAGCTTTCGACTGACCAATTTATAACGACCCTACCACATACCCGGGGTAGTGGCATTCCTTCCCTACATGCATAACATTTATATCCAGATATATCATAATAAGGTACAAATCAAGCACCATTAGATATAACACAAACTTTTACCTCAACATCCAAATGTTCCATGCACTCAGGGCATATTCTACGTATAACAGATTTTCCCAGGTCCCGCCACCGTTCAGAGGTCCATGAATTAATAGTGAAATTTGAGCATTTAGCCTGGACTATAATCACGTTCGGACCTGACTTGACCCCCTATGCCACTGGTAAGCTCCACATACTTTAGGTGGCTTTAACCGATCCACATAGAGCAGGTATAGATCAGCCATTTCCCGTTGCTCAACTCGCTTTATAATCTCCTAAAACCGAACTCTCAGGTCGATCGATAGGAGTGGGTCGGCCTCCCCTTTATCGTAAACAACACATAACTCAAGTTATACACAATGGCCCTCACGGCCACTAAAGTGGGGCCCCAGGCTCACAGCTCACATATTAGCCCCACACGGTCTTCACGAGACAGGTTACACAAGTAAAATGTAATATAAGAGCTATCACCAGTGAGAGTCACTATCGTCTGGCATTAACAACAGAATTTCTCTTTCTGTACCAAGACTCAGCCATAACTGTAACATCTATCCAGAAAACCCTACAGTATCCTATAGTGCCAGAAAACTGGTCTCTCACATCAATCAGAGCTCATCAGCAGCTATCACCGACGATACTCACTATCGCCTGGCGATATCCAACAGTTATGCAAACTGTGGTATTTTCCTGGAGAGTATCTCGAGTACTTCCTACTACTCTCACTTCACAGGCACTGCCCATTTGACCCCATAAACGACCCGTTTATACTCAGAGTCTTTTCTGACACGCAAAATTAAACATCACCAATCCATACCAACCTGTTCAGATGGGCTTCACACAGCATGCCTATTCCGTACTATGATTTCTAGATCTATATACAAAACTACCCGGGGATTTCACTTATCAACCCAATGGAATTCCCTTTACTTTTGCAACTCTTGGCGGTGGATTCCATGTCTATGCAAAAAGGAGGACTTCACTTGTCCAAGAAGGAAGATCGTTACCCTCAGAACTCGTTTCGGAGCCACTAGCAATCTTTCTATCTGGCTGGAAAGGAGCGACATGATTTCCTCTTCACGGATCTTACCTTAATTCTCGATTCTAACTCCTGGATCTCCTTCACCAAGCCTTGCTAAGCTCAGCCTCCGTCTTCTTCTTCCTTAGCTTTTTTCTCCCAAGTGCTTGGATGAAAAGGAGGAGAGAGAAAGTGAGAAGAAGAAAATTACTTCACTTCTCTCCACTCCTCTGCTTAAGTGGTCTCAGGATTAATCCCAGCCACAGGATCATTTTATCCAGAGAAAGCAATGACCACGATTTTAGCTGATTTGTCAAAGTTAACGCTATCTCCCGGGAGATATCATCAGTATCTTCTTTCACCCCGGTCAACCACCACTCTTCGACTGCCATCCGGCCACTTGAAGGTGAAATTAAAAAAACAAAATTTTGAAAAAGAAAAGAAAAAGAGAAAAAAGGAAAAGAGTTAGATATGAAAGAAGAAAAAGTTTAAAAGAAAATTCCATTTGAAATTTTGTGCCGGTAGGCGGTGCTCGCACCCGTATGTCAAGTCCAAGTCTGGTGGTGTGGTGCACCTACTTGTTTTTTTGGCAAGAGGGTAGTCCTTTGTATGAGCTCATTTGGGTTGTGCGTAGCCTTCATGTATATCCTTTTGTATCCTTACCTATGCTTATACCCAAGCCCCATTATTTTTCCTAAAGTCCTACAGATTCGCACTTGAGTCGAACTAGCGCTGTGGAGAGAGTGTGAACGGGCGAGTGCATGGTTCCCGATATTGGTGGATTCCTTTGGAGGTGATCCCGAGCCCCGGTCTTTTGCAATGCTCACCTTAGTGGCCTGCCAACTTTCTTCCTACGCGTGACCGGACGATTCTCCAGCATTCCTATTTTAAGTAACTACAATATTCATTTACGCCTGTCGAAAGCTATAAACTTCGTAGCATAGTTAAAAAGTTTATCAATTATATTTTCTGTGCCCATGAGTATTTGATTTCTCACTTTACTTTATTTTAAAATTTCTTAGCCAGCTCGCTGTTTTTGAGTCCACGGAGAGATGATTTGCTCGGGATGAGCAAATGTTTAACTCTGGCGGTGTGATGAGTGCGATATTTAAAGGGTTTTTCGGACTCATCTGGGCTTATTTTCTTGCATGTACACTACTTTTTATTTCACCTTCAGCCATATAATAACATGAAAACTCCAGCTCACAAACTCAAAACTGCACTACGGCAACAACACAAAATGCAAGAAGTAATATACTAATAGCTCGACATAGGGGCGTGCAACTGAGATAGGTTTTTTTAGGCGTTGGTGATTGCAGAGTGGGGCTGAATCAACAGGAGGAGTAGGCTCAAAATAGGCTAACAAGGATAAGATGTTAGGAACGGGTACAAAGCTCAACCTGGCCAAAATGATGGCCTACATCACACTTACGCTAGACTAACCATGCACCAATGCTTCGAGAGTAGCTTGGGGCAAGTTCTTAGCCCCTGAGAAAGGTAATCCTTCCTCCCGACTCGAGTAATACGAGGCTAGTGGCGGCTACACACATTCCTACTATACTGTTTGATTACTCCAGCCTCAGTAATTTTGAGTAGTACAAACACTATTTACAAATGCAGAAAAGTGTAAATCTACGAGTATACAAAAAATTGAATCTATACTATTTCTACACAAACTTGAGTACTCAATTAGGAGAACTGCAGGAGTTTCACACTACTCTTCCCTAAAATCCTAAGCCAGCACCACTATCTCAAAGTTAACACAAAAGAAATAAATTAAACTTGGGCCGAGCGTGTGCTTAAGCGCGCCCTCGTGCGGTGTAGATGCACAATGCATACATGATAATAAAAAAACAGAAAGTGAAAATACTCTTGAGATGTAACGTCCCCATTCGTCACATGGCATATAACGATGGGTCCGGCCAGGGCCCCACGCCATATGTCACAAACAAGCGTGGAATTATGTGTGGCAATTAAATTCTATTCACATCCTTAACTCAATCCATTCTAGCGCAGCATTTTTAAGTTAAAGAACTCAGCTCAGAGAATGTCCACTTCAATATAAACTCCATATTTATATATCCACAGCAGGAATGTATACAACGCACACACTGGCCTTAAGGCCTTACAAGTTGCTCTTTCCATACAATTACATTTTCGTACATCGGCACACAGGCCGGCCACACATGAAATCCAAACACATTACTTTGCATGGCCTTCAAGGGCCTTTAGTAATAGTTCATCCATTCTGCTCATTTCATTTCAAGCAGCAGCACCTGCAAACACATGTCCACCAAAGAGCGACAAACAAAGTAACGGTCAGCTTTAGCTGACCACTTATAATGACCCTACCCCCGACCCGAGGTAGTGGTTCCTTTTCTGGATACATGGCCATCATCATATCATCAAACACTATATCTATCATTCTCTTTCTCAATCTAAC
Organism: Platanthera guangdongensis; assembly: GCA_039583875.1. Taxonomy (NCBI): domain Eukaryota; kingdom Viridiplantae; phylum Streptophyta; class Magnoliopsida; order Asparagales; family Orchidaceae; genus Platanthera; species Platanthera guangdongensis. Next base: position 63,364,861 of record CM077161.1, on the reverse strand, counting down.
AATCACAATCACATCACAAATGCCGGTATCGACCAGACGCTCCGTACACTCAGGGCACCTTCTTGGCGTACCGGGCATCCCAGTCGTACACCGCCGATTCGAGGTACTTCACTTGTTGGTTGGATGTCTCAAGCCTAGTCCACCAGTCTCGCAAGCTGGCGACATCCCGTGCATACCACTCAGAGGTACAACCTCTCAGCATTCATAAACAACTAGAGTAGATCGACCCACACTATGTGGTGTAGCAAGCCGTGTTTATTAGTGCTCCCCAGGTATTACCACCCATCGACCCCTCACCCATTCCTGATCGACCCACCATTGTGGTACAACAAGCCAGGTTTAACTTGGCTCCCCAGGCATTGCCGTCAATCGACCCCTTCTAACTAGATCAACCCACCCTAGTGGTGTAGTCGGCCGAGTACTCGCTTCCCGGCGTACTACCAATTAATCTCTCTTCATAACCAGGAGCTTAACCAAAGCCTCCATACAACCATAATCAATATTCATTCATCCACATAACCAGACAATCAAAGAACAAACCTTTCACAACATCAACTCCATGGAGTTTTCTCCGGTTTACCCATGAGCATCACCAATCCAGACTACCCATCCAGATGGGCTTCACACAGCATGCCTATGCCGTACTCACACTTCCGGCTTTAGATGCAAACTCAACCAAGGAATCACTTCCGCGATCCACCTCTTGGTGGAGGATTCCACGCACATGCATAAAGAGAAGACTTCGATATCCAAGAAGGAGATCGTTACCCTTGAAGCTCTCTTCGGCGCCATGAAGTAGCCGGATGGAAGTCACCGCCTCGGCTTTGCCTTCACGAATCCGCTCTCGGATCTTCGTTCCGCACTCCTCAGCTCCTCCAGCAGCTGGCTTACTCTCTCCTTCCCTTCCCTTGCTCTCCCTTTCTCTTTCTCTCTCTTGAAATGAGATGGAGAAGAAGAAGAGGACAATAAGGGGCATTGCTCGCAGTTCTCAGCTAACTAAACACCTGGACAGAGCCCAACACTTGGATCCAGAATAAGGGAAATGAGTGGCTCGGATTTACCCAAAAATACCCTGAACACGGCCTGACACGCCCTGTGACACGCCCGTGTCGTAGGCCGAGTCACTTAAGCGGTAGTCAACCAACAAAATCCAGCCAGTACACGGTCATGTGGCACGCCCATGTCACGGGACGTGTCACCTGACACGCCTCCAAACACGGCCATGTACCCTACATAGCACAATCGTAATTTCACCCGAGAGACACACGGCCCGGGGACACGCCCGTGTCCTAGGCCGTGTACAAATGAACACACCTGTGTCCCGCAACACACATACTCCTCACTAGAACCCCAAGGGACACGCCCTGTGACATGCCTGTGTCACAGGCCGTGTACCCGGCACTCGACACTCGACACTCGACAATAGTCGAGCGCATTTCGTCGAACGGGGAGCGGGGACACACCCTCTGACATGTCTGTGTCGCTGGTCGTGTTCCCTCCCAAAACTTCGTCGACCACTTGAACCCAAACACGACACGCCCTGGGACACGCTCGTGTCCCAGGCCGTGTCACCTATACCTAACTCCAACTTGACTTTAGGGTGTTATAATCCTCCCCTCCTTCAAGGAATTTCGTCCTCGAAATCTGGCTCACTCCAAGCAGCCGCAACGAAAGTGATCAAAAGAACAAACACATCATTCAGACTATATCACAATCAAACGATCACTTCCATATCACAAGTGTGCACCAACATTTCAATAGATACCGTGATATATAACATATACACTATGATATGTACAAAACTATCCTTATCAGAAACATTACTCGTGCGTCATCATATCTGTCCAAGCACTATCCTTACTTTCTCTCAGACTCCCGATTTTGCATTTCTCGCGAAAGAGCCAAATTAAATACTCGAGGCTGAATTTCACCAAAGGGGCCTTGCAGATCTTGCACTTCAAAAGTATATAATCGAGGTTGCGTCCGAGATGCAGATGATTCGGCCACTGCTTTACCTTTTTCTTCATAAGATGCACCTGTCGTTTTCTCACTTCCTGCAGGGGCATTCCAACAAAATTTTGCTATGTGTCCTTGCTGCCCGCATTTATAGCAGATACGTGTATCAACACGTCCTGGCCCGTAAGTCGCCCCCGAAGAAACAGTCGACAGAGTTGATTCCGTAGGCCTAAATCTTTTCTTCTCTCGTCTTCTAAACTCTGATTGCTCCGCTTGAGGCACTTTAAACTCGGGCTTTTCCACTGACAGTCTCTTCTTCTCTTGTACCCGCTTCAAATCTTTCTCTAATGCACGGGCTGTATCGACCAACGCTTGGAAGCCTTGGTTTACCGAACTTGGGAGTGCCAACCGCAACTCATCCCGCAGTCCTTCATAAAATCGATTCGTCTTTCGGGCTTCCTCCTCGAAGGTAGACCCCGCATATCTCCCCAGTCTCGTAAACATATGCAGGTATGTATCAATATCTGCCTCACCCTACACCAGGCATTGAAACTCATTTTCCATCGCAATCCACTGCGACACTGACACATACTTGGATAAAAATAATCGGGAGAATTCATCCATTGAAACCTCCGCTAATCCACGACCTGCCAAGTGATGCCCCTCCATCTCGTCCCACCACAATCTCGCATCTCCTTCCAACAGAAAAGTGGCTAGGGTCACTTTCTGCTCCTCTGTCGTCCTGATTGAAGTCAGGATCCTCTTTACTCGAGCCAACCAATCTTCCGCCTGCGCTGGAGAACGTGATCCACCAAACATAGGTGGATGAAACTCCATAAAGCTTTTCAATGACTCATCTATTGCTTGCACCTCCACCACCGCTGCAGCACGCTCTTGCCGTGCACCAGTCTGTACTGGTACTCCTGCAGTACTTGCCTGTCCAATAGGTTGTGCCTGTAACACTGCAAGAACTGTCTCCGTCACCACCCGTATGGTCTCCGCTGAAGGAGGCGTAGGCGCTTCAACGGGTACTGCACTCTCATCCGATCGCTGGGGCTCTGACTGCCCAGCACCACTCCTCGCCACCTAGCAATGTACAAAACAACATTAATCAGTCATATCATAACGACCTTATACATTGACTACACACTCACGCACTTCCCGTGCATGAAATACATTACTAGTGGACATTCGTGAGTTCAATTATGTTCTCTCCTCCCAAACAATCTAAACCAGGCTATGATACCACTTTGTAACGCCCCCATTCATCACATGGAATATAACAATGGGTCCGGCCAGGGCCCCACGCCATATGTCATAGACAAGCAGTGGAATTACGTGTGACAATCAAATTCTATTTGCATCCTTAACTCAATCCATTCTAGCGCAGCCTTTTTAAGTTAAAGAACTCAACTCAGAGAATGTCCACTTCTATATAAACTCCACATTTATATATCAACACCAGGAATGTATACAATGCACACACACTGGCCTTAAGGCCTTACAAGTTGCTCTTTCCATACAATTACATTTTCCTACATCAGCAAGCAGGCCAGCCACCATGAAATCCAAACACATTCCTTCGTATGGCCTTCAAGGGCCTTTAGCAGGAGTTCATCCATTCCGCTCATTTCATTTCAAGCAGCAGCACCTGCAAACACATGTCCACCAAAGAGCGACAAACAAAGTAACAGTCAGCTTTAACTGACCACTTATAACGACCCTACCCCCGACACGGGGCAGTGGTTCCTTTTCTGGATGCATGGCCATCATCATATCATCAAACACTATATCTATCATTCTCTTTCTCAATCTAACAATCACAATCACATCACAAACTCCGGTATCCACCAGACACTCCGTGCACTCAGGGCACCTTCTTGGCGTAACGGGCATCCCAGTCGTACACCGCCGATTTGAGGTACTTCACTTGTTGGTTGGATGGCTCAAGCCTAGTCCACCAGTCTCGCAAGCTGGAGACATCACGTCCATACCACTCAGAGTTACAACCTCTCAACATTCATAAATAACTAGAGCAGATTGACCCACACCATGTGGTGTAGCAAGCCGGGTTTATCAGTGCTCCCCAGGCATTACCACCAATCGACCCCTCACCTATTCCTGATCGACCCACCCTTATGGTACAACAAGCCGAGTTTAACTCGGCTCCCCAGGCATTGCCGTCAATCGACATCTTCTAACTAGATCAACCCACCCTAGTGGTGTAGTCGGCCGGGTACTCGCTTCCCGACATACTACCAATTTATCTCTCTTCATAACCAGGAGCTTAACCAAAGCCTCCACGCAACTATAATCAATATTCATTCATCCACACAACCAGGAAATCAAAGAACAAACCTTTCACAGCATCAAATCCACGGAGTTTTCTCCGGTTTACCCATGAGTATCACCAATCCAGACTACCCGTCCAAATGGCCTTCACATAGAATGCCTATGCCGTACTCACACTTCCGGCTCTAGATGCAAACTCAACCAAGGAATCACTTCCGCGATCCACCTCTTGGTGGAGGATTCCACGCACATGTAGAAAGAGAGGACTTCGATGTCCAAGAAGGAGATCATTACCCTTGAAGCTCGCTTCGACGCCATGAAGTAACCGGATGGAAGTCACCGCCTCGGCTTTGCCTTCACGAATCCACTCTCGGATCTTCGTTCCGCACTCCGCAGCTCCTCCAGCAGCTGGCTTACTCTCTCCTTCCCTTCCCCTGCTCTCCCTTTCTCTTTCTCTCTCTTGAAATGAGATGGGGAAGAAGAAGTGGAAATAATGTGGTATTTCTCTCAATTCTCAGCCAACTAAACACCTGGACAGAGCCCAGCCCTTGGATCCAGAATAAGGGAAATGAGTGGCTCGAATTTACCCAAAAATACCCTGAACACGGTGAAAGATATTGTACCTAATCACTTAGAGGGGGGGGGGGTGAATAGGTGACTTAAATCTTTTTAACTTTTTAGCCAGAATTCAGATTATATCACAGATTTATAACTACTTTTTCACAGCAATCAATCAGCAATCATAGAATAACACATGCACACAGTGAACACACAGGTTTATAGTGGTTCCCCAAGGTTTGGGTACATCCACTTTCCCCCTTCGCCTATCTAGTAGTGTACTAGATTCGGCCAAACTCCTCCACTATCTCAGATCCTCAGATCTTACACTCAGAACCCCAAAACAGGTTCCTACAGCTCAGGCCCAAGGCCCTACAACTCAGTCTTCTCCAAAGACCTACACTCAGCTTCTTCACAAAGCCTACACTCAGCCACAACAGGCCTACACTCAGCCACAACAGGCCAACACTCAGAGATAAGAATCTCCTACACTCAGGCACACAGGCCCTACCACTCAGCCTTTATAATTACAGACTTACAACTCAGATCCCTAAGGATCCTACAAGAAATATAAAGTACAAAGTGTATGTACCTACAACTCTGAATAGAGAGATGAGTTGATAGGTTCTTGATGAGTTCTTGAAAGAACTCTGCTGAGAACAATCTCACTTGGCTTTTCTTCAAAGCTTCTTGCATGTAGAACACAATATGATTGATTCTCTGCAGCTGATCTTCAATCACTGCAACTTATGATTCAGAGCTAGGTCTGAACCCTTCTTCACAGTCTGGTTCCAACGACTGTCTTCTTGGATGGAGCTCTCTCTCTCCAACTTCTTAGATCTTCACTTGATTCTTCAATGAATAGCTAGATCTTCTTTTCTTTCTCAATCACTTGATCTTCTGTTTTATCATTTGTTGAATCATCTCTTTCTGTTGACAGTATAAGCCTTTATATAGGCCTTCTTCAAGGTGACTGGCTGATCCGGTTCCTAACTGATTTCTGACAACTCTGACAGGTGCAGTAGACCGGCTGGAATGGCAGCTGTCAAGTCATCCAGTCAGTTCTTGAAATAACTATAACTACCTGAAAGTGTCGAGACAATCTGTCTTTAAGTGTCGACACATATAGACCAAGTGTCGACACAAGTTGACTAAGTGTCGACACTTGCCTTCAAGGTGTCGACACAACTCCTTGTGTTGTAGAATTCACTTCTCGACACTGCTTCTTCATCATGTGTCGACACTGATATTCTGTGTCGACACAACTTCTTGTTCTTTAGCACTTAGTTGAATTCTTGTAAGTGTCGACACAACTTCTTTGTGTCGACACATCTTCATGTCTTGAACTTGTTCAGTGTCGACACATCTTCTTGGTGTCGACACATGCCTTCTGTGTTGATACTTGCTGAGTGTCGACACAGCTCCTTGTGTCGACACATTCTTCTTCTGTTGAGACTTTGGCTGAGTGTCGACACATCTCCTTTGTGTCGATACTTGTACTTAGAATTTTTGTTGAACTTTGCTGAGTGTCGACACAGCATCCTAGTGTCGACACTTTCTTCATGTGTTGAGTCTTCTGCTGTGTGTCGACACATTGTTCATTATGTCGACACTTATACTTAGACTCTGCTGACTTTTGCTGAGTGTCGACACAGCCTCCAAGTGTCGACACTTTCTGATGTAGACACAGTTCCTCTAGGTGTTGACACTGCTGTTAAGTGTCGACACTGCTTTACTGGACTTTTCTTCATTGAGTGTCGATACAGCCTTCATGTGTCGACACTTTTTGTCTGGTGTCGACTCTGTATCCCTGGTGTCGACACAAGTACTCCAAGTGTCGACACTGCTTGCCTGGGTGTCGACACAAGTCTTTTTAAGTGTCGACACTTTCCTTCTAGGTGTCGACACATGGACTTAGAAACTTTTCAGCTTTTCCCTGCAAATACTTAACCTGCACAAGGCAACTCAAAATACATCAAATACATTTTGATGTATATCATTGAGTAGGGTGAGGCTTCTTCAAATCAGGTACATTTAAACCAATGTATCCAACAATCTCCCCCTATTTGGAGAAGTCATAACCCTTAGTCAATGATATACACCATAGATAACAAAATTACAGTATGATGTAAAACAGGATTATGCAAACAGGGAAAACATAAACATGTATCAAACAAAACATGTATACTCAGATATCATCTCATAACATTTATGAAATACATTAATCACACATCATATTATTCTAACAACTTTGTCATATTCATTATACAAAAGTTTACAGAATGTTTAACATCAAAAGATTACATAGTAAACTTAAGATAATGCTATTCTATTTTTGCTCAGCATCCTTGATCACTATTCCCTTGCCAGACTGTATCTTTGCTTGCACAGGGGCTTCAGCATCTTCAGTAACAGCAGGCTTCTTGCCTTTAAGATCCTTCTTCTTTAGCTCTTCAGCTTTAATCTTCTGCCTCTCAAAGTAATGATAAGGCTTGGAAAGTACTTGCTAGGCTCCTGTGCAGTAGGAGGTAGCTTTCCCATCTTTGCCTTTCTTCTATATTGCACAATGACTTCTTGCCTGGTCTCATGCTTTCTCCATTCTAGTTCAGAAAACCATTTGTTTCTGTCTTGTATATTATCTTTGGCAGCCTTCCAAGCAGTCAAAATAATATTTCTTGAAGTGGGGCTCCACTGTTCAAAATCAGGCCTTTGTTCAGCTTGCTCTCTGAACCTCTTCTTAGACAATCTAGCTTCTAGTTCAGCTTGTTCTTTCAGTATAGCTTCCTGTATAGCCTCAGATACTGGCTGAATCACCTTCTCTATGATGACATTTTGCTGACCCTCAGGTGGGCTATACATTGACTGTATATCAGCTTGTACCATATCAAAATCTGGAGGAGGGTAGATTACTTGAGCCACTTCAGGTTGCTCCCCTCCTAGATATGCAGGATGTATCCCAGATTCTGCCACATTGTCATCATCACATAAAGGAGGATAACCAAGAGTTGCTCTAATAGAATTAAAAATCCACTTTGCATGATCAGAGCTGGCTTTGACTAACACCCTCTCCCCCTTTATGACTTCTCTTTCTATGTGATCTCTTCAATCATCTTTCTGAAATCTGATTTGGGCATTTAGATAATTGACTCCATCCTTGTAGAAAGGTTTTAACCTTTGGAGTTTTTCAGTGATGAGCTTTTGAGAGTCTTGTATTACAGTTGTAACAGCAGTTAAGCTCTCTTGCAAGTGCTTATCAAAAGATTCTTTGGTTGTGGCACTTTCTGCAGACTGTGCAGTGGCTATATTCTTTATCTCAATTACAATGGCATTGTGGGAAGCTGTCAAATTATCATTCATTCTAATTTAATTCTCCAGAACATAGCCTTGCTTGACTTCAAGTTCATCCACTTGAGCTTTTATTTTCTCTTGATGAGTAGCTAGGTAGACTACTGCATTCCCTCCCTTATGGAAGCAGTCAGTCATCTCCTTCTTATTTAAATTCATCTCAAATCTAATAGACTTTATGTCTTGTGCTAGATCAAACTGTAGAGAATTTTGTCCTTCATCTACATACTTTTCCAGTGCTTGTCTCTGCTCATCAAGCTTTATCTGCATTGCAACCATCAGAGCACTGTAATCTACAGTTGGTGCTGGCTGTAGTGCAGGCTGTGGTGCTATTGTTTGCAGAGCTTTCTTATAAGTCTGGCTCCTTCTTTTGAAGACTTGAAATTTCCTTTTCTTTGCTCTTGTAGCCTCCTCATCTTCAGAAGCAGATGTGCTTGTTATTTCTACCCTCTCCTTAGGTAGCTCCTTAACATCCTTTTGCTTCTCAGGCTCTTTTCTTGATGTTTCTTCTAAAATTTCCACATGCTCCCCCTCAACTTGAGCATTCTCCCCCTTAGCAGCAGCACTTTCCTTCTCAAAGTCTGTCTGATCCAGATTAAGGAAGAGATCTTCCATAGTAAATTCTTGTTGAGGAAGGGATGGAGATTCTCTTATCTCATTAGTTACTTGATGTGGTTCCACTTGATCTGCAATAGATGTGTCCTCCATGACAACATCTGGGGGTTGACTATCAATCTGTGGGTGCTGATTAACATTATTTAATGAATCAGACAAAACAGTATCCTCTATAGGGAAAACTAAGTTATTGATTTCAGTGAGTACCTCAAGTATGGTCTGGGTTGCTTGTTCACTCTCTAGTGGAGTTGGTTCTTCCACTACTAGAAGCTCCCCCTGGATAGAATCCTGGTGTACTTGGCTAGCTTGAGGTAGCTCCCCCCGCCTGTTTGCATCATCTTGTTGAGCTGGAGACTTTCCAGTAATTTCAGTGTCTTCTTCATCAGGAGTGAAGACAACATGCTCTTCTGAACTGCTGGAAGATTCTTGAGCCACTGTGACTATCTTCTTTTTCTTCTTTAGGGGTGTTTCCTTCTCAGGTGTTGGCATCTACTTAGACAAGACTCTATCCCATCTTGAGAAGAGTCTCATGTCCATTCTTCTCATGTGGTTGATTTTAGATCCAGTAGCTTGACTCATAACCTCTGGTATACTACCAGCAAGGTATAAACTTAGTATCCTACCCAAATTGGGCTTCTTCATGCTCTCCTTAATCTTCTCAAAGACTACTACAGACCAATCAGTTTTCAATGTGAAGATAATCCTTGTCATGAGACTGAACATATGGGCTGATACCCTATCATGCCCTCCAGGCTTACTCAAGATCACCTTGCCAACAATTTCTGAGAGAAATTTACCTTGACTGTTCATCCCCTTTCTATTGAATACTGATCCAATTTTCAGCTTGGAATCCAGTCCACACCATGTTAAAGCTTCTCTGGTCTTAGAAGCAGTAACTTCATCTTCTTCCTTTGTCCTTGGTAGGTTTAGTACCTTTCTTAAACTCTTTGGTGAGACCTTCACCTTTTCTCCATGAACCCTTGACTTGATCTTGAATCCAGAGTCGTCTAGGGTGGCGCCATTCAGAAATTCCAATACTTCTTTCTTCCAGATCTTAGTCGGCTCTGAAACAAGAAAATCTAACCCTGAGTTTGCAACTAGGGTTACCACATCCTTGATCTCCTGTTCTGCGTCATCAAACGCATGCCGTACCAGTTCATAGCCTTCATTTACGTTCTCTTCGAGCTTTGGCGCCATTAGGGTTTGAAGAATTTGAATTGAGAGAAGAGAGGTGTCGACACACAAGTTTAGTCTCGAAACTTTAGAGAGTGTGTCGACAGACAATGTTGAAACCCTATTTATACCTTTCTAGGATTGAAGATGAAAGGGCGGGTTAACAAACTCAAATTGTGTCGACACTGTTGAAAAGTGTCGACACAGACTTATAATATCTCGACACCTATGTGTCGACACAAGTATAGTCAACAAAATATATGTGTCGACACTTGTTTATGTGTCGACACATCTTAGCTCGACACATAGTCGAGATTTTACTTCACTATTTCTGAGTAAAGTCTAAGTGTCGACACCACCTTGGATGTGTCGACACCTACTTATCATGTGTCGACACAAATTTTCTAAAGTGTCGACACCAACTTCCTAGTTGTGTCAACACCTTTTCTCTGAAGTGTCGACACCAATTCTCTGTCTCGACACAGACAACTCTGTGTGTCGACACTATTTTACTTAGCCATTTCTGTAAACTTATTCTAAGTTTATCATATCTAGTTCAATTTTAAACCTATTGAACTTTGTTTCTTCTAAAGGCTTAGTATATATATCAGCTAGTTGATTATCTGTCTTAACATACTCTAGTGAAATATCTTCTTTTTCTACATGTTCCCTTAGAAAATGATATTTTATTTCAATATGTTTAGTTCTACTATGGGAAACAGGATTGTTTGCAATAGATATAGCACTTGTAGAATCACAAAATAGTGGTGTTCTACTTACCTGAATACCATAATCGTCAAGCTGATGTTGTATCCATAGAAGTTGAGCACAGCAACTTCCTGCAGCCACATATTCTGATTCTACTGTGGAGATAGCCACACTTATTTGCTTCTTGCTACTCCATGAGATCAGTCTTCCACCTAGGAATTGACAGGTACCAGTTGTACTTTTCCTATCTTCTTTGCAGCCTGCAAAATCTGCATCTGAATAACCTGTCAGTTCAAAGTCTCCATTCCTAGGGTACCAAAGGCCTAGATAAGGAGTGCCCTTTAGATATCTCAGTATCCTTTTGACTGCTGTCAAATGAGACTCTTTAGGGCATGCTTGGTACCTAGCACAGACACATGTAGCATACATGATATCTGGTCTACTTGCAGTCAAATAGAGTAGGGAGCCAACTATCCCTCTATACAAAGTATCATATACAGGTTTCCCTGCATCATCTTTGCTAAGAGACATACTTGACCCCATAGGAGTCTTCATGGTACTGGATGAATCCATACCATACTTCCTTATCAGTTCTAGGGTGAACTTAGACTGGCATATGGATAAACCATTCTCAGTCTGTCTAACTTGGAGACCCAAGAAGAACTTAAGTTCCCCCATACTGCTCATCTCAAATTGTCCTTGCATTAGTTTTGCAAACTTTTTGCAAAGACATTTTTCAGTAGACCCAAATATGATGTCATCTACATATATTTGGACTAGTATTATCTTACCTCTGGATTCCCTAAGGAATAGAGTCTTGTCTATTTTCCCCCTTGTGAATTTATTCTCAATGAGGAAACTAGACAGGGTTTCATACCAAGCCCTAGGGGCTTGTTTTAACCCATACAAAGCCTTCCTAAGTCTATAGACATAATTAGGTTGAGTTGAATCAACAAAACCTGATGGCTGTTCCATATAGACTTCTTCCTTTAGATTACCATTCAGAAAGGTTGACTTTACATCCATTTGGTATACTTTAAATCCTTGATAGGTTGCATAGGCCAGGAACATCCTTATGGCTTCTAGTCTGGCTACTAGAGCAAAGGTTTGATCAAAGTCAATACCTTCTTCCTGCCTATATCTTTTAGCAACCAATCTTGCTTTATTCTTGACAATTACTCCATGTTCATCCATCTTGTTCCTAAAGATCCATTTGGTCCCAATTATGTTGTGGTCTTTTGGTTTAGGAATAAGCTCCCAGACTTTGCACCTCTTGAACTGATTCAGCTCTTCTTGCATTGCCTCAATCCAATGAGGGTCTAGGATGGCTTCTTCAAACTTATTTGGCTCTACTTGGGATAGAAAACTGGAGTAGGGTGCTGCACTCAGATTTCTGCTCCTTGTTTGTACCCCTTGTCTTAGATCACCAATGATTTGATCTGCTGGATGATCTCTTAGATGCCTATTAGCTGGAGGCATCCTGGCTTCAGGTTGAACTTCTTCAGTTTCTTCATCTTGCTGCACTCCATGGTCTTCTTCTGCATTAGGTACATGTAGTACTCCCCCTGGACAACAACCACTATCTTCTACTTGCTATCTTGCAGTAGGTCCTTCTTCTATAGTGAGCTTGTCCATCTTCTCAGTCACACCTGTGGAGCTGCAAATACTACTAGACAACTCATTGTTAATAAGTCTAGTTTCATCAAATACTACATGTACAGACTCTTCTACAGCTTGAGTAGACAAGTTGTAGACTCTATAAGCCTTACTATTGTTGCTGTACCCAACAAAGATCCCTTCTTGGGACTTGGCAACAAACTTAGTCAAGTAAGACTTTCCATTGTTAAGTATAAAGCACTTACAACCAAAGATCCTGAAGTAGGATAGGTTTGGTTTTCTGCCTTTCACAATCTCATAGGGGGTCTTATTGTGGCTTTTAGTAATGGTCGCCCTATTAATTACATGGCATGCAGTATTAACTGCCTCAGCCCAGAAATATTCTGGGAGAGATGTGTTACTTAATAGGGTCCTACCAGCCTCAATCAAGGTTCTATTTTTCCTCTCAGCAATGCCATTTTGCTGAGGTGTCCTTGGTGAAGAAAATTCCTGAAATATCCCAAATTCTTCACATAGTTTTGCCATACTATCAGACTGAAATTCAGTACCATGGTCACTTCTTATCTTGACCGCTGCACTGTCTAGTTCATTCTGAATTTGTTTGACAAAGCTATAGAAGATACTAGGTGTTTCAGATTTCTGTCTAAGGAAGAACACCCAGGAAAACCTTGAGTAATCATCTACAACCACAAAGGTATAGACCTTCCTACCTAGGCTGTGAACTGGCATAGGACCAAAGAGATCCATATGCAAAAGGTATAAGCACCTTACAGCATCTTTGTTTTCAATGCTATTAAAGGTGGATCTAGTCTGCTTGCCCTTTTGACATGCTGAGCATATTCCATATTTAATACACTTAACTTGAGGACCATTCCTCACTACCTCTTTGCTATAGAGTTGGCCAATTGTCTTGTAGTTGAGATGGGCTAGCCTCTTGTGCCATTTGACACAATGAGAGACTTTCTCATCAGCTACAAGACACACTGGAGAACCATTGTTCTCACACATAATGTCTAGGCAATAGACATTCCTCTTTCTATAACCTGTCAAAATGATCTCTTGATCATTTGATCTCCTGATATGACAACCATCTTTGACAAATGAGATGTCATATCCTAAATCACTCAATTGACTTATACTAATAAGGTTATGTTTCAAACCTTTAACATAAGCCACTTGAGTAATAGTTATATGGGAGCTAGAAATGTTGCCAAAACCCTTGATAATTCCTTTTTCAGAACCACCAAAGGTGACTTTTGGACCATCCTTTATAGGTGTGTAGTCCTTTAGTAATCCCCTAGTTCCAGTCATATGTCTGGAACATCCACTGTCCAAGTACCATATTAGGGCATGGCCACTTGGACTTACCTGCAAAACAGATTAGTTGACCTTAGAACCCAAAGAATTCTTGGGTCCTTGGTACTGGTTAGTTTGCCTCCTAACAAAGCTACCTGCAGGTCTTCCAACAGGCAGTTTGCTACTCAACTTGGCACTAGAATTATGTCAACAGTCCATGACAAAGTGACCTACCTTGCCACAACACCAGCACTCAAATTTATTGTACCTTTTCTTAGGTACATCCCTTGCTGTTTTATTTACAGCTGGCTTGTTGAGAGCTGGGGCTTTGCCCTTAGACTTGGACTTGACAGTCCTAGCAGGGTTAGTAAACCCCAATCCAGTTTTACCCTTGTGAGGTATAAACTCATCAATTAAAGGTAGAACAGACTTAGGTTTAGAAAACCTTGCAACAATGTCTCTTTCCTTCTGAAGACTAATCTCCAGACTTTTGATTTGATCATTCTTAAATGTTATAGTCCCCATCTGAATCACAGTTATGTGCTTCAGTCTGGCTATTTCATTTAACTTTTGATCAATCAGCTTCTCAAAATCAGTTGCAACAACTTTGAGACTAGCAATTTCCTTTTCCTGACTCTTGGCTAGGGACTTGCTCTTCTTAAAAGCTTGCAACAGAACTCTATATTCATCAATCAATTGATGAATATCCCCTTCTGATTCAGATCCACTGGCGTCATTTGATGCTGATGTAACTGAATCAGAACTAGCACTAGAAATTGAACTTAAAGAACAATTTTGTACCTTACTAGGTCCAGGCTGCTCCTGGATTTTGTCACATTCAGTTAAGGCCATCAGTCCTTTACACTGGATGTCCTCTTGCTCATATATGGAGTTCATGATCTGGATGAACTCTTCTTCCTCTTCTTCAGCAAATAGTCCTATGTAAGCTTCAACTTCTGACTCAGTTTCTGAAGAAGACATGTCTGACAAGCCTTTGTCCTTCTTGGAAACAAAAGACTTTTCCTTCTTGCCCTTGAATTGAGTCTTTTTCTTATCATTAGACTCTTTCCTTCTCTCAGGACAGTAAGCAATAACATGTCCTTGTTTGTTACAACAATAACAAACTATCTTTGAAGATGAAGTTCTATTTGACTTGGGCTTTCTTCTATCATTCTTTGATGACCTCTATGCTGTGGATGACTTTGTCCTCCACTGTTTCTTCTTTAGGAACTTCTGAAAGTGTCTTGTGAAGGCTGCAAAGTCCTCATCACTTTCACTGCTATCAGACTTTCTGCTTTCTGAATCATCTGACTCAGTCTCAGCTGCTTTTGGAGGTGGAGTTGGTGACTTACTTCTGTATTTTCTGGTGGCTTCTGTCTTGAATGCCACTGTCCTTTCTTTATGTTCACTTCTTGTAGTCTTCTCCTCTTCTTTTCTCACCATCAACTACATCTCATAGGATAGCAGTTTTCCAAACAGTGTTGGTGGAGGGATATCTGCTAACTTTGCCATTTCCCTTATGACACAGATCTTGGTGTCCCAATCCTTTGTTAGGGACCTCAGAAACTTATCATTAAGCTTATAATTACTGAACTCTCTTCCATAGGACATTAGCTCATTGACAATCCTATAGAACTTCTTATAGCATTCTGTGATGCTATCAGACCTACCTTGCCTAAAACTTTCATATTCTTGGTTTAACAAAGATTTTCTATCCTGTCTCACTTCTTCTGAACCCTCCATGTACACTATAAGAGTATCCCACATCTCCTTAGATGTCTTACAGTGTATCAAGTTCTGAAAGGTAGCATCATCTATGGCACTCACAATGATATTCTGAGCCCTCTTGTCCATTGTGGCTAGAATTATCTCATCTTTTGTCATTTCAGAGAAGTCTTTAGGTGTTCTCTGATTTACATCCAGGACTGAAACCTTCATAGGCACATATGACCCTTCTTTAACTGTGATATATATCCTAGGGTCTGAGGCTTCCATAAATAGTCTCACCCTTTCTTTCCAGATGCCAAAAATTTCTTTTCCGCAAATGGGCAACTTCATAGATCCAAGTTCCTTATGATTCTCAGTTGAACCCATGGTTCTTGATTTTCTTGATTCTGCAATGTACTTAGACTGAATCTGCCAACAGGATCTACTCAGACAGTTAAGTCCTTTTTTGAGTAACCTCGCTTTGATACCACTTGAAAGATATTGTACCTAATCACCTAGAGGGGGGGGGGGGTGAATAGGTGACTTAAATTTTTTTAACTTTTTAGGCAGAATTCAGATTATATCACAGATTTATAACTACTTTTTCACAGCAATCAATCAACAATCACAGAATAACACATGCACACAGTGAACACACAGGTTTATAGTGGTTCCCCAAGGTTTGGGTACATCCACTTTCCCCCTTCGCCTATCTAGTAGTGTACTAGATTCGGCTAAACTCCTCCACTATCTCAGATCCTTAGATCTTACACTCAGAACCCCAAAACAAGTTCCTACAGCTCAGGCCCAAGGCCCTACAACTCAGTCTTCTCCAAAGACCTACACTCAGCTTCTTCACAAAGCCTACACTCAGCCACAACAGGCCTACACTCAGCCACAACAGGCCTACACTCAGAGATAAGAATCTCCAACACTCAGGCATACAGGCCCTACCACTCAGCCTTTATAATTACAGGCTTACAACTCAGATCCCTAAGGATCTTACAAGAAATATAAAGTACAAAGTGTATATACCTACAACTCTAAATAGAGAGATGAGTTGATAGGTTTTTGATGAGTTCTTGAAAGAACTCTGCTGAGAACAATCTCACTTGGCTTTTCTTCAAAGCTTCTTGAATGTAGAACACAATAGGATTGATTTTCTGCAGCTGATCTTCAATCACTGCAACTTAAGATTCAGAGCTAGGTCTGAACCCTTCTTCACAACCTGGTTCCAACGGCTGTCTTCTTGGATGGAGCTCTCTCTCTCCAACTTCTTAGATCTTCACTTGATTTTTCAATGAATAGCTAGATCTTCTTTTCTTTCTCAATCACATGATCTTCTGTTTAATCATTTGTTGAATCATCTCTTTCTGTTGACAGTATAAACCTTTATATAGGCCTTCTTCAAGGTGACCGGCTGATCCGGTTCCTAACTGATTTCTGACAACTCTGACAGGTGCAGTAGACCAGCTGGAATGGCAGCTGTCAAGTCATCCAGTCAGTTCTTGAAATAACTGTAACTGTCTGAAAGTGTCGAGACAATCTGTCTTTAAGTGTCGACACTTATAGACCAAGTGTCGACACAAGTTGACTAAGTGTCGACACTTGCCTTCAAGGTGTCGACACAACTCCTTGTGTTGTAGAATTCACTTCTCGACACTGATTCTTCATCATGTGTCGACACTGATATTCTGTGTCGACACAACTTCTTGTTCTTCAGCACTTAGTTGAATTCTTGTAAGTGTCGCCACAACTCCTTTGTGTCGACACATCTTCATGTGTTGAACTTGTTCAGTGTCGACACATCTTCTTGGTGTCGACACATGCCTTCTGTGTTGATACTTGCTGAGTGTCGACAATGCTCCTTGTGTCGACACATTCTTCTTCTGTTGAGACTTTGGCTGAGTGTCGACACATCTCCTTTGTGTCGACACTTGTACTTAGAATTTTTGTTGAACTTTGCTGAGTGTCGACACAGCATCCTAGTGTCGACACTTTCTTCATGTGTTGAGTCTTCTGCTGTGTGTCGACACATTGTTCATTATGTCGACACTTATACTTAGACTCTGCTGACTTTTGCTGAGTGTCGACACAGCCTCCAAGTGTCGACACTTTCTGATGTAGACAAAGTTCCTCTAGGTGTCGACACAGTGTCGACACTGCTTTACTGGACTTTTCTTCATTGAGTGTCGACACAGCCTTCATGTGTCGACACTTTCTGTTTGGTGTCGACTCTGCATCCCTGGTGTCGACACAAGTACTCCAAGTGTGGACACTACTTGCCTGGGTGTCGACACAAGTCTTCTTAAGTGTCGACACTTTCCTTCTGGGTGTCGACACATGGACTTAGAAACTTTTCAGCTTTTCCCTGCAAATACTTAACCTGCACAAGGCAACTCAAAATACATCAAATACATTTTGATGTATATCATTGAGTAGGGTGAGGCTTCTTCAAATCAGGTACATTTAAACCAATATACCCAACACACGGCCTGACACGCCCTGTGACACGCCCGTGTCACAGGCCGTGTGACTTAAGCGGCAGTCAACCGACTCAATCCGGCCAGTACATGGTCATGTGCCACGCCAGTGTCACGGGCCGTATCACCTGACACGCCTCTAGACACGCCCATGTCTACGGCCGTGTACCCTACAAAGCACAATCTCAATTTCACCCGAGAGACTCACGGCCCGGGGACACGCCCGTGTCCTAGGCCGTGTACACCTGAACATACCCGTGTCCCGCAACACACAAACTCCTCACTAGAACCCCAAGGGACACGCCCTATGACACGCCCGTGTCACAGGCCGTGTACCCGACACTCGACACTCGACACTCGACAATCGTTGAGCGGATTTCATCAAACTGGGAGGCGGGACACGCCCTCTGACACGCCCGTGTCGCTGGGCGTGTTCCCTCCCAAAACTTCGTCGACCGAAGTTCGTCGACCACTCGACCACCTGAACCCAAACACGACACGCCTTGGGACACGCCCGTGTCCCATGCCGTGTCACCCATGCCCGACTCCAACTTGACTTTAGGGTGTTACATGAGATATGCAAGTGAAAGTAGTGCTTGTGCACAGGTAACACGTGACTTTCCCCCACCATACTTAAACTGAACAAACTATCACAAGATTTACAATAAAAGCAATGAAGTAAAGTCGGGGAAGAGGTTACCCAATGCTCAACAAATGAGCATACCAGAAGACTGGCGTGAAAGCATGAAGCAGCTCCGCCATACGAAGAATCACAACCCCGCCAATACGAAGTAGCCAAGAATACCTGCAGGGGTGAGCTTCGCAAAAACAAAAGAAAAATATACAATGTATAAAGAAATACTAAGCTAAGATCGACATGAAAAAAAATGCAGGAAAATAAGATAAGTACTGGGGTTACTGTCATCCCAGCATGACTTATTCAGCTAAGAAAAAGGTTCTAGCTAATGGGCCTATGAAAGTAAAAGTGCACAGGCAACTGTTCCATTTTCCGTTTTAGTAACGGGTACCGATACGGTGATAGAGCAATTACCCCTCTGCCTAAATAATCATACCTGCTCCTCATAGGAAGAGGAAAAAGGAAGTAAGAAGAGGAGGAGCACTGGTCCTCACTCTTCTCACAACAAAACAAATCCTTGCCCAGCAAGGTATCGTCTACAGGGAGATGGCAGGAGGAGAAAGCAATCAATGTAGCTTCCTCAATAGAGGAGGAATCAGCCTCCTCGCAAAAGAGGATGCAATCATCGATGGCTCGAGCTGAAACCTCCAATTCCTCCTGAAGCACCTGCGAAGACTCAACCCGCACGGGCTCAGATATATGAAGGGGATTAAGAAAAAAGGAGAAGAAAAACTTAAATAATCAGAAATAGGGGGAGTGGTCCCGGTCTCACTCCCAGCATGATCCAGACACAAATCACTGTCAGTATCATATGAGTCATAGCGAGGGGAATCTGAAAGCTCGAGGTCCTTGATAGTGGTTTGGACCTCCTTATCTAACAAGGAAGTGAAAACTTCCTCATCAGAAAGGATCTCCTCAACAACACACCTCGGTGCGTCCACATGTTCCAAGACGTAATACTTTCCATTAAGGAAAATAATATCCTCGTCACACATGGGCATATCCTCAGGCTCAGAATCACCATCCGGCCTAACATCATCAACCGACTCACTAAAAATAGGGATAAATAATTCTTGCAAAGAATGCGGAGGAACAACAACATCAGAGAGAATATGTGCGGGTTCCTCCGGGGGTGAATCAACAAGAGGGGAAGAATGCATAGGGAGAGACGGAACCACAATGTCGTCACACCGATCAGTAGAAAGTCTGATGGGTATTTCTGCAGCAGTCCCCCATAGACAAGGTGGTGCTGCGAATATATCATCAGAATCAGAAGGGCGGCCACTTGAGAGGGTGATAGAGTGAATCAGATACTTGGTTCTTCATCCTCCTCCAACTGGCGCTGAAATTCTGCGCAATCTTTCAACACGTGGTCGGTGCTATGACAACACAAACATCATTTTCCATTACTCCTAGGTCCAGGTGGGACCAGAGAGGAATAAGAAAAAGATGAATGCGTAGAAGAGGAGTGACCATAAGACCTGGGTTGGGTGTATGAAGTACCATATGAAGACGGTGCTCCATACACAGAACCACGAGAATTATGCTCCCAATCTTCAGTGGGGCACTCATCACTACCATGCCTATAATCCCTGTACCATTTGCAGCAGATATTCATATAAGAATACATGGTGCAACAAGAAGAATTCACCAACAGAAAGTTTCTAAGCAACAATTAACTAAACACCACAGATAAAAGAATAGGAAAACCTGCTACAGAAAAATTAAAACTAGAAGTGGAACAAATAAAAACAAGAAACAGATTCTAAAAACTAAAGCAAAGAAGAAACTTGACATATATAAATGGAAAAGGGCTTCTATCTCCTATCTCCCTCTCCAAAAACTCACACGACTGTGTTCCCCGGCAACGATGCCAAAAATTTGATGCGTTGAACGACAAGTGTACCCATCGCACAAGTAATATAAAATGGGTGGCTTTCCCAAGTATCGATCTCTTCAAGGAACACAGTAAGGGGGGAGTTAATATCGAGGAGGACTTGAGATTGAAGTCTTTTGGTCAGAGTTAACTATGGGGGTTTTAGATGGTTGCGAAAAAGGAGAATAATACACTATCAACTACTCCTATGCAACGCCGCTATGCGATGCTTTGCAAGGCGGGATGGAAGACTACACGGGCCGCTATGCACCGAATCACTAGGCGGATGTACTAGTAGGCAAGTGTAAGAACCAGAATTTGAGAGTCGTAATCACCTCTTTGCTGCGCATGCTTCTCGAAATTACTAGAACGACAAGAACGGATGGATGGTGGGTGGAAAATAAGCGCACCTCAATCAAATAACGAACACATGCATTCACATAGACATGATTACATACGAACGTTTAACAAAATAGCAACACTTCATCAAATACAAAGAGTTCAACTAAACTATCAACAACAGGAGAAGAAAAGTGTGCGAAATCGACCGGATCCGAAGTCTTGCGAAGGATTCGCTGTAGGATTCGCCGGGTTGTCAATCCGCGTCCTAGCTCGGTCCTCAACTGCGTCCGGGGTAGAGGAGGCTGTCACTCACTCCCAATGAACCCGTCTTCTTCGTGTCACGAGCCGGTGGAGGATGGCACAACTTCTCTAGCTTGGTGGAGAAAGCTACATAAAACCCTTCTTGATGCTCAAGGATTAAGGAGGAGGCCGAGAGGAAGCTTTGGCTTGGATTTGGCATTGAATGCTTGCCCGAATCTTCTCCTCTTGGTGGAAGATGAAGGGTGGAGGTGGAAGGGCGGAACTTTGCCTTAAAACGACAGAGGAAATGACTGAAATCCCCAAAAAAAATCCTTTAATGGCCGAAAATCTGCGTCTTAAATAGAAAAAGTCAGAAAATTGGTCGCACAAGGTCTGGCGCACGACCGTGCGTGACCCGTGCGATATTCGCACGCAGATAAGGATTAATGAAGAAGAAGCGTTGACCCGTGCGATTTTACTCACGCACGGGCGATTTCGCCCGTGCGTGAAGGAATTTGCACGGGTAAACACAGAGCACAAGAATGCAGGAGAAAACATTGGAACCGTGCGTTTTACTCGCGCACGGGCAATGTTGTCCGTGCGTGAAGGAAACCCATGATTAACAACAGAGCACTGGAAAGCTAGGAAAAAAGCGCAGGCCGTGCGATTCCTTCTTGCCCGATTTGGCCAAAACCGTGCGGGAACAAATCACACGTTCCGAAACAGATGTCCCCAGAATTGCTGTGTGAAACGCACGATTGAACTGGAACCGTGCGCGATAAAAGCGCACGACCGTGCATTTTACACATAATTGAAAATGAAATTCGGGACATCCCGACTACCTGCACAACAATGAGACCAAGCTGGAGTACAAGCTCCCAACAACAAAATACATACAACAACAACAGAAAGAGCAACGGGGAGCACTAGGCGCTTACCCCCGATAAAAGAATGCACAATTGAACACTCTTGGGCCAAAAACAATGCACTAATGGTGAAGTGAGCTCCTAAACAAAAATATAACTTTTCTAATTGAAAAAGTAGTGCACATGCAAGAAAATAAGCCCAGATGAGTTCAAAAAACCCTATAAATATCGGACTCATCACCACTCGACACTTGTCCATCCATACGTGGTAGTATCGCCTGACGATACCCACTATCGCCACTATGATAGCTCACTCAATGCCTCGTCTAGTGCATTGAGAGCGTCGAGTGCATCAAGAGCGCTAAGTCTTCTCAACGCTTTGTTGAGTTCTATCGCTATCACCAACGATACGTACTGTCGCCCCACGATAGACACTTTTACGTTTTGTTTTCCAGTTTTGGGGTGTTACACACTCCCTGTCTCAAATCAACCATGTTAGAACCAATGGACCGCATTTCCTTAGTTTGATAATATCAAATCCCAAGTTATATTTGATCATACTTGTGTTGGGTATAATTTGTAGATTTACAGGTAATAAAGAACGAGCTATTCAATCTCTGTAACATACAGCCTGGCGTTAGCTCTACCACTGGTGATAGAGACATAGGATTAAAGTGAGCATGTAAACATTTCTCTCTGTGACCTACTGTCAGGCGCTAGCCATTTCGATGACCGTCAAATTTATTTGCCGTGTAGAAACCGCTACCGCCAGGCGTTATCCCTACCATGCTGCAGTATCCAAAAGTGGCACAAATATTATTTTGAATATTTCTCCTAATATAATGGATAATTGGAGACATCACATGAGAATACCTATCATTGGGTGTTAACTCTACCGTCGACGGTAGCTTTTTTCAAAAGACAAGTATGAAAGTGCGCGTTTCTTTTTCTAAGGAGACAAGAATGAGGATTACACATCTAAGGTTTGGCTACTGTCTCTGTTTTTGCAAACCACCTTCTCCAAGCAAGAAAAAGCAAAATTTCTCCCATCCGTTTGTGATCGAAGAACTCTGAAGAGAGAAGTCTCCAACAACTATCAACGACTGATCGAGTGCATGAAGAATAACATTCAGAAGCCTCGATCGCGCACCATTCTACGGAGGATTTCTTATTTTGATGGAGCAATAATTCCAAACTCTTTTATTATTATTTGTATTTTCACTTTCATATTCAGTCTGAGTTTGTGAGAAATTGGCCTAGGAGGCCGTTTGATTCCTAAAAGGAATCGATGGGTAATTGACCTAGGAAGATGTCTAAATCTAGGAGATGTAGTGGGCTATAAGACCCTTCCTGGGAGGAAGGTGAAAAGTTGGCTCATCAATCTTCTTGGGAAGAGGAGAGAGAGATAGAGCCATACTATCTTGGGAGGGTTGGTATAGCAACCAATAGAGATTTGTTTGATTCATCACATCTGATCTCTAGTGTCACGAAAATCCAATCGTTTCTTTATAAACCCTTGTTTTAGTTTTGAATAAAATTAAAGTTCTTTTATTTTATTTTGGATTTGTGGCTGGATGTTGCTAGGGTTTTAAGGCCTGTATATAATTCAAACAAAAAAATTTTATAGAGGAAGATGTTCACTGTGACCTACCGCCGCACGGTGGTATCCTACTGCCCCACGGTAGCCTCCAGAGCAGGTTGCCCTTGGTGAAATTTATTTTTAATTTTGAATTTTCTTAAAAACCTCATTCACCTCCCTCTAAGGTTGGCTACCAGATCCAACAAGTGGTACTAGAGCAAGGTTACTTCAAAAAGGGATTAAATTCCTGAAGTAGATGGCTAACGCTAATCACGCTTTTCTTGAGGGACAAGGAGTTAGTAGACCTCCTTTGTTAATGACAAATGATTACAGCCACCAAAAAATGTAGATGAAAATATTCTTAATAACACAGAGCATGGACGTGTGGGACATGGTAGAAAAAAAATACACTACACCACTATAATTGTATATAATCAGATTGTGGAAAAACCTAGTGATAAATGGGATGAAATTGATAAGCTGAGGTATAATAACAATGCCAAGGCCAAAAACTCTTACTCCGTGCATTATATAAGACTGAATTTAACAGAATTTGTAATGGTAAAACTTCTTATTATACTTGACATTTACTTGAACTGACTTATGAAGGTACCTCGCAGGTAAAGGAACCGAAGTTGTTTCGTTTGGAGTCTTAATATGAACAGTTTCAGATGGAGATCGACGAAGAGGTACATAGAATGTACACTCACTTCACAAAGATCATCAATGCCTCTAGATCTCTCGAAAAGACTTTCTCAAACATGTACTTTCTTAGGAAGATCCTGCGGTCTTTGCCTCCATGATTCAACCCAAAGGTGAATGCCAATGCTTAATCTCACGACATCAATACTCTGGAGATATAGAGCTTCATTGGGAACCAAAAGACCAATGAGATTGAACTGAAAAATACAAGCTGAGGTGTATCCCAGGGAACAGAAGAAGAAGACACTAACACTAAAGGGGAGTAAGGAGAAAGAGAAGACTGAGGAAACTAATGATGAGGAGAGCCTTTATATAAGTGAATTCAAAAGATTCAATTAGAATCTCAAGTGGCGAGGGAAGTTCAAAGGATTTCTAAAGAAAGGTGCAGAAGAGAAGAGGAGATGAAACAAACTGTTAAAGGGGTCCGAGATGTAACGTCCCATTTCGTGCAAGACCCCTCGTGTGTGTTTTGAGTCAAGAAAACTGACTCAAGCTCGGGGTGCATAGGTAACATACATCGAGTGATACTTGACTAATAGGGCAAATTTCACTTCGAGGAATTCTGGATCCACCAGGCATTGAGTGTGTTGAGTGGTCTCAATGCCATTGTAGTTTAACTTAGAAAATTGCTCTGGATCCACCAGGCATTGAGTGCGTTCAGTGGTCTCAACGCCATTCCAGTTTAACTTAGAAATTGTCTTGGACTCAGAAAGTATCGAGTGCATTGAGTGGTCTCAATACCATTCGACAAGGCATTGAGTAATTTTACTTAGAATATTTATGGACTCAGAAAGCGTCAAGAGTATTGAGTGGTCTCAACGCCATTCGACGAGGCGTTGAGTGATTTGACTTAGACTATTTCTAGAATCAAGAAGCATCGAGAGTGTTGAGTGGTCTCAACGCTATTTGACGAGTCGTCGAGTGATTTGACTTAGAATATTTCTAGACTCAAGAAGCGTCAAGAGCATTGAGTGGCTCAGCGCCATTCGATGAGGCGTTGAGTGTTTTAACATAGAATTATTTTGGATACAATATGCGTTGTGTGGACTCGACTCCGCTCGACGAAGCATCAAGTACATTGAGTAAACTCGACGCCTTTCGACGAATTGTCATGTATACTGGATGATTTTCACTAGACTTTATAGGTGTTTAGTGATCACGACGAATCTCGACGATTCGTCGAGTGTGTTTAGTATACACAATGATTTTTATTTAGAACATTTCAGCAGACTGTGTTGCAGGTTCACGTGGAAGGGTTGAACCGGGTTTTCGGGAAATGCGCAAATTGACTTATTAGGACCCGGTCTTTTCAACAAGACTTAATTTAAATAATAATGGGCGGTCCAATTCTAGGGTGACACGTGGCATGTGGTCTAACCCTAATTCTTCTTATAAAAGGGGACTTACGGAAACCCTATCCGTCACTTCACTTCTTGCCGAATCTTTTCTTGTGCCGAAACCATCAGAAGAGGGAAATCCGCCGATGACGGATTTTGCTGGATGAAAGACTTCTCATTTTCTTAAAGAATAACACCAACGAGGAAGAAGATGCCGCCAAGGAGAGTTACAAGATCCATGGCCGGAAACGAGTTGATCTTCCTACCCTCTCCCTTTGTGTTAGATCTGTAGTTATTATTTATGAGAGATGTTGTAAGACCCCTCCCCCCCCACCCCGAATCCCAAAACAAGGCACGAAGGGGGTCTTATGCCCAGAACAGCCGCCTTGCGGTAGCATTAGCACACGGGCTAACCTGTACCACAAGACGCCTATTCTGCTGGCTACATCCAATATCAATAAAAGCCAACCCAAACAAACCAATAAAAGAGAAGTCAAATCCACACAAAGTATATAAGTCCATAGTACATCAAAATAGAGAAGCTAAAATATGCTTCTACAATATATCAGAGTACAACTAATAAACGCCCAACGGGGTTACATCAGAGTCGATCAACACTCACATGAGTAACCGACGGTAGTGACGACACCGTCACTTCAGGCCCTGTTGTCCTGGCCTGGCTGTCCTGCTGTAGAGTCTGCAGCTGCTCTACATGTGGGGTGACCTCCTAAAAAGGAAGAAGTAGAAACTGTTAGTCTAAAAGACTAAGTGGCTTCACATCCGCTCCCCCGGCGACTCCTCGGCACCGGGCGGAGAAACGAGCAAGGGTACAAGGTATAATAAATAGTATAAGCAAGTACAAGCAGGTGGTAATAAAATAATAAGATTAATAACATTATAATCTAGCAGTTCTACATGAGCAATATCAATCATCAAGTACAGGTAACTATAGCAGGAAAGTAACTCAACTTATAAGGATGCCCATACAAGCTTATAAGTTAAGGATCGGTTTACATAAAGTAACTCATCGTATAAGAGTGCCCATACAAACTTATACGATGAGTATCTTGTTGTGCAATGTTATGAAATGGTATGTATGCTATGAAATGACTCACCCATGATCACACACATGCAACCGCTATGCCGACATAGACTAGTAGTTCCCACTATTCGAGTAGGTAGCTAACCTCTCAGGAATCAACCACTGTGGCCAGACGGTGACAGTAGAGCGAGCATCTCTACTACTAGGCGGGTATCCATACTACTTCACCTAGGCCTCCGTACACCTCAACGCTAAAAACACAACAGCGGAGCTCATGTGTACTGTAGCCCAGCGGGGGTCTCGGGTAGGTGTGCACCGAGAACATAGTCCCGAACTAGCCTTGTGTGACCCGGAAGGGGCCTCTGAAGAAAGCACAAGGACATAACCTAACCGTTCACTTGGCATGGAAGGAGCCCCAGGATGTGAACACCGAGGACCAAGCCCAACCTCCCAAAGACTAACTGTCAACTCCCGTTGGTGTGACTATCGACGAGATCGTAGACCTGCCACACTATCCTTAACCCAGGATTACGACACCGCATGTCGACTCAAACCGCATGAAATTCCACATCACCATGGCATGTAAGGATCCTCAGAGAAAGCACGAGGACCAAGCCCAACCATCCACTCGGCACGGAAGGAGCCCCGGGAAATGAACACCGAGGACCAAGCCTGACCGTCCGACTTTTGCTCATCTCAACGCAATCCCAACTAATGACGGTCAACACCGCACTTACACCCTTACACAATGCTACCCGTAGGGAGACGACACTCTAAGCATTGGACTACTAAATTCATTCTGTTAATCAAACATTCACATGGTCATAGATTATCCTCCTACAGGTCATTCCAAACGATTTCAATACATTATAAACATGATGCGCATTTATATTATTCTACCAATTTCTATCAAATCATTTCGTTTAAGTATGCTTCTCTTCACAAATCAATTTCATGGGATCCAATTATTAAACTTTATCAATTATAGAACAATGATGATTGACATAAAAGAGTTCACCCAAACCTCAAGTTAATTGCAACATTGAATCCACCGAATCCAAAATCATGTTATACCAAACCCAGAATATAAGTGCAGAATAAATCTGGACAACAATTTCGACCGGAGATTCCCGAAGCTACAGGAATCCGGTGAAGACATGTAACCCCTTGATGGAAAGGCCTTTCCATGGGCTATAACCTTCATGTTCAGACCACAACCCAGATTTAACAATATCATACATGAAATCAGCCTTGAAGTTCGCTGCATACAGAACACAATTTCTGCATGCAGGATTTATCGGATGTCATTTTCATTCGGACTTTCCCGTGGCTACAGACTTCTCCTGAAGTCGTGCACCACTCGTTGGAACGGTATTTTCAAGAGCTTCTACTCTCGTGTTTAGGCAAAAGCCCAGATCTGACCATATCACACCTGAAGATGGACAAGAAGATTGCTGCGTGCAGAATACAGATTCTGCACGCATCTTAAGGCGGAATGAACGGCATCGACACATCTTCCTCCTCAAGTCGGTCTTCCAAAATCACACCAGAAATTCCTCCTCCCTTATTCACCCTCTTGAGGCCATGATTCTTCACGAAACCATCCCCCACCTTCACATAGAGGGTTGGAGATGTTGAAGACACAACTAGCCTTAGAGCATAAGCCCTAGAACGACCTCTTCCTAGAGAAATCACCATCTCGTTAGTCAAGACTCTTTTGAGTCGACATCTCACCTAGATATCTACAGATCTAGCACTAAGGGAGAGGGGAGGAAGCTCACCTCATTTCCGGCGTTCCCACTATTTCCGGCCATGGATCTTGTGGTTCTTCTCGGCGGCATCTTCTCTTTCACGGTGGCGAAGGATCTTCTACTCCAAGACTTGCTACAACCGATTTGCCTCTCTACAGAAGTTTCTCTCAGGAAAAATGGCTGGAATGAGGAGTGAAAATGGCTAGAGTTTTCACAACCCTTATATATGAAAAGTGACACGGGTAGGGACACGCCCGTGTCCTTACCCGTGTCCTGCTTCGGGCGAAGCGTTAACGACGGTTTTAGTGTCGGTTCAACACTCGACACGGGTTGGGACACGCCCGTGGGACACGCCCGTGTCCCGACCCGTGTCCACATGAAACAGCCGTGTTCCCTGGCTGTGTCCTTCTCTGGACACGTCTCGACGAACTCAATTTAACACACAGACACACGGGTAGGGACACGCCCGTGTCACTACCCGTGTCATACATTTCGTCGATCTCGACACACTTCGTCGATCTCGACACCCTTTATCGATCTCGACACATTTTGTCGAGTTCAACTCGACACACACGGGTAGGGATATGCCCGTGTCTCTACCCATGTCACTGCACAGGATACACTTCGTCGATCTCGACACGCTTCGTCGAGTTCAACTTGACACTCATAAGGATATGGACACGCCCGTGTCTTTACCCGTATCACTTCACACGGGTAGTAACACGCCCATGTCACTACCCATGTCCTTCTCTGGACATACTCGAGTCGTCAACTCGAGAGATGGCCTCTCCAGCACGGGTAAGGACACGCCCGTGTCTCTACCCGTGTCATATTCTATACTTATTTCTCCTCCCATTTACATTTGCAGCCCAGCTGCCAGCACTTCTCCGAACCCAAGTCTGCTCCCCTGACTCAAAACGCGCACGAGGGGCCTAGTGCGAATTGGGACATTACAAATTCTATAAACAAAATAAAAGATTTTGTTCCGGAAATCAAGCTAAGGCTCTGGGAGAAAAGCAGAACAGAAGATAAAATATGCTTTTAAACAAAATTACCTCAAGGAAATAATTCCGGGTAGCGTTTTTGCATCAGGTCCACCGGCTCCCATGTATACTCCTCCTTCCCATGATTAGACCATAGCACCTTTACCAAAGGAACACTTTTGCGGCGCAATATTCTTGTCTCGTTGTCTACGATCCACACCGGCTCCAGTTGCACAGACCTATCAGTCGCCACTGCACCATCAGAAGTGGGGATATATTGATCGTGCCGCAACAACGCCTTTCGAAGCGACGACACATGGAACACGTCGTGGAGATTCTCTAGCTTCGGCGGTTACTCCAGCCGATAGGCCTACGGGCCAATCCTTTCCAGTATAGTATAAGGCCCAACGTACCTTGGGCTGAGCTTTTTCACACCACGCACCCGTGACACTCCATGCATCGGCCGAATCTTCAGAAACACCTTATCACCTACTTGAAACTCCACCATCCGGTGCTTTGAATTATAATACTTCGCCTGCCGACTTTGAGCCTCCAACATGCGATCCCGTATAAGTCTAACCACCGCATCCGTATCATCAATATACTCAATTCCCAAAGCCTTCAGGTCCTCATCCTGCACCCAAGACAAGGGGGTTCTGCACCTTCTTCCATAAAGGGCTTCATGGGGTGACATGATGATACTCGCCTGCTGGCTGTTATTATAGGAGAACTCTATTAGTGGTAAGAGCCTCTCCCACGGCTCTCCTCTATCCAAAACACATAATCTCAGTAGATCCTCCAGTGTTCTGATGGTCCTCTCAGACTGCCCATCCGTCTAACGATGAAACGAGGTGCTAAAGGTAAGGCGCGAACCCAAATATGCCTGTACCGCCTTCCATTCCCTTGAGGTGAAATGACCATCCCGATCAGAAACGATTGTCTTAGGCACGCCATGATACCGTACGAACTGCTCCACAAAGAGGCGTACCAAGACATCCACGTGAGCCTCTTTCTTCATGGGGATGAACCGGGCTACTTTCGTCAGACGATCCACGATCACCCACACCGAATCATTCCCTGAGCGTGAGCGTGAGCGAGGTAACTCAGGGATGAGCAACGACTGTAGCAAACTACCAGGGCTCTTGCATTCCGCCTTCACCCTTTTACAGGCTTCATAGTGTGTAACAAAATATCTGACATCCTTGTTCATTACCGGCCAACACATGGTCTTCTGTAGGCCGGCGTACATCTTGGCAATACCAGGGTGCACTGAATATTGAGATTAATGTGCCTCTCTCAAGATATCCTCCCGGATTTTACCTCCCTTGGGAATGTAGAGCCGGCTGCGGAAATAAACCTGGCCGTGTTTTAGTGTATACTCATCAGTAGTCCCATCTTCGATTGCCTTGAATGCTAGGGCCAGAGCCGCATCACTTCCTTTCTCCGCCCGGATTCGGTCCCGGATATCACAAACTATGCTCATGGTTGCCAAGTACTCCGTATACTCTGCCGAAGGAGCCTTATATACCAAAGTAATATCCATCTCTTCAATCATCCGAGCCAACTCCATACTCATCAACCGAGACTCTGGGCTCGAGTCTGGTACGTTTCTGCTCAATGCATCAGCCACCGAGTTCTCTTTTCCGGGATGATAGTTCAAGGTGAACTCATAATCACAGAGAAACTCTAACCACTGCCATTATCTCAAGTTCAATTCCTTCTGTGTGTGAACGTACTTTAAGTTTTTATGGTCTGAAAATATCTCGCAGTGGACTCCATATAGATAGTGCCTCCAAACCTTCAAGGCGAACACCACTGCTCCCAATTCCAAATCATGAACCGGGTAATTAATTTCATGCTTCTTCAACTGTATTGAAGCATAGGCAATCACGTGTCCGTACTGCATTAACACTGCTCCCATCCCTTGATATGACGCGTCAGTGTAGACTTGAAATCCTTCCTTCCCAGACGGAAGTGTTAGGATGGGGGCAAAGGTAAGTCTATCCTTCAGCTCTTGGAAAACCGCTTCGCACTGGGGTGTCCACTCAAATGGTACACCTTTCTTTGTCAAGTAAGTAAGAGGGAGGGCAATCTTTGAGAACCCTTTTACGAACTTGCTGTAATACCCGGCAAGTCCAAGGAAGCTCCTCACATTGGCCGCCGATGTCAAGGGCGGCCACTCCTTCACGGCACGCACCTTGGCCGGATCCACCGCTAGTCCTGCTCCACTGATCACATGCCCCAAGAAAGCAACCTATTTAAGCCAGAATTCGCACTTGCTGAACTTGGCGAACAAGGCGTGCTCTTTTAATTTCTTTAATACCAAGGTCAAGTGCTCAATATGCTCCTCCTCCGTCTTTGAATAGACCAGGATGTCGTCGATGAAAACAATGATGAAGATATCCAAGTAAGGTTCAAACACCTTGTTCATCAGGCTCATGAAGGCTGAAGAGGCATTTGTGAGCCAAAACGACATTACAGTGAACTCGCACAGTCCATATCTTGAACTAAAGGCCGTTTTCTGGATGTCCTCCTCTTGTATCCTCAACTGATAATATACCGAGCGCAAATACAACTTAGAAAACCAATGCGCTCCCACCAGTTGATCGAACAACTCGTCGATCCGGGGTAGCGGATAAGTGTTCCGCACCGTCAGTCGATTGAGTTCCCGATAGTCTATGCATAAAAGCAGGGTTCCATCCTTCTTCTTGACGAACAACACAGGGGATCCCCAAGGTGACGAGCTGGGGCGAACGAACCCGGACTCCACCAGTTCTTGATGTTGAACTCTAAACTCCGCGAGTTCCTTCGGGGCCATTCAGTAAGGGGCCCTGGATACAGGCTTGGCTCCCGGTACAAAATTAATTTGAAAATCAACTTCTATATGCGGGGGTAATCCTGGCAGTTTCTCAGGAAATACCTCGGGGAAGTCCCGCACTACCCGTACATCTTTCATATCCAATGCCATCTACTTCAACTCGAAACAGATCATGAAGACTTCATCCCCCGACATTTGGGCTTTTACAGCCTGAACTAAAGATAACAACATATGAGGTGCGAAGTTAATAACTTGAAAGATAATGTCGGTGTCTCCATGCCTCAAGTAGATTCATTTCTCTGCACAGTCAATCCTTGCAAAGTGCCATTCCAACCACGCCATGCCCAAAATGATGTCAAACTCCGACATTCTCAAGACCATTGTAGGCGTATCAAAGGCCTTTCCTCCAATGAATATATCTAGCTCGCACTTAGCGGTTGCGGTCATCTCAGAGCCGTCCGGGAGGCATACTCGTCGAGCTATACCAGTAAAGTATTGTACACCTTCCATGTCTTTAATGAAGTCCTCAGACACAAAAGAGTGTGAGGCACCGGTATCGAATAGCGTATAGGCCGTCTTCCCGCCGACTACCACGGTGCCTAAGTGCCAATAACCAAAACTCAACAGAAGGTGTCTAGTATGTTTTAAGCAGGTTAAGTTAAACAATGAAAATGTGAAAGCTAACTGCAACATACCTGCAATCACATCCTGGGGATTCCATTCTTGCGCCATGTCTAGTGCGCATACTTGATCTCGAGCAGGACCGGGGTTTCCTCCTCATGGTCCTCGTCCTCGACCGCACATGTGACCCCGTCATCGAGGAGTTGCTAGAGGGAGAGCAGGAGGGACATTCCCAAACAACTGCTGGCAAAAATGTCGAATGTGGCCCGGCTGGTTGCATTCAAAACACACCAGCCCACGACGCCCCTCAGGTTGCTGAAATTGTTGAGGCTGAGGCGGTGGGGGGAACACAGGCGGCTTCGGAACTGGATGCTCCACTCTAAAATCTCAGTGGAAACATCCTCCACCTCTTAGATGTCCCCTTCCTCTCCTAAAGTCCTGCCTCCTTCTGTTTCTTAGGCCAGCTTATATCACGCCATCCGCAGGTCTCTTAACACTACTCAAGTGGTTCGTCTCCAATCTCTTCGCCATGTCGATAATCTCTGCCAAACTAGCGTCCGCTATAGAGAAAAGGTCCTGCCTTAGGGGATCTCGTAGCCCTTTGTAGAAACGTTTGGCGTATCCTCTATCATCCAAATCATAAGAATCCGCGAAACTCACGAGGTGCTGAAACTCTCGCTGATATTCCGTAATTGATTTTGATCCTTGCTTCAGCAGAAGATGTAACGCCCCGAAACTCAAAAGAGCGACGGATGACGAATCTGTACCAAATTTGGAATTTGGCAGGGGTACACGGCCTGGGACACGGCCGTGTCCCTGGGCGTATCGGGGTAGTTCAAAGATCTGTGAAAAAAATGATCAGGCAGAAATCTGGGTTCGACGATCGTCGAGCAGCGCTCGACAATCTGGTCAAAATGCTGTGTTCGACAATCGGGCCAACTATCTGTGTTCGACGATCGTGCCAACTATCTGTGTTCGACGATCGGGCCAGCTATCTGGGTACGACGATCGGGCCGTGGGTTTGACGATCGGGCCGCGCGTTCGACGATTTGCCAGAGTGTTGCGTTCGACGATCGGGCTATAGATCTCCGTTCGACGATCTGTCAGCGGTCGACGATCTTGGTTCGACGATCGTCGAGCGCGAGGCTGTTTATGGCGTGTATGACTCGGTCGACGCGGAGTGTCGACGCACGGGATTGGCGGGAGTTGACTAATTGTTCCGACATTGATGCAGACGTGTACTGCTCCTTTAGGTGTACCATGCAGTGTTTAGCCCCATTCATCCAGGTCAGACTTGGATCATGCCCGTGCATCCCTTTTAGTGGGATCCGATGGCTGTGCTTATTCCT
The DNA here is from genome assembly GCA_039583875.1 of Platanthera guangdongensis. Classification (NCBI taxonomy): domain Eukaryota; kingdom Viridiplantae; phylum Streptophyta; class Magnoliopsida; order Asparagales; family Orchidaceae; genus Platanthera; species Platanthera guangdongensis. The sequence goes on along the minus strand of CM077161.1, from coordinate 63,330,968 downwards.
GAAAGAGTTATACCGAGAGAAGGGTTTCAGAACCCTTATTTTTCCTGCCGTGTTCTCTGTCTAAATGCTAGAGAGAGGGGAGAGCAAAGGAGGAAGAAGAAGCTTAGATCCAGTCTTTGGAGGAGTTTTAAAGTTCCAAATCGCGAGCTGACTTCGGATCTATGAAGGCAAGGAGATTACGGTGCTTTTCATCCGCTTAAATTTCCATGGCGCCAAGGAAGAACGCTAGGGTAACGATTCTCTACTTGATCATGTGAAGCTCTACTTCTTTTGCATAGGAAGCCCGCTCTCGCGAGTTTGCAGTGAGTTTGAGGCATTCCTTCGGGTAGATATGTGAAGTCTCCGTTGCGTAGAGTCCGTAATCGAGAACGGATATAGACATGATGTGTGAAGCCTATCCGGACATGTTGGTCTGGATCGGTGATGTTACATTGCATAAATGCCGGAGAAGAATCCGTGCGAATGTTTGTTTTTCGGGTTTTCTACGTGGTAGATTGCAACAGGGAGTCTTGTGGATTAACCCTTAGGTGCACCCGGAAAACTGGGCGGATGCGTGATTCTGCCATTTTGGTGGCCTGGGAGCCAACTTGTACATAATTGGGTTATGTATTATTGTGCGTTCGATTCACGAGCTTCGGGGAAACTTAAATCGTGTCGATAATTTTAAATGTCGTGGCAAGTGAGCAACGGGTTTGAGTGGAACCGTTCCTACTCTATGTCGAGGGCATAGAGGTCGGGTCTTTGGCTGTCGATGATTTTAAGTGTCATGACTTATGCATATAGGCTATTGATGATTTTAAGTGTCATAACTTCTGCCTAGAAGACTCAAATTGCTCACGAGAGATTGCCGTCCCGGGGACGGTGGTGAGTCGGCAGACTTAGACTGTGATCACCGAGAATGTGCCCCTAGAGCACGGGGCATGTGGCCGTGCGTGCCAACACCTGTGATGCAATGTATTTATTTACTGCTTGGTTGTGCTAATAAAATGCAGGGAAGGAGCATCGCCGCCCCGAATTGGGGGCGAGATCGTTATAATTTGGTCAGCATTGCTGACCGTTGCCTTTGTTTGCCACCGTGCGGTGGTTTGTTGCTTGCAGGTGATGCTGGACCAAGCAGTCAATAGCGGGCTAAAGCCCAAATTGCGAAGCCGGACCTCGAAGGCCTAATTGGAGTGTTTACTTCCTTTTGTTCTTGTATGACCGGCCTGCGTGCCGTGGTATGGAAAACATGTAATAAGAGTAAACCATTTGTAAGGCCTTAAGGCCAGTACTTGTGTATGTACTTCATTCCTATTTGGCTTGTTAGTGGACATTCATGCTTGTTGCTGGGTTCTATTAATTGCAACTTATAAAACTGCTTCCACTAGAATGCTCTGTGTAGGACATTGTGATTGGTTGGATGGTTTCCATTGAGTAACCACCCGGTCTGTCAGTGGTATATGGAGTCAGGCCCTGGCCGGACCTACTGCTATATGCTATGCGACGGATAGGGGGTGTTACAATTTGGTATCAGACTACTGTTTTTGTTCAGGCTTAAAATGAATTCGTGGACGAATTCTTTTTAAGGGGTGGTGAGCACATGTGTGTGCGTCATCCTTATAACAACAAAAGAACCCATGAATGTCCACTTAGGAATGAAAATACACGTGTTTGGGGAACCTGCGTGTTCCTATAATTGCTATTTGCAATTTTGTTTGGTCGCTTAATGGTGTTTTGTACCACTATAGGTGACCAGAAGCAGTGCCGGGTCGTCGGAACGTCGAGTTTCTGAAGCTAGCAGTGCACCAAATGATGCTCCTGCAACACCTCCATCGGCTGAGACCATACGATTGGTGGCCGAAGCAGTGTTGGCCATGATTAATGCGCAGCCTGCATGGCAAATGCAGCAGCCCACTCTGGTGATGGAGCATGCACCTCTTCCAGAGGTAGAGCCGAGGAGAGTGGAGCAGGTAGTAGTGGAGCCGTTGGTGCCAAGGAGGGCAACCGAGAGATAGCTCAAACATGTCATGAGCTTTAATCCTCCGGTATTCTCAGGGTTGGGAACCCCATCTCAAGCTGAAGACTGGCTCTCCAGGGTGAAGAGAGTCTTGACAGCAACAGAGACGGAGGAGTGGCAAATGACCACCATTGCTACGTTCCTTCTGGACGGTGAAGCCAGATTGTGGTGTGAAGGATTGGAGCTTTATTTATTGAGAGGTAGGCAACTGACAGACGTCTCGATGGAGGAGTTCTCGAGACTGTTCTTGGCTAGGTACCTCCCTTCGACACAGAGGATAGAGTTGGAGAATGAGTTCCTGAAGTTGGTTCAAGGAGAGAGTAGCGTGGATGAATATCTCCACGATTTTACTCTATTGAGTCGGTATGCTAGCTCCACCATCGCGGATGAGGAGCGTAAGACGAATCGATTATACGTAGTGTTGAGAGATGATTTGAGGATACTACTCTTGGGGCCGATGATGCAGGGTTTCTTGACCTTGTCCAACACGGCCCGGTCCTTGGAGAAGGACATGAAGAATGTTCAAGCGAAGAAAAGCATTGGTGATAAGAGGTCGGAGTTCAAAGTGCCGAACTCCTCAAAGTCTGTGTTCCGGAAGTGGAACAAGAAAGCTAGGACTTCGGGTCCAACCCCCTCTGCTGGTGCTTCTGGGGAGACTACGGGTCGGATCCCGGGCGCATATTACAACTGTGGGAAGCCGGGGAATTATGCCCGTGAGTGTCGGGGCGGACGTCCCAAGTCCGAAAGGAAGCCGGGAGCAACTTATGAAGAGAAGGGCAAGGCGGTGGAATCGACCGCGTACCATTATGCTCCGGCCCAACCGAGGGTTTATAATCTTGGCCAACATGAGGCCATCAAACAGGCGGATGTGGTGACAGGTAAAATTTAAATTTATAGCATGTTAATTTCTTTAAATATTTGCTATGTACATGTTACCTTACCACTACTTGTTTAGGAGTTGTTTTGATTTGTGAAAATTTGGCAAGAGCACTCTTCGATATAGGAGCTTCACACTCCTTCTGGTCCGAGGGATTTATATCACGCATCAGAGTACCTTCTTCGATGGCGAAGGACAAGTTGGATGTGTTGTTGCCCAATGGGTGTTCGATGCACGCGGATAGAATCTGCGGTGTTAAGATTCGCATTGGGAATCAAGAGCTCGATCTGCAAGCGTCGTTATTACCGCTAGTGGAATTCGACGTTATATTTGGCATGGACTGGCTCTCGGAGCAACGATCCTATATTGATTGCGGTAGTAAGGAAGTCAAGCTGGGAGCAGGTCGTGTGACGACTTTCACGGGCTTGAAGGGGTCGAGCAAGACATTGATGTCTGCTCTTCAGGTGGTGAAGGTGGTTCGTGCTGGTGCAGAACTGTTCTTTACACTAGTGGAGGTTGCAAAGCCTAAGCGCGCGTTGGACAGTATTTCAGTGGTATCGGAGTACCCTGATGTGTTCTCGAGCGATCTTCCTGGAGCCCCGCCGCAGCGGGAGATAGATTTTACGATAGAGCTCGTACCAGGTACAAAGCCTGTATCACGCTCTCCATATCGGCTAGCGCCTAAGGAAATGGCGGAGCTGAAGGTTCAACTGCAAGAGTTGTTGGAGTAAGGGTTTGTGCGTCCAAGTTCATTGCCTTAGAGCGCGCCGGTCCTCTTTGTTAAGAAGAAGGACGGAAGCTTGAGGCTATGTATTGATTATCGGGATCTCAACAAGTTGACGGAAAAGAACAAGTACCCGATCCCCCGGATTGATGATCTATTCGATCAGTTAGTCGGGTCGACGGTGTAATCAAAGTTGGATCTCAAGTCCGGGTACTATCAGCTGCGAATAAGGGAGAGTGATATCCCGAATACAACGTTCAGTACGAGATACATGCATTATGAGTTTACAGTCATGCCGTTTGGGCTGACTAATGCACCGTCAGTGTTCATGGATTTGATGAACAAGACTTTCAGGGAGTACTTGGACCATTTTGTGATCGTCTTCATCGACGATATTTTGGTGTACTAGCAGAGTGAGGAAGATCACTTCATGCATCTTCATTTGGTTTTGGAGACACTAAGGAGGAATCAATTGTACGCCAAGTTCTCGAAGTGCGAGTTTTGGTTGTCCTCAGTGGCGTTCCTCAGTCATATAGTGAGTGGGGAAGGTATTGTAGTGGATCTGGTGAAGATTGTTACGATACGGGAGTTGCCTGAGCTTTCTATGGTAGCGGAAGTCCGGAGCTTTCTGGGGCTTGCCGACTATTATAGGCGCTTCGTAGAGAACTTCTCGCGGATAGCGTTACCTCTCACTACTTTGACGAGGAAGGAGCAGAAGTTGGTTTGGACGCCTGAGTGCGCGCGAGCTTTTGAGGAGTTGAAATGTCGGTTGACCACGACGCCTGTGCTGAGTTCGTCGAGTGGGACCGAAGGTTATGAGATTTATAGCGATGCTTCAGGCAGCAGTTTTGGTTGCGTGCTACTGCAACATGGAAGTGTGATAGCTTATGGCTCAAGACAGCTGAAAGTGCACGAGAGGAATTATCCGGTCCATGACTTGGAGTTAGCAGCCGTGATTTTTGCCTTGAAGCTGTGAAGACATTATTTATACGGTGCGAAGATTGATATATACACCGATAACACGAGCCTGAAGTATTTGATTGATCAGAAAGATCTGAATATGCGGCAGCGTAGATGGATGGAGTTCTTGGGGGACTATACATTCAAGATCCACTACATGCCTGGTAAAGGCAATGCAGTTGCGTACGCGTTGCGTCGCCGAGCCCCGGCTCAAGCCAATTGGCTGTCGATCCATGACAAGCGGTTGGTTCGGGAGTTGGAGGCGTTGGAGATTATCTGTGTAGATAAGCAGTCAAGTGCTGAAGCACTCTTGAATTGGACTGAAGTTCAATATGACCTTGCTGATCGGATTCGGCAGGCTTTGGATTTAGATGACCACATGAAGCAGTTCATGGTAGAGGCTCTGGATGGGTCAAATTCCCAATTCGTTGTGGAGGACAGATTGCTTTGGAAAGACGGTCGTCTTTGCGTCCCAAGCGTGGGAAGTTTGTGGGTGGATTTGTTGTACGAGACGCACCATACCAAGTACTCGATTCACCCGGGGAGCACAAAGATGTACCGTGACGTTAAGAAACTGTTTTGGTGGCTGGGTTTGAAGAAGGATGTGGTGCTCTATGTGACGAAGTGCCAAACTTGCGCCTTGGTGAAGGCGAAGTGCCAAAAGCCGGGAGGATTTCTGAAGTCCTTGCCTATTCCAGAGTGGAAATTCAACAACATCACTGTGGACTTTGTGCACGGTTTGCCAAGGTCGCAAAAGGGGAACGACGCCATCTAGGTGGTCGTAGATCGGCTAACCAAGGTGTCGCATTTCATTCCGCATAGGAAGGATGATCCGGTGGAGAAGTTGGCAAAGTTATATGTGGATAACATAGTACGGCTTCACGGTGTGCCCCGCAACATCGTGAGTGACCGAGATGGGCGGTTCACGTCCAATGATTGGAGGCTAGTACAACAAATGTTGGGAACAAAGTTAAAATTTAGCACAGCCTTCCATCCGCAAACGGATGGGCAGACCGAGAGGGTCAATAGGACTATGGAAGACATGCTCCGCATGTGTGTCTTGGACTCTGGAAAACAATGGGAAGACCATCTTTATTTGGTGGAATTTGCATACAACAATAGCTACCAGGTGAGTATTCAAATGACGCCCTTCGAGGCCCTTTATGGTAGAAGATGTCGCACGCCGTTGTCCTGGTTGGAAACGGGTGAGTCAAAGTTGTACAACCGTCAAGAGGTGGAAGATGCGACTTCATTGGTGCGAACCATTCGGGAGAGATTGCTTATCGCTCAGGACCGGCCAGCGAAGTACTATAATGCCAAGAACAGGAACGTGGAGTTCGTTGTGGGCGACTGGGTGTACTTAAAGATCAAGCCATTTAAGGGTGTCTCGCGGGTGCGGCGCTTGAAAAAGCTAAGCCCGAGGTACCTTGGGCCGTTTGAGGTTCTGGAGTGGATTGGCGAAGCGGCTTATCGGTTGAATCTATCGGTGGAGCTTAGTGGTTTACATGATGTATTCCATATATCGGTGCTACGGAAGGCGGTGCAAGAGCCTTCGCAAGTGATCGTGGTCGATCAAGTGCCGATTGATTGTGGGTTGACGACAAAGGTCAAGCCCGTGCAGATTGAAGACTCAGAAGTCAAGCGGCTTCGCAATAAAGAGATCAGGATGGTCAAGGTCCAATGGGACAATTGCGGTCGAGAGGAGCTCTCTTGGTAATGAGAGCAGACTATGCTTGACAAGTATCCGGAGTTATTCTGCTCAGGTACAAATTTTGATTTTGTACTTATCTTTCCTTTATGTAATTTCGTGGACGAAATTCTTTTAAGAGGCGGAGAGCTGTAACGCCCCGAAACTCAAAAGAGCGATGGGTGACGAATCTGTACCAAATTTGAAATTTGGCATGGGTACACGGCCTGGGACACGGGCGTGTCGGGGTAGTTCAAAGATCTGGCAAAAAAATGACCAGGCAGAAATCTGGGTTCGACGATCGTCGAGCAGCTCTCGACGATCTGGTTAAAATGCCGCGTTCGACGATCGGGCCAACTATCTGTGTTCGACGATCGGGCCAACTATCTGTGTTCGACGATCGGGCCAACTATCTGTGTTCGACGATCGGGCCAGCTATCTGGGTTCGACGATCGGGCCATGGGTTTGACGATCGGGCCGCGCGTTCGACGATTAGGCGAGAGTGTTGCGTTCGACGATCGGGCTATAGATCTCCATTCGACGACCTGTCAGCGGTCTACGATCTTGGTTCGACGATCGTTGAGTGCGAGGTTGTTTATGGCGTGTCTGACTCGGTCGATGCGGAGTGTTGACGCACGGGATTGGCGGGAGTTGACTAATTATTCCGACAATGACGCGGACGTGTCCTGCTCCTGTAGGTGTACCATGCGGTGTCTAGCCCCATTCGTCCAGGTCAGACCTGGATCGTGCCCGTGCATCCCTTTTAGTGGGATCTGACGGCTGTGCTTATTCCCGAAAGAGTAATACCGAGAGAAGGGTTTCAAAACCCTTATTTTTCCTGTCGTGTTCTCTATCAAAATCCTAGAGAGAGGGGAGAGTAAAGGAGGAAGAAGAAGCTTAGATACAGTCTTTGGAGGAGTTTTAAAGCTCCAAATCGTGAGCCGACTTCGGATCTACGAAGGCAAGGAGATTGTGACGCTTTTCATCCGCTTACATTTCCATGGTGCCAAGGAAGAACGCTAGGGTAACGATTCTCTACTTGAGCATGTGAAGCTCTACTTCTTTTGCATAGGAAGTCCGCTCTCGCGAGTTTGTGGTGAGTTTGAGGCGTTCCTTCGGGTAGATATGTGAAGTCCCCATTGTGTAGAGTCCGTAATCGAGAACAGACATATGCATGATGTGTGAAGCCTATCCGGACATGTTAGTCTAAATCAGTGATGTTGCATTGCATAAATGCCGGAGAAGACTCCGTGCGAATGTTTGTTTTTCGGGTTGTCTACGTGGTAGATTGCAACAGGGAGTCTTGGCGATTAACCCTAAGGTGCACCCGGAAAACTGCGCGGATGCGTGATTCTGCCATTTTGGTGGCCTGGGGGCCAACTTGTACATAACTGGGTTATGTATTATTGTGCGTTCGATTCACGGGCTTCAGGGAAACTTAACTCGTGCCGATGATTTTAAATTTCGTGGCAAGTGAGCAACGGGTTTGAGTGGAACCGTTCCTGCTCTATGCCGAGGGCATAGAGTTCGGGTCTTTGGCTGTCGATGATTTTAAGTGTCATGACTTATGCATATAGGCTGTTGATGATTTTAAGTGTCATAACTTCTGCCTAGAAGACTCAAATTTCTCACGAGAGATTGCCGTCCCGGGGATGCTGGTGAGTCGGCAGACTTAGACCGTGATCACCGAGAATGTGCCCTGAGAGCACGGGGCGTGTGGCCGTGCGTGCCAACTCCTGTGATGCAATGTATTTATTTACTGCTTGCTTGTGCTAATAAAATGCAGGGAAGGAGCATCGCCACCCCTAATTGGGGGCGGGATCGTTATAATTTGGTCAGCATTGCTGACTGTTGCCTTTGTTTGCCACCGTGCGGTGGTTTGTTGCTTGCAGGTGCTGCTGGACCAAGCAGTCAATTGCGGGCTAAAGCCCAAATTGCGAAGCCGGCCCCCGAAGGCCTTATTAGAGTGTTTACTTGCTTTTGTTCATGTATGACCGGCCTGCGTGCCATGGTATGGAAAACATGTAATAAGAGTAAACCATTTGTAAGGCCTTAAGGCCAGTACTTGTGTATGTACTTCATTCCTATTTGGCTTGTTAGTGGACATTCATGCTTGTTGCTGGGTTCTTTTAATTGCAACTTATAAAACTGCTACCGCTTGAATGCTCTGTATAGGACGTTGTGATTGGTTGGATGGTTTCCATTGAGTAACCACCCGGTCTGTCTGTGGTATATGACGTCGGGCCCCGGATGGACCTACTGCTATATGCTATGCGACGGATAGGGGGTGTTACAGAAGAAACCTCTCTTCGAGTTCATTTCGAGCGGATGTGGGAATGAAGTGCTCCAAGAAGATACCCGAGAACTCGCTCCAACTTATCTCTGTATAGACCCGACCTTGGAAGGTAGAGCCCATGAGGGACTTCCACCACCTCTTAGCATGTAGTTCCAAGACGGACACCGCCAACGTCATAGCCATGTTTGCTGGGCAACGGATCCCCACTAACAACTCCTGCACCGTGTCAAGTCATTCCTCCGTACATACGACCGACTCTGTCCCGAGGTAGGCAGGAGGGGAGAGGGCCCGAAAGGTGCTCAACCAGTTAGAGCCCGGAGCCTATTGTTACACCGGAGGCTGTTGTGCCCTAAAGGCATCCAGGATGGCGGTGAGCATCTGCCCCAACTCGAATTGTTGGAACTGAGTGGGTTTGGAAGGGGCAGGAGTGCCCCCATCGGTTCAGCGTGCGTTGGAATCTACACGTAAAACATAAATGTATGGTCAGGTTGGCAATCTTAAGGTCAAAGTTGGACAAACTTAGTGTGAATTACATATGGGCACACCACTGCTTCCGCTAAGTCAGGTTTTCCCCAAACTGACTAATCGAACGGGGGTGACACCATTGTTGAATGACTTCTTTAGTTGAGGATCGTTGCAAATTGATACCATTTGTAAGACCCCCCCGGATCCCAAAACACAGCACGAAGGGGGTCTTATGCCCAGAACAGCCTCCTTGCGGTAGCATTAGAACACGGGCTAACCTGTACCACAAGATGCCTATTCTGCTGGCTACATCCAATATCAATAAATGCCGACCCAACCAAACCAATAAAAGAGAATTCAAATCCACACAAAGTATATAAGTCCATAGTACATCAAAATAGAGAAGCTAAAACATGCTTCTACAATATATCAGAGTACAGCTAATAAACGCCCAACGGGGCTACATCAGAGTCGCTCAACACTCACATCAGTAACTGACGGTAGCGATGGCACCGTCACTTCAAGCCCTGTCGTCCTGGCCTGGCTATCCTGCTGCAAAGTCTGCGGCTGCTCTACCTGCGGGATGACCTCCTAAAAAGGAAGACGTAGTAACTGTTAGTCGAAAAGACTAAGTGGCTTCACATCCGCTCCCCCGGCGACTCCTCGGCACCGGGCGGAGAAACAAGCGAGGGTACAAGGTATAATAAATAGTATAAGCATATACAAGCAGGTGGTAATAGAATAATAAGATTAACAACATTATAATCTAGCAGTTCTACATAGGCAATATCAATCATCAAGTACAAGTAACTACAGCAGAAAAGTAACTCAACTTATAAGGATGACCATACAAGCTTATAAGTTAAGGATTGGTTTACATAAAGTAACTGATCGTATAAGAGTGCCCATACAAACTTATACGATGAGGATCTTATTATGCAATGTTATGAAATGGTATGTATGCTATGAAATGACTCACCCATAATCACACACTTGCAACTGCTATGCCGACATAGACTAGTAGTTCCCACTATTTGAGCAGGTAGCTAACCTCTCAGGTATCAACCGCCGTGGCTAGGCGGTGACAGTAGAGCGAGCATATCTACTACTAGGCGGGTATCCACACTACTTCACCTAGGCCTCCATACGCCTCAACATTAAGAACACAACAGCGGAGCCCATGCGTACTATGGCCTACGGGGGTCTCGGGTAGGTGTGCACCGAGAACATAGCCCCGAACTGGCCTTGTGTGACCCAGAAGGGGCCTCGAAAGAAAGCACGAGGACACAACCCAACCGTTCACTTGGCATGGAAGGAGCCTCGGGACGTGAACACCGAGGACCAAGCCTAACCGCCCAAAGTCTAACTGTCAACTCCCGTCAGTTTGACGATCGACGAGCCCGTCGACCTGCCACACTATCCTTAACCCAGGATTACGACTCCGCATGTTGACTCACACCGCATGCAATTCCACATCACCGTGGCATGGAAGGAGACTCGGAGAAAGCACGAGGACCAGCCCAACCATCACTCGGCACGGAAGGAGGCCCGAGAAATGAACACCGAGGACCAAGCCAGACCGTCCGACTTTTGCTCATCTCAATGCAATCCCAACTAATGACTGTCAACACTGCACTTACACCCTTCCACAATGCTACTTGTAGGAAGACGACACTCTAAGCATTGGACTACTAAATTCATTCTGTTAATCAAACATTCACATGACCATAGATTATCCTCCTACAGGTCATTCCAAACGATTTCAATACATTATAAACATGATGCACATTTATATTATTCTACCAATTTCTATCTAATCATTTCATTTAAGTATGCTTCGCTTCACAAATCAATTTCATTGGATCCAATTATTAAACTTCATCAATTATAGAACAAAGATGATTAACATAAAAGAGTTCACCCAAACCTCAAGTTAATTACAACATTGAATCCACCAAATCTAAATTCATGTTATACTAAACCCAAAATATAAGTGCAGAATAAATCTGGACAACATTTTCGACTGGAGATTCCTGAAGCTATAGGAATTCGTTGAAGATGTGTAATCACTTGAAGGAAAGGTCTTTCCATGGGCTATAACTTTCATGTTCAGACCACAACCCAGATTCAACAGTATCATACTTGAAATCAGCCTTGAAGTCCGCTGCGTACGAAACATAATTTCTGCATGCAGAATTTATCAGACATCAATTTTGTTCGGACTTTCCCGTGGCTACATACTTTCCCTGAAGTCGTGCAACCACTCGTTGGAAGGGTATTTTCAAGGGCTTCGACTCTCGTGTTTAGTCAAATGCCCAGATCGGAACATATCACACCTGAAAATGGCCAAGAAGATCGCTGCGTGCAGAACATAGATTCTGCACGCATCTTAAGGCGGAATGAACGACATCGACTCATCTTCCTCCTCAAGTCGGTCTTCCAAAATCACACCAGAAATTCCTCCTCCCTTATTCAACCTCTTGAGGCCATGATTCTTTACGAAACCATCCCCCACCTTTACATAGAGGGTTGGAGAGGTTGAAGACACAACTAGCCTTAGAGCACAAGCCCTAGAACGACCTCTTCCTAGAGAAATCAACATCTAACTAGTCAAGACTCTTTTGAGTCGAATTCTTCCATAGATATCTACAGATCTAGTACACGGGAGAGGGGAGGAAGCTCACCTCATTTCCGACGTTCCCACTATTTCAGGCCATGGATCTTGTGACTCTTCTCGGCGGCATCTTCCCTTTCACGGCGGCGGCGGATCTTCTCCTCCAAGACTTGCTCCAGCAGTTTTCCCTCTCTACAGAAGTTTCTCTCAGGAAAAATGGCTGGAATGAGGAGTAAAAATGGCTAGGGGTTTCACAACCCTTATATATGAAAAGTGACACGGGTAGGGACACGCCCGTGTCCTTACCCGTATCCTGCTTTGGGCGAAGCGTCAACGAAGGTTTTAGTGTCAGTTCAACACTCGACACGGGTATGGACACGCCCGTATCCTGACCCGTGTCCACCTGACACGGCCATGTTCCCTGGCCGTGTCCTTCTCTGGACAAGTCTCGACTAACTCAACTTAACACACAAATACACGGGTAGGGACACGCCCGTGACTCTACCCATATCATACATTTCGTCGATCTCGACACACTTCATCAATCTCGACACGCTTCGTCGATCTCTACACACTTTGTGTAAGACCCCCCCTCCCGGATCTCAAAACACGGCACGAAGGGGGAGTCTTATGCCCGGAACAGCCGCCTTGCGGTACCATTAGCACACGAGCTAACCTGTACCACAAGACGCCTATTCCACCGGCTACAACAATATCAATAGAACATGCCAACCCAAACAAATATAATAAGCAAGAGAAGTCAATCCACACTAAGTAATAATGTCCAAATACATCAATAAAGGAGAAGCTAAAACATTCTTCTTCAATATATCAGAGTACAGCTAAACATTGCCCAAACGGGCTACATCAGAGTATCAAAATACTAACATGCGTAACCGACGGTATCGATGGCACCGTCACTTCAGGCCCTATCGTCCTGGCCTGGCTGTCCTGCTGCGTAGTCTGTGGCTGCTCTACCTGCGGCGTGACCTCCTAAAAAGGAAGACGTAGCAACCGTTATTCGAAACGACTAAGTGGTTTCACATCCGCTCCCCCGGCGACTCCTCGGCACCGGGCGGAGAGAAGGAACAAGGGTAATGTATATATGTGCAAGTAAAAGAAGTACAAGCAGGTGGCAGTAGTATAAGAGTAACAATAATATGATCTAGCAAATATTTAAGAACTACAACAAACTAACATGTACACGTAACAGCAGGAAAGAAACTTAACTTATAAGAATGCACATACAAACTTATAAGTTAACGATCGGGTTACATAAAGATAACTCATCGTATAAGAGTGCCCATACAAACTAATACGGTGAGGATCTTGTTGTGCAATATTATGAAATGCTATGAATGCTATGCAATGACTCACCCATGATCACACCCATGCAATTACTATGTCGACACAGACTATAGTTCCCACATTTCGAGCAGGTAGCTAACCTCTCAGGCATCAGCCGCCGTGGCCAGGCAGTAACAGTAGAACGGGCACTTCTACTACTAGGCTGGTATCCACACTACTTCACCTAGGACTTCGTATGCCTCAACGCTATGAACACAACAGCGGAGCCCATACGTACTATGGCCCAGCAGGGTCTTGGGTAGATGTGCACCAAGAATACAGCCCAAACTGGCCTTGTGTGACCCGGAAGGGGCCTCGGAAGTAAGCACGAGGACACAGTCCAACCGTTCACTTGTCACGGAAGGAGCCCCGAGGCATGAACAACGAGGACCAAGCCCAACCGCCCAAAGTCTAACTGTCAACTCCCGTCGGTGTGACGATCGGCGAGCCCGTAGACCTGCCACACTATCCTTAACCCAGGATTACGACACCGCGTGTCGACTCATACCTCATGCAATTTCACACCACCGTGGCATGGAAGGGGCCTCGGAAGAAGGCACGAGGACACAGCCCAACAATCCTTCCATACTCTATCCCAACACAAACCAAACAAGTGACGGTCAACACCGCACTTACATCCTTTTACAACACTACCCGTAGGGAGACGACACTCTAAGTATTGGACTACTATTCCCATTCCATTAGTCAAACATACTCATGGCCATAATTTATGCCTCTACATGACCTTCCAAATGATAATAACATAATATAACATGATGTGCATATAAATATCTATCACTCTTTCCAAATGGTAACGACATATTATAAACATGATGCGCATAAGTAACACTTTATCTATTTCTATCAAGTCAATCTATTTAAATAAGCTTGCTTCATAATTTGATTATATGAAATCTGATTAATAAGCTTCATCAATCATGCAACTAAAATGTTTAGCCATAAAGAGTTCATCCAAGCCAAGTTACTGGCAATATTAATTCCACCGAATCCAAATCCATATTATATAAAGCCCAGAATTTTGATGCAGAGTAAATCTGGATTGCACATTTTAACCGGAGATTCCCGAAGCTACATGAATCCAGTGAAGACGTGTAACCCCTCAATGGAAAGGTATTTCCATGGGCTACAACTATCATATTCAGACCTCAGCCCAGATTTGACATGATCCTAATTGAAATCAGACTTGAAGTCCGCTGCATACAGAAGACAATTTCTGCATGCAGGTTTTATCGAATACCATTTTCGTTCAGACTTTCCTGTGGCTACAAACGTCACCTGAAGTCATGCAGCCACTCGTTGGAAAGGTAGTTTCATGGGCTTCAACTTTCGTGTTTAGCTGAAAGCCCAGATCTGGTCTTATGCCTCATGAAAATGGCCTAGAAGATCACTGCACGCAGAATACAGGTTCAACACACATCTTGAGGCGGAATGAACGGCACCGGTTCATCTTCCACCTCAAGTCGATCCTCTCCGATCACCTCCAGAATTTTCCTCCACCCTTATTCAACCTCAAGAGGCCAATACCCTTCACGAAACCATCTCCTATCTTCACATAGAAGAAGGGAGTGGTTGAAGAGATCTAAAACCTAGGACACAAGTCCTAGCATGGCCTTTTCTAGAAAACCCCTCTCCATCAAGACACCCTTGAGTTGATATCTCACCTAGGGAAGATAACTATAGATCTAGCACCAAGGGAGAGGGTAGAAAACTCACATTGATTCCAGCGGTTCCTCCATTTCCGGCCATGGATCTCGTAATTCTCCTTGGCGGCATCTTCTCCTTCACGGCGATGGCGGATTTTCAACTGTAGAACTTGCTTCAGCAGTTTTCCCTCTCACCAGGAGTTCTCACAGGAAATAGGGAATGAAATGAGCATGAAAATGGCTAGAGTTTTCTCTTCCCTTATATATGAAAAGTCACACGGGTAGGGACACGCCCGTGTCCTTACCTGTGTCCCGCTTGAGCGAAACGACAACGACGGTTTCTGTGTCGGTTCTATACTTGACACGGGTAGGGACACGCCTGTGTCCCGACCCGTGGCCACATGAAACGGCCGTGTTCCTGGCCATGGCCTTGGTCATGTCCTGCTCTGGATACATCTCGACGAACTCAACTCGACACACACGGAACACGGGTAGAGACATGCCCGTGTCTCTACCCGTGTCTCTACCAGTGTCATACAATTCATCGATCTCGACACGTAGTTCGTCGATCCTGACATGCCTCGTCGAGTCCAACTCAACACACACGGGTAGGGACATGCCCGTGTCTCTACCCGTGTCATAAACTTCGTCGATCTCGACACAGATCGTCGATATCGACACGCTCTGTTGAGTGTAACTCGACACACATGCACAAGGGTAGGGACACGCCTGTGTCTCTACCCGTGTCACATTCACACGGGTAGTGACACGCCCGTGTCACTACCCGTGTCCTTCTCTGCACTGATTTCTCCACTCCTCCACAAGTGCAGTCCAATTCCCTTCACTTCCCAGGACTCGAGTCAACCCTCCTTACTCAAAAACACACACGAGGGGCCTAGAGCGATTCACGACGTTACAAATCTTATAAACAAAATAAAAGATTTCATTCCCGAAATCAGGCTTAGGCTGTGGGGAGAAAATCATAACAGGATATTTAACATATGCTTTTAAATAAAATTACCTTGAGCAAACAACTCCGGGTAGCGTTGCTGCATCAAATGCATTGACTCCCATGTGTACTCCTTCTTCCCATGGTTGGACCATAATACCTTCACCAATGGAACACTTTTGCGGCGCAATGTTCTTGTCTCGCTGTAAACAATCCACACCGGCTCTAGTCGCACAGACCTATCTGACGCTACTGCACCCTCAGTAGTGGGAATATATTGGTCGGGCCGCAATAGTGCTTTTCGAAGCGACGACACATGGAACACGTCGTGGAGATTCTCTTGTTCTGGTGGTAACTCCAACCGATAGGCTAACGGGCCAATCCTTTCTAGTATAGTATAAGACCCAACATACCTTAGGCTGAGCTTTTTCACCCCACGCACCCGCGACACTCCATTCATCGGCCGAATCTTGAGGAACACTTTATCACCCACTTGGAACTCCACCATTTGGAGCTTTGCATTATAATACTTCGCCTGCCGACTTTGAGCATCCAACATGCGATCTTGTATCAATCTGAGCACCGCATCAGTATCATCTATATATTCATTTCCCAATACCTTAGGATCTTGGTCCTGCACCCAAGACAAGGGAGTCCTGCACCTTCTTTTGAAAGGGCTTCATGGGGCGCCATCCCGATGCTCTCCTGATGGCTATTATTGTAGGAGAATTCCACCAATGGTATGAGTCTTTCCCACGGTTCTCCTCTGTCCAATACACATAACCTCAACAAATCCTCCAGTGTTCTGATGGTCCGCTCAGACTGCCCGTCCGTCTAAGGGTGAAATGCAGTACTAAAGGTTAGGCGCGAGCCCAAATACGCCTGTACTGCCTTCCACTCCTTGGATGTAAACCGGCCATCCCAATCCGAAACAATTGTCTTGGGTACGCCATGATACCGTACGAATTGCTCCACAAAAAGTCGTACCAAAACATCCACATGTGCTTCCTTCTTCATTGGAATGAACCGGGCCACCTTTCTCAGTCGATCAACAATAACCCACACTGAATCATTCCCGGAGCAGGAGCGAGGTAGCCCATGGACAAAGTCCATGGAGATATTGTCACAACCCGCATTTCCTCAACGAGCATATCGTATCAGAGTAAGAAGAACTCTGGGTTATGATGCCACGTCGTGCAGGGGATAACTGCACACGCTCAGGCAACTCTTGACGCTGACTTTACAAGTTGAAATTCAATAGTTACATGCAGGAAAACCTTTGGATTAAATGGCCGTATCCCTCGGCCTTAGATAGTCAAATTGTCTTTGTACGCGGCGGAAATACTTTGTGTATTTATGATGAGCTCCTATATGCAGTCTAGAGTGATACTACTATAAGAACTCTTCTTTGTTTACGTTATTTGAAAAATATGTGTTAGTTAAACGAAACATGTATGCATGATATACAATAGTACATATCATTAGTCAAAATAGCTAATGCAACCTACGAGAAAACCATCCCAAAAGCAAGTACATATCATTCCATCCAAAGGAATTACATTCGCAGTCTAGTGCATATTTACACAAAAGAAAACCACCAATGGGCGCCAACAAGCTGACACGAACCCATTGGGGCACATGTATGTCTGTACAACAAAAAGAAGAACTACCTCGCTATGAATGCTCGGCTAGTTCCCAGGAAACGCCACCAACCAACCTAGCCGCTCAACCGGCTACAACCTGCACCTGAGGCATTCAAGAAAGAATACCTCAGCAATCAACCAAGCTATACAAAAAGAGAGCATAAATGCCATATATGATAACGAAGGGGCTTACCGACCCCACAGAGATGTTTCATAAAGTAACATGAGTGAACCAAACAAGTGGAAAACGCACCACAATCCATGCCAAACGCACCAAGTGCGTACAAGTTCATCATGTCCTGCTCAAACCGCAGGAGAAAAAGGCAAAACACATGCCCATTCCATCATTCATAAGCCAAGAAATTACGATACTAGTGAAGCATAAGCAGCGGTTAAGTTCAATTTCGCAAGGGTCTTACCGGTGGCGGCCCTAAAGTGGAACGCACCAAACAAAACCAGCCCAAATCGGGGCCCAAGTGGTCTCTCTAACCACAAAACCAAAACCCGGTGGCCACAGGCTGAAACCACACCACCCCTTGCAAAATTCTCACACAAACGCTCCTGCCATGGTTCACATATTCGCCTCGCAAAACGCCCCATAACCCAAGCTAAACACGTTCCTTTCACCGTTCTCACGCATGACAACAAAATGCCCAAGTTATATCAAGAAAAGACTACATGCTGAACTACATGAATTACACGATTCATGGCACTACATGAACGAAATGATGAAGGACAAAACTACATCACATGATAACGGTCACAGGATTTGTAGCAAAGAAGAATCACATGATAGGGTTTGATCACTTAAGTACATAAATCGCATGTTTAGAACAAGAAGCATATGCTATGATCAAGGAAAAAGTCACATAAATGAGAAAGGCTAATATGCTACATGAACATGAACTACATGAATCATATGAACAAGAAGAATTACATGAAGCAATTTAACATAGACTTGATCACTACAGAAAATTAAGCATGGAACATCATATTCATTCAGCATAGGGAAATTCAAACGCTATCATAAACAAGAGAAGTTGAACAAGCTAGGGAATTTGAAAGATAAGCACTAGCTATGATGGCATAATCAAAATCAAGAAAGAAGATTGGCAAGGGTGAAGAACACCGCTTGCCTGAACCGAGACGATGCCGCGACGGCTGCTCCTCCCCTTCCTTGCCTTGCTTGCTCCCTTGCTCCCTTGCTTTCTCTTTGGGAATGAAGAAGAAGAAGATGAAGATGAAGATGAAAAATGAAAATGAAATCTCTGTTTCGGACTTATTTCCTCCAGAACAAAGCTGAGCCGTTCGATGCAGGATCAAGGAAATGAATGGCACAAAAAAACTGGAAAAAGTCGATTTTCGGGCCGGTCACGCCCTGTGTCACGCCCGTGACACAGGGCGTGTACCATAAGCGGCGCCGAAAGTCGGCAAATCAAAGTTTATCTACACGGTACACAGCCGGGTACACGCCCGTGACGGGTCGGTCACGCCCGTGACCTAGGGCGTGTAACCCGTGTCTCGACCCCTCGTCGACAGAAAGTGTCGACACTCGACCCAGCCTAACACGCCCTGTGACACGCCCGTGTCACAGGCTGTGTCCCCTCTCTCGATGACTCGACACTCGATACTCGACGTTCGATACTCGACGATCAACACTCGACTCTCGACGAAGTGGGACACGGCCCGTGACACGCCCGTGTCACGGGGCGTGTACCCCAGTCGTCGAGCTCAACTCGACGCAAGAAAAATCGTCGAGTCAAGGAGGTCACGCCCAGGTCACGGCCTGGGTCACGCCCGTGTCAGGGGGCGTGTCTCGCACAAAAACGACCATTTTTCCCTTTTGTGAAAAATGTTTCTGAGACGTCCTAGACCATTTTTGCCTCAAGCACTTTTTACCCTTTTTATTTCCTGAACCAGCAACTTATGTTGAGCTACGTTACCCGGGCGCGAAAAAGTGCACGCATTCCCTAAGAGGCCTCACCGAGTCCCTCATATGGACTCCGGTTTGCTGGGGAATCGTGCAACTCGGCAAACAAAACAGCCACTCGCAAGCCCGCGGGAAAAACCATGCTCAAACTACAGTCAAAACTAACGTAACGCCCATCATGCGTACGTAATCAAAAAATCCGGGGCGTTACAATCACTCCCCCTAACAAAAAGTTTCGCCTCGAAACTTTCACAAAACCAAGTAAAAACATGAATGCAATCAAACACCAAGTCACATACCAGCTTATCTACGGGAACAAATGAGGATGAGCCGTCCTTATTGTTGCCTCGAGTTCCCATGTCGCGCTTTCCACATCCTGATTTTTCCATAGCACCTTTACCATAGGAATCTTCTTTTTCCGCAACACGCGATCTTGGGAGTCCAATATCCGGATGGGCATCTCCTCATAGGAAAGGTTGGGCGCTAATTGCAGCACAACTTCCAACACTTGCTTGTCATTCCGCACACACTTGCGAAGTTGGCTAACATGAAACACATTGTGAACACCAGGAAAGTTCACGGGTAATTCCAGTTTGTAGGCGGATGCTCCAACTCGCGCAAGAATCGTGAAGGGACCCACAAATCTTGGATCTAATTTGCGCTCTTTCCCAAACCGTTTAATCCCAACCATTGGGGAGACTTTCAAGAAAACAGAATCCCCCACCGCAAACGCTAATTGCGACCTTCGTCGGTTGGCATACTTTTCATATCGCTCTTGGGCGATTCGAAGTTTCTCCCGAATAAGTCGTACTGCAATTTCCATATCCTCGAGCGCCTCTGGACCCAACAAAGGCCGCTCGCCAACCTCAGTCCAAAAGAGTGGGGTCCGACATCGTCGCCCATATAACGCTTCGAACGGAGCCATTTGCAAGCTTTCTTGATAGCTATTATTATACGCGAATTCCATAAGCCGCAAACATTCATCCCATGCTCCGCCATACTCAATAATGTAACATCGAATCATATCTTCTACAATTTGATTTACTCTTTCGGTTTGGCCATTCGTCTGAGGATGATAAGCCGTGGAATATCGTAAATCTGTCCCCAAACCCTCTTGTAAACTGCGCCAAAAACGAGAGGTAAAGCGGGAATCTCGGTCTGAAATGATATTCATAGGTACACCATGCAGTCGGATGATCTCATTTAAATAGAGCTCCGCTATGGTCTTCATCGGGTAGTTGACCTTAAAGGGTATGAAATGAGCACACTTGGTCAACCTATCCACGATCACCCACACGGAGTCATGTCCTCGGGGAGATCTTGGTAAACCGGTAATAAAATCCATTGAGATGCTTTCCCACTTCCAGGTTGGAATCTCCAATGGTGTCAACTTGCCACCAGGCTTCCCATGATCAGCTTTCACCCGCTTGCACGTATGACATTTCGAGACAAAATGTGCTATATCTCTTTTCATTCCATACCACCAGACAATTTGTTTCAAATCACGGTACATTTTTGTTGAGCCTGGATGGTAGGCCATACTTGAGCCATGTGCTTCCTTACACACCATCTCGCGAATATCCCCAACTACGGGAATACAAAATCGTCCACGATACTTTAACGTGCCTGCACCATCAATCGCAAAATCTAGTAATTCATCCTTTTCAGTCCGAAGAAATAAATGTAAAAGATCAGGGTCATCTTTTTGATGTTGTCTTGCAAGCACCAGCCATGACGGTTCGTCTATTGCCGACTGACTTTGCGGGTCATATTTGCCCACCGCAATATCCATCAATAGAAATTCCTCCACAAGACGGTCGACGGAAAGATGAATTAATTTCCCCGTCTTTCGACTCAAAGCATCGGCTACAACATTTGCTTTCCCCGGATGATACTGAATGTCCACATCATAATCCGCTACATACTCAAGCCATCGTCGTTGGCGCAAATTAAGTTCTTTCTGCGTGAAGACATACTTCAAGCTTTTATGATCTGTAAAGATTTTACACTGTGCACCATATAGCATGTGTACAACCCCGTGTCCGGCGAGCGAGCCCCGCCGGAGAGGTTGAGCGGAGCGGCAGAAGGGCTGGCCCGCTCCTGCCCATTTCAGGCGAGCGAGCCGGCAGGCGAGCGAGCGGGTCGCACAAGGAATCCTTGTCCAAAGCAGATTAGCCCGACGACCCGTGATTGGCGAGTCGATCAAGGTCGCGACGATCGCCGGCCAACCCGCACGCGGCCTGGCTGCCGGTCCGCCCGGCAGAAGACGGACAGCTCGCCCATATCGTCTCGCGCTCGCCCAGAGAGGATAGGCGAGCCGTGAGGCCAGGCCGCGCCCGCCTCCTGCGGGGGAACTGGAGGCGAGCTGACCCCCAGGGGTGCGAATAGCTGCTCAGAACAGCGGAGCCCCGCTGTTGGCAAACAAGGTTGGACTGCGCATAGCTATTCAGAACAACGGAGTTTGGCTGTTGGCAGACCCAGCCAGGGGCCTTTTGGTATTTCCAGGTCAGTCCTTTTGGTTATTGGCAGTTCAGATCCTGAAAATCTATAAATAAGACCCAAGGGGTACCTCAGAGGGCACGCTTCCAGTGCCTCCTTACTCTCATTTTCAAGTGTTCTCTGAGGGTACCTTAGCTCGGCTCTTGGCTGAGGAGGGGAAGCGCTCAGAGATCTTCCGGGTTTGTGGTGGGACCTCCCTGCCGAGCCCTTGGGTCTGTCTTTTCTTGTCTCTTTCGTTGTTTTCCTTACAGGAGCAAAGTAGGCACGAGACCACCCCTTCCCCAAGGGTCGAACTCCACAAGAGGCCGGATTCCGGTTTCAACATTTTGGTGCGGTGAGCGTGGAATGTGGTCAGTGCAGAAAAGCTTCGGCGAGCTCAATGATGGGAGGACAAGGATCTGACAGGCAGAACTCGCCGCCCCCCCCGGCCTCTCGCAACAGTGGGGATGTTTGAAGACTTCAGGAACGAGGTGCTGGACCTCGTCAAGATCGCACTCGGCGTGCGGGCCGAGTGTTCGACTCCGGCAGCTCAGATCGCGGCCGCCCCCTCTCTGGGCGAGGACGCCCCTGGCCGGCGAGCTGGAAAGGAAGTGGCTGAGGAAGGCCGGGGGAGCGAGCTCTCGGGGCGCGAGCTCTTCCCCGGTTCGGCAGGCCGAGGCCGATTCGGCGAGTTGGGCTCGCGGGACTCGCTGGATCGCCCGGTGGTTGGAAGCAGTCCATTCAGCGAGCTGGTCTCCTCAGCACCAGTGCCAGAAGGGTTCAGGGAGCCCGAGATGTCCTACTACACCGGGAAAGGAGACCCGGTTCAGCATGTCCAATGGTTCGAGGACGTGGTCTCCATCCGTCAGATGTCGGACAGATTCAAGTGCCGCCTCTTCGCCATCACGCTCCGAGAGAAGGCAAGGGAGTGGTTCCACCAGCTGCCGGCCAGTTCCATCTATTGCTTCGAGGACCTGCGCCGAGGGTTCATGTTGAGGTTCACTACCTCAAAGAAGAGGAAGAAGGAGTCTGAGTCCCTGTTCCACATAAAGCAGGGGGTGAACGAGACGTTGGGGAGCTATGTGGATCGGTTCCAGGACGAGGTTACCCAGGTCCAGGAGATGCCGGGCCACAGTCTGATGATGGCCTTCACCCTGGGCCTGCAGCAGGTTTTCTTCCGCATGGAGCTGAAGAGAATTCCCCCCCTCTCCTACGAGGAGCTGATGGAGAGGGAGGCGAGAGAGGTCGACGGGGAGGCGTCGAACCCGGAATTTGCAAGGAAGTTGGCCAGGTGGGCGACTGAGGAGGAAAAGGAGTCGAAGGGAGGAAGAGGACAGGAAGAGAGAAGGGGGGAGCTTAGGCAAAGGGAGCAGAGGGAGCAGAGGCAGCCCCAATGGCAGCAGCCGCCGAGGTGGGGGCACCAGGAGCCCGACCGTCGGCTGGGCTGGAGGCCTGAGTGGCAGGGGCAAGGGCCACAAAGGGGGAACTTCGGAAGGGGTCACTATCAGGGAAGACAGGACCAGTTCCACCCACCGGGCTGGAGGCAGGGTCAGAGGCCCCGGCTCCCCAATCAGGAGGAGGCCATGGTCATAGCTCTGTGAGCCAGGAGGGGGATCATGAGAAGGAGGAGAAGGGAGTTCAGGGTGGAGCTACCCTACTGGGATTTCCATCAGGAAGAGGGGCACGCAACAGCCACGTGCCCGAAATTCTTGGAGATGAGAGGGAATAGGGGACGACAGCAGCAGCAGGAGGAGGCGCGGCAAGAAGTGAGGATCGAGGAGGTCCTGCCTCGGGCAGAGGAGGATCGTTGCGAGGACCGGGTGGATGTGGGGACCCGAGGAGCGATCGGAGTGATCCACGGGGGAGTGGGGATCGAGGCTTCCCGTAAGGCAAGCCTCCACACCATGTACCGGCGGAGCGTCGCCTCTACATCCCAAACCCCACCCCCGGAGGAGAGGATCACCTTCTCCAGAAGTGATATGCCAGACCACGAGGACCCGTTCTGTGATGCGCTGGTCATCAAGGCCGCCATCGAGAACTTCACTGTCTCTCGGATCCTCGTGGACAATGGGAGCTCCGTGAACGTCGTCTTCAAAAAGGCGTTTGACGCGATGCAGGTGGAGGCAAAGAGGGTGTTGGCCTCGGACGAGCCCTTGTTCGGGTTCTCAGGGGAAAGGAAGGAAGTAGAAGGAGGAGTTGGCCTCCATGTCACCCTGGGGGGGCAGTCCCGAAACTGCAAGTTCGTCATCGTGGACGCCCCTAGCAGCTACAGCACAATCTTCGGGAGGCCCCTGAGCAGCGCCTTCCGCTGCGTCCCCTCATCTTTCCACCAGTGCTTGAAGTTCAACATGGATGGGGTGCAGGTCAGGGTTAGGGGAGACCCAAAGGTGGCATGGGAGTGCTATGTCACTGCGGTGAACGCCATCTCTTGGCTGGAAGGAGCCGAGGAGATGGGGCGGAGGATGGAGGAGGACATGCAGGAAGCCGAAGAGGTGGAGCTGGGGGTAAAGGACTGCGCAGAGAAGGCGGAAGGGGGAGATCTGGAGGAAGTAGCCGAAGTAAGGGCCATAGGAGGGGAGATGGAGGTAGAGGTCCCCGTTCCGGAGGAAGGGGATGCCGAAGGATGGGGGGAACGATCCAGGCTGGAGGCGGCGGAAGAAGTGGTGGAGCTGGAGGTGCTCACCCGGGGAGGAAGGATGGAGAAGGTTCGCGTCAGCGGAGGGCTGACCCCGGAGGACCAGGGCCGGATGCTGGAGTGCATCCAGAAGAACGTGGACATCTTCGCCTGGAACGCCGCGGAGATGCCGGGGGTTGACGCGGATGTGGCCTGCCACCGCCTCAACTTGGACCCGGGGACACGCCCCGTCCAGCAGAAAAAGAGATCCACGGCGGACAAGCTGGCAGAACCCATCAGGGAGGAGGTGGCGAAGCTTCTCAAAGCTGGCTTCGTGTCCGAAATTCAGTACCCCGGCTGGGTCTCCAACGTTGTGATGGTCAAAAAAGGAGACGGCCGCTGGCGGATGTGTATCGATTTTTCCCTTCTTAATAAAGCTTGTCCTAAGGATTGTTACCCTTTGCCTCGGATCGATGCGCTGGTTGATTCCGCCGTCGGCTTTTCTGTAATGAGTTTTTTAGATGCCTTTTCAGGTTACCATCAGATCAGGATGCACCCCCCCCAGACATCAAGGATGTCTCATTCATCACAGGGGACGGCTGCTACTGCTACAAGATGATGCCATTCGGGCTGAAGAACGCCGGGGCCATCTACCAAAAAATGATGGACAGGGTCTTCAAGGAACAGAGGGGGAGGAACTTGGAGGTGTACGTGGACGACCTCATGATCAAGAGCCGGGACGTGGACTCCCACCTCCGGGACCTGGAGGAGACGTTCGCCACCCTGCGCAGATACAAAATGCGGCTGAATCCCCTTAAGTGTGTCTTTGGAGCAAGCCGGGGGAAGTTCCTGGGGCATCTCCTCACCCCTGCGGGGGTCGAGCCGAATCCGGACAAGGTCAAGGCCATCTTGGACCTGGGGTCCCCGCGGAATGCAAAGGAGGTCCAACAGTTGACAGGGAAGCTAGCAGGGCTGAGTCGCTTCCTTTCTCGGTCAGGGGAGAAGTGCTCCCCTTTCTTCAAAATGCTGAGGGGAGGCCAGAAGTTTGAATGGACCAAGGAATGTGATGAGGCGTTCCAGGACCTCAAGGCGCAGTTGACACAGGCTCCGCTGCTCCAGGGGCCGAAGGAGGGTGAGGATTTGTTCTTATATCTCGGGGTCGGGGCAGAGGCCTTGAGCTCTGTCTTAGTACGTGAAGAGGGGAAGAGGCAGCTCCCCATTTATTATGTCAGCCGGGTCCTGAGGAAGGCCGAGCTCCGATACCCAATCTTGGAGAAACTCCAATTCGCACTAATCGTCTCAGCTCGGAGGCTGCGGCCTTACTTCCAGGCGCAATCGATTCGAGTGGTGACCGACCATCCTCTCCGCAACATCTTCGATGGGGTGGAGCACTCAGGCCGGCTGGCCAAGTGGTCGGTGGAGCTAAGCGAGTTCGATGTCTCCTTCGTTCCGCGGCTCTCGATCAAAGCTCAGGCGATGGCCGACTTCCTGGCCGACTACGTGGTAGAAGTAGCAGAGGAGGAACTCACTTGCCTGACTCCTTGGAAGGTGAGGGTGGATGGAGCCTCAGGAAGGCATTCACTCGGGATAGGAGTGGTTCTGGAGAGCCCTCAAGGGACTCAGATTGAGCAGACGGTGGTGGTGCATTTCCCCATTACCAACAACCAGGCCGAGTACGAAGCAGTGATAGCGGGGCTGCGCCTGGCCAGAGAGCTGGGGGTGCTGGATGTGGAGGTCCTAACGGACTCCATGGTGGTGGCTTCCCAGATCAACGGGGAGTTCGAAGCAAGGGAGCCCACTTTGCAATTATACTTGGCCAAAGCGAAGGGGGTCATAGGGACCTTCCAGACCTTCTCCATCCGACACGTGCCAAGGGGAGAGAATGAACAGGCCGACCAACTGGCGAAGCACGGCCCCTGAGCAGGGGGCACCATCACCGACCTGTTCCGCCCCTCCATCGAAGAAGGAGAGCTCATGGAGATCGATCAGCAGCCTTCGTGGATGGACCCAGTAGTAGTTTTCCTCTCCACGGGAGAATATCCGGAGGGGATGGACTGGAAGAAGCTAAGGCACAAGTCAGCTTACTACCTCCTTAAGGACGGGCAGCTGTACCGGAAGACCCTCTCCGGGATGTTGGCTCGCTGCGTAGCCGAGGGTGAAGCACAGAGGATCCTAGAAGAAGTCCACTCCGGGGAGTGCGGGAGTCATTCCGGGAGCCGGACCTTGGAAGGGAGGATAGTCAGACAAGGGTATTTCTGGCCCACCCTGGGCCGGGACGCCGCAGAGTTCGCAAGGAGATGCCATAAGTGCCAGCTATTCGCCCCCCTCCAGCTACAGCCGGCCCAATAACTCAAGAGCATCACGACCCCTTGGCCCTTTGCAATCTGGGGAATGGATTTGGTTGGACCGTTCCCCCAGGCCAGCGGCCAGCGAAGGTTCCTCCTAGTGATGATCGACTACTTCTCAAAGTGGATGGAGGCGAAGGCGTTGGCCAAGGTGACCTCCCAAGTGATCAGGAACTTCGTCTGGGGGGAGATCATCTGTCGCCACGGGATGCCGCAAGCCATCGTCACCGATAACGGACCCCAGTTTGCCAGTGCCGAGTTCACCAGCTTCTGCGAGCAGCTTGGAATCGACCTCAGGTTCGCCTCAGTCCATCACCCCAGGAGCAACGGGCAGGTGGAGGCGGCGAACAAGATCATCGTCAATCTCCTCAAGAAGAAGGTGGAAAACTTGAGGGGGAGCTGGGTGGAGCAGCTCCCCGCCGTTCTTTGGGCCCTTAGAACCACCCCAAACACGGCCACGGGGGAGACCCCCTTCAAGCTCTCCCATGGGTGCGAGGCTGTGCTCCCCATAGAATTTGAGGTCCAAACGCCGCGAGTCGGAACGGCCAGGGAGGGCCGAGAGGAATGGCAAGCTGAGAACGGGGAGGGGCTGAGACTCTCCCTTGACATGGTAGAAGAGTTGAGGGATCTTTCGGCCATCCGATAGGAGGATGTCAAAAGAAGGATGGCAAAATACTTTGACAAGCATGTCAGGGTCAGGCAGTTCGTGGAAGGGGACCTGGTGCTGAAGAAGGTGGACGCGGCAGGGAGATCAGCATCCGTAGGGAAACTCAACCCCAGCTGGGAGGGGCCATTCATTGTGAAGGAAGCACTGAGGTCAGGGGGCTATCGGCTCCAAAATGTAGAGGGCGAGGCCCTGAGTCTCACCTGGAGTGGAGACGACTTGAAGAGGTTTTTTCCCTAAGCTCCTGTAAGCGGCGCGATTTGTTATAATGAAGTCTTTCTCCTCTCCCCCCCCAGGGTTGTCATGTCTAAGCTTGCTCAGAGAATTGGAATATGTTTGGACCCCGAGAAGATCCCGCTGCCAGGCTCCCACCTAGCTGGCAGGGCCGGAAGTCACTCGGTGTCATCCCTAGCCTCGAGAAGATCTCGCTGCCAGGCTCCCACCTAGCTGGCAGGGCCGGAAGTCACTCGATGGAATGTGTTTGGACCCCGAGAAGATCCCGCTGCCAGGCTCCCACCTAGCTGGCAGGGCCGGAAGTCACTCGGTGTCATCCCTAGCCTCGAGAAGATCCCACTGCCAGGCTCCCACCTAGCTGGCAGGGCCGGAAGTCACTCGATGGAATGTGTTTGGACCCCGAGAAAATCCCGCTACCAGGCTCCCACCTAGCTGGCAGGGCCGGAAGTCACTCGGTGTCATCCCTAGCCTCGAGAAGATCCCGCTGCCAGGCTCCCACCTAGCTGGCAGGGCCGGAAATCACTCGATGGAATGTGCTTGGACCCCGAGAAGATCCCGCTGCCAGGCTCCCACCTAGCTGGCAGGGCCGGAAGTCACTCGGTGTCATCCCTGGCCTCGAGAACATCCCGCTGCCAGGCTCCCACCTAGCTGGCAGGGCCGGAAGTCACTCGATGGAATGTGTTTGGACCCCGAGAAGATCCCGATGCCAGGCTCCCACCTAGCTGGCAGGGCCGGAAGTCACTCAGTGTCATCCCTAGCCTCGAGAAGATCCCGCTGCCAGGCTCCCACCTAGCTGGCAGGGCCGGAAGTCACTCGATGGAATGTGTTTGGACCCCGAGAAGATCCCGCTGCCAGGCTCCCACCTAGCTGGCAGGGCCGGAAGTCACTCAGTGTCATCCCTAGCCTCGAGAAGATCCCGCTGCCAGGCTCCCACCTAGCTGACAGGGCCGGAAATCACTCGATGGAATGTGCTTGGACCCCGAGAAGATCCTGCTGCCAGGCTCCCACCTAGCTGGCAGGGCCGGAAGTCACTCGATGGAATGTGTTTGGACCCCGAGAAGATCCCGCTGCCAGGCTCCCACCTAGCTGGCAGGGCCGGAAGTCACTCGGTGTCATCCCTAGCCTCGAGAAGATCCCGCTGCCAGGCTTCCACCTAGCTGGCAGGGCCGGAAGTCACTCGACGGAATGATTCAGTAGACGATAACCTGCAACCCGGAACAAATCACGTTGCCGGACTCCCACCTAGCCGGCGAGGCCGGGAATTACTCGAAAGGCATGAGCAGCAGGTCGGAATCACAAGAGTTAGTCAGAAAAAAGGGAGAAAGGGCCTAGCATAGCCCCACCCTCAAGCCCCAGGAAAGGCGGCCGAGTAAACACAAAGGCCTGGGCGAGAGCCTGCAGGGAATTAGGCATACGGCCGAGGGACGAGCCGGCTCGCCTCGCTCGAGGGACGAACCGGCTCGCCTCGCTCGGCGGACGGGCAGCCGCCTCGCCCGAGCCGGGCCGCAGGGGCAGGTCGCGCCATCCGGCAATAACAGCGTTGGAAGAAATAAAAAGCGGGCGAGAGAGCACTTATAAAAAGAGCAACAGCTAAAAAATACGAAGTATAGGCGCAACTCGCGCGTACATCTCAGAACAGATTGATACACATGATAATGTTCATCTAAAAGAATAAATTACGAGAGTCTGGGGAAACGCGAGATCAGGGTTGAGAAATCCTAAATGGGCTGGAAGCCTTTGTTGCCAGGCTCCGACACGGGGAGAAACAGCGCCGGCACCACGTCTTTCGCCGAGAGTCCCGCTGCCTCGCTCGTAAGCAGATCCGCGCGCCTCAGCGTTTGCATCGTGTATTTCGCTGCGCTGGCCGCGTTCTTTTGCATTAGCACTTCCAGGTCGTAGTCGGAGAGGTGCTCGCGCGAGCAGACCCTGCTGTCTGGAGGAGGGACAGCGGCGGCGGCCTCCAGCTCGCGTACCCGCGCCTCCAACGCCGCCTTCTCTTGGCCAAGGGTGGCGATCTCGGCACCCATCCGGCTCGCCGTCGCCGCGTCCTGGGGAAAGGTATAAGAATAATCGTGATCTGTGCCCGCGAAAAAGGGGAAGGGTAATTCAGGTTGAGCACGTACCACCCCGCCCAGGTACTGCGCGAGGGTCTCCTCGGCAGTGTCGGCTCGCCCCCTGTGAAGGTCCGCGTCCGCCTGAGCGAGCTTTCGGGCCACTTCCTTCTCATCCGCCATCTTTTGGATAGACGCGGCGTTCCGCTCCACCTGGGTGCAGCGCCTCCCCACCATGTGAGCCAGCTCCAGACCGCGCAGCTGGGCCCGCGCGCTCTCATGAATCAGCACTCGCGTCTCCTCCTTGTCATAAATGGCGGCGTCTTCACGCGAGTACAGACCAAAGGAGAGGCTGTACGCCTCCCCGCCGATGGTATCCTGCTCCATCCAGCTCGGCAGTAGGGTCGAGATCGTCGCGCGGTTCGGCTCCTTATCCCACGACAGGAGCGGGACGCCGAGCTCGTCCTGGTACCTCTCGCCGTAGCCAAAGTTACGATGCCCTCTCGGCACCGGCTCCGCAGCAGCTTGAGACCCGCCCGGCGGCGCGGAGGTGCCCGCCACCCTGACCGGGGAGTCGCTGGTTGAGGCAACCTGCGGGGGCGAGGGGCCCTCAGCCGGTGGACCGCAGGGGCCTTACCCTTTCTTTGGCTCGCGGCGGGTTGATGATCCACGGTCTTCGCCACCTTCGGCGGAGGGACTGGCTGTCCGCCACCTGGCCGCTTCTTGGCCGGGACCGATGGGATGTCGCGCTGGGTGTCATCCGCAGCCTACGCACGGGCGAGAACCCCGGGGGGAATGCGAGCGCTCTCGTAAGGAGGATGCAGAGGGATGTCGCGCTCGCCTGACAGAAGGAAGGGGTAAGATAAAGGAAGAAAGGGAATAAGGTATAACAGCGGCGAGTGACAAACCTCCCCCCGGCGGGACAGCAGCGAGGTCGTCAAGATGGCGGCGCAGGAACGCGACCTCAAAATTCTTCCCAGCGAAGAACGCGCACAGGTCAGCTTCGTGACCGCCTAGGCTGGGGGGCCGGTAGCTCGCCTCGCTAAGTTGCACCGGCGAGAAGGGGACGTTGCCGAAGTCCCCTTTGACGAATAGGAATCTCTTGAGCCAATTGTGACTCTTGTTTACTGTCTCCCGCACCTTGAGGTGGGCGCTGGAGAAGTAGGCCGTCCCGTCTCGATTCGCCCGGAAGGAGAACAGCTTCCGGAACACGACGAGGCTGAACTCCACTCGCTCCTCTCGCAGGAAGCAGGCGAACCCCACCATGACGGCGATGGAGTTCGGGGTCATCTAGCCCAGGATAACCCCGAAATACTTCAACACCTGTCGCACCTCGGGCCAGAGGGGAAGTCGCAGGCCCACCTCAAAGTGAGCGAGAGGGATGGCGAGTTCGTCCCTAGACAGGTCGTTGATCTTCTCCCCATCCCCGGGCCGCCTCGCGGAAAAGCCCGGCGGAACGTGGTCGCCAAGGGCATCCAGGTACTCGCGCTCGGAGAGGACGGCGCGAGGAAAATCGTGCTCAGAGAAGGTCCAAGCGCACTTGCTTCGGCCGTCCACGTCGCCGCCGCCTCCGCCCATTCCCATCGAGTCGCCGCCGAACGCGAGAAGAAGAGACAGAAGGCGAGCACAGACGGTACTCCGCGGGGAACAAGAAGCAGGAGGGTTTGGAATCGGTGGAGAAATAAGGGCCGGCAAGGCCTATTTATAGGAAAAGAGAGAGGGCGGGAAACTTCCCGCCGAAAGATGGGGTGCGGATAGCAAAAATTAGTCCGACGGTTCGACTTCCCGCGCGCGACCGTACCTCAAAGGTCGATCCGGCACGGTTCTCGCCCGGCTGCAACCGCGGAAGACCAGTGCGGGCGAGCCTCAACTCGCACCTGCACGCTGTTCCACGCGAGACGAGGGACTCCCGTCTGGCGAGCTCCTCGGCTCGCCCTCGCCCCGATCAACGTAAGAGGAAGAACGGACCTTTCCCTTAACCCGCCCACAGAAAACAATAAAAACAGCATGATATTTCCAATGAACCTCTGCAGTAATAAGTTAGGCCCATAGGCGGGCTAAAAGAGTCGCTAGCGATTACGAATACAGGATAACTCCGAAATGACAACAACCCCGCAGTATCCCGCAAGCGAGGGGCAGACAACTGGGTCAGTACTCGACCCACTTCCACCTGTGCCGCCTCTTCGTTCCCGATCGCGGCGGCACGCGAGGATCGTGGTAATCGCGAACCGCCACCAGTTCCCGCTGAGCCATGCCGACCTGCTCTGTGGCGCTCCTAAGATGTCCCTCGGCCCGCGTTATATGCACGCCCGGCGAGGTGACGTCGTCATCTTCCGCTTCACGCGGAGGGCCCTCCAAGGCAGCGAGCCGGGCCTCAGTCTCGGCCTTGTCTTCATCGACCCTCTTCATGATCTCCTGCAGCAGCAGTGTGTGTTTCTGGAACAGCCGCGTCACCTGCCTCTTCATCCCGACCGCATCGGCCGGGTCGCCTAGGTAGTCAGAAACACTGTCCACGTCGGGCGGGGGCGAGTATCCTTCGCTCATCTCGGTTTCAGAGGAGGCCCTTTTATAGCCTGCAAACAGGGCGAGTCAGAAGGAGCGAGCAAGAGACGAAGCCCAACGGTAAATACCAGCTCACCAGGGGTTGGCACGTCGCCCGCACCGGCGGATAGGCGAGAAGAGCCCGGCCGACCCCGAAAGGTTTCCCCCTCGAGGGTCTCGAGAGATTTTCCCAGTCCGTGGGAAGCCGGCGGGTGGGGGGTCTCCGGAGGTGGGCGGTCCAGACCTGGAGAACTCGCGACCCTCTCAGGCGACGGAGGAGGGGGATGATCCTCTCCCCGGTTCTCCACCTCCTCACAGGGAATTACCTGCAAAACAGAAAATCAGAGAAACAGCGATAATCCGCGGAAGGCCACGTACCCCAGGGACGACCTCAGCACCCGCCGCCGAGCTGGAGGCCAGGCAGTCACCCGCCAGAGAACGCCTAACAATCTTTCCCTTCGCCGGCCTGAAGAGAGGGCCGGAAGATCCGCGTACTAGCCATGGGGCGGCCTCGAGGGCCTCCTCCTGAGTCTGCAGGACCGCTGCCGCCAGGCGAGCTCGCACCTCTTCGCTAACCGGCATCGAGAAACAAAAGTCTGCTCAGAGAAAATAAAGGGATCTGGGGAGCCTCCTACAGGGGTCAGCGGTATGTATTTATAGCCGGACAGTGGGGGCCCACCAAAAGATTCCCTGCCAGCTCAGCACAGTGCTCACCGAAAACGCGGGTTGGATGGTTCTTTCCGAGCTTGATTCAAGCTCAAAAAGAGCGGGGATTGTGTACAACCCCGTGTCCGGTGAGCGGGCCCCGCCGGAGAGGTTGAGCGGAGCGGCAGAAGGGCTGGCCCGCTCCCGCCCATTTCAGGCGAGCGAGCCGGCAGGCGAGCGAGCGGGTCGCACAAGGAATCCTTGTCCAAAGCAGATTAGCCCGACGACCCGTGATTGGCGAGTCGATCAAGGTCGCGACGATCGCCGGCCAACCCGCACGCGGCCTGGCTGCCGGTCCGCCCGGCAGAAGACGGACAGCTCGCCCATATCGTCTCGCGCTCGCCCAGGGAGGATAGGCGAGCCGCGAGGCCAGGCCGTGCCCGCCTCCTGCGGGGGAACTGGAGGCGAGCTGACCCCCAGGGGTGCGAATAGCTGCTCAGAACAGCGGAGCCCCGCTGTTGGCAGACCAGGTTGGACTGCGCATAGCTATTCAGAACAGCGGAGTTTGGCTGTTGGCAGACCCAGCCAGGGGCCTTTTGGTATTTCCAGGTCAGTCCTTTTGGTTATTGGCAGTTCAGATCCTGAAAATCTATAAATAAGACCCAAGGGGTACCTCAGAGGGCACGCTTCCATTGCCTCCTTACTCTCATTTTCAAGTGTTCTCTGAGGGTACCTTAGCTCGGCTCTTGGATGAGGAGGGGAAGCGCTCAGAGATCTTTCGGGTTTGTGGTGGGACCTCCCTGTCGAGCCCTTGGGTCTGTCTTTTCTTGTCTCTTTCGTTGTTTTCCTTGCAGGAGCAAAGTAGGCGCGAGACCACCCCTTCCCCAAGGGTCGAACTCCACAAGAGGCCGGATTCCGGTTTCAACAGCAAGTGTCTCCACAATTTTAATGCAAATATCACCGCTGCAAACTCCAAATCATGCGTTGGGTAATTCGTTTCATGAATTTTCAACTGCCGAGACCCATACGCAATCACCTTTTTGTCTTGCATTAATACACATCCAAGTCCAACGTGCGACGCATCCACGAACACTTCATAATCTTTTCCTTCTGTTGGCAAACTTAACACAGGAGCGGTACATAATCTGTTCTTGAGTTCCAGGAATGAGGCCTCACACTTGTCATTCCACTCAAACGCCACATTATTCTGGGTTAATCGAGTCAAAGGTGCGGCCAACGTCGCAAAACCTTCGACAAATCTGCGATAATAGCCGGCCAAGCCCAAGAAGCTTCGAATCTCCTTGGGTGTTTCCTGTCTTCTCCATTCCATGACTGCAGAAATCTTTTCGGGATCCACTGAAATACCATGGTGATTAATGACATGACCCAGAAAAGCAACTTGCGGCAACCAAAACTCGCATTTGCTTAGCTTGGCGAATAATCGTTGCTCTCTCAAAGTGGCCAATACTAATCGCAAATGCTGTTCATGCTCCTCAGCACTGCGGGAGTAGACAAGAACATCATCAATAAAAACCACCACAAATTTATCCAAGTAGTCCTTGAACACTCTGTTCATCATATCCATGAAGGCTGATGGCGCGTTGGTCAAACCAAACGACATCACCAGAAATTCAAAATGACCATGTCGTGAGCGAAATGCAGTCCGTGGAATATCAGACTCCCGGACTTTAAGCTGATGATAGCCCGAACGGAGATCAATCTTCGAAAATACGGAACTGCCACGCAGTTGATCAAACAAATCATCAATTATTGGCAGTGGGTACTTATTTTTTATTGTCACCTTGTTCAACTCCCGGTAATCGATGCAAAGGCGCATCGACCCATCTTTCTTCTTCATAAATAACACCGGTGCACCCCAAGGTGATGAACTCGGCCGGATAAACCCTTTTGCCAATAAGTCATCCAACTGTGTACGCAACTCTGCTAACTCACGCGGGGCCATCCTGTACGGCGCTTTCGCAATCGGTCGCGTACCCGGCTCCAAATCAATAACAAACTCGACATCACGATTAGGGGGTAGACCAGGAAGGTCAGTAGGAAAAACATCTGGAAATTCACGCACAACAGGAATCTCCACCAAAAGCGGCAAAACAGCACTAGTCCCCACAACGGAGACAAAACAAGCAAAACAGTCGGAAACAAACAACGTCCGAACACATACCGCCGAAATCCCTGGAGAATCCTGACAAGAATCACCATACACACTTCCTGGCTGACCATCATCCTTGATGAAATCCAAGCGCTTTCCTCTGCACTGGATGACGGCATCATAACGGGCTAACCAGTCCATGCCCAGAATGACGTCAAAATCGTCCAAATCGATCACCTTGCAATCAACTCTTGCTATGAAATCCCCCAACAAAATGGGACAATCCAGAAGACCCCAGTCAGCCACCACAGAAGCGCCGGAAGGAAATTTCACCAAAAACGCATTCCCCACTCGCTCTGGTGTCAAACGGTATCGATCCAGAAAGGTTCGAGCCACAAAGGAATGGGTCGCGCCAGAATCAAAAAGAACACGCGCCCAACGGTTCTTTACCTTAAAGTTTCCTATAAGGTATATATGCTATGCTAAGAACTACACATAAGAGGCATACACAAAATGAGAACCAGAGGACTGAATCGAACCTGAGATAACCTGCGGTGATGTCTGCGCTTCCTCTGAAGAGACCACATTCAACTTTCCTTTGCCTTTGTCCAAGCGCGGAGGCGGAGGCAAAGCCTGGAGTGGTGCGGGTTGCAATACAGCTTGCACCTGTGGGCACCTTGCGCGAAGATGTCCCGGTCTGCCACACTGGAAGCATACCTTGTCTTTGGCCCAGCAGCGGCTCACATCATGACCTCTTCTCCCACAAAATGTACACTCCAAGTCTCTGGTTGGCGCACCTTGAATGGCGTGCACCTGCTCCTTCTTTTGCATTCCCAACCGCTTGAAACATTTTTCAAACGGGTGACCGGCTCGGCCACAGAAGCTACATAATTCCTTCTTCTTCTTTACATCTGACTCGTGGGACATTTTCTCTCCCACCAGCTGTCTCTTGCCCTGCCTCATCTGCTGCCCTCTTTGTTTGGCATTTTCGATCGCTTCCACCTTCAACGCCGCCTCAACCACCGTAGTGTAACTTGTCGCTCCATAAGCACTTGCGAACTGCTGCACGTCGCTGCGGAGTCCGCCCAAAAATCT
This sequence comes from Platanthera guangdongensis, assembly GCA_039583875.1. Lineage (NCBI taxonomy): Eukaryota > Viridiplantae > Streptophyta > Magnoliopsida > Asparagales > Orchidaceae > Platanthera > Platanthera guangdongensis. The sequence goes on along the minus strand of CM077161.1, from coordinate 63,295,039 downwards.
CTTCACTCGGTCAGCTTCTGTAGTCACCAAGCTCGGAGCGAACCGACTTAACTTGCTAAACTCGATTTCATACTCACTCACTGTGAGTTTCCTCTGCTTCAAGTACAGGAAGTCATTCATCAGGCGGTCCCTTTCCACTGCCGGTAGAAACTTGCGCCGTACCAGTTCTTTGAACACTTCCCATGAACAGCCCGCCCCTAGGCCTTCCTTTTCTCGTAACCACCATCCTTTCGCCAACCCTTTCAGTTGATAGGCAGCAAGCATAACCTTCTGGTCCTCGGTCACACCAGCATACACAAACATTTCTTCCAACGTAATCACCCAATCATCCAAGATCACGAAGTCTGCTTTTCCATCATAAGTCGGTGGTCCAAGTCGCTGAAACTGCGAGATGAAAGTCATCGCAGGAGGAACTACAACTGGGGGTGTCACTGCCACTGAAGGAGTCGAACTAGTGGGGCCTCTAACCGCCTCTTGTCCTCTTGGTACCAGCCCAGACATCGCGGATGACATAGCTTGGAGCTGGGACTGTACCTCCTGCACCTGCCTCGTCAAAGCCTCATTACTTTGGCGAAGGCTATCCATCAGCGCATTATTCTGCGCACCCGAAGACTCGCCCTCGGATTGGGGAGTTTGCCTTGTCACTGGACGCTTCGACATCCTATTAACACGTTCACTCTTATCAAGCTCAAACCCAACAAAACACACAACGGCTAAGGACAGACCATACATAAAGAAATATGAACATCAACTGCTAACTTGCTTTGCGAGTTTAAGAATGATGGTATGCCTAGCCTAAAGATGACTCACCGTCATCCCACTAACTTGTGCCTACCAATGAATGCATGACTTTATTTGACCCAAAACCATGTGTGTACAGGTGTCATCATGTACGTCTTAGCTTGGCACGTTGTGCTCATGCAATGTTATGTTATGCGTGCAGTGCTATGCAATCTAGAAAAGGCCTTAATGCATGCCATGAGCGGTCGTACGCATCCCAATGCTATGCATCCCATACTACATAGCATTGCATGCAATGAATAAAAGAAAACGTGCTAGTCGCATCCATGTGGTGAGGTTATGCATCCCATACTACATAACCCTCACATGTTGCCCCTATGGTGGATCCATATACAGCCACATATTATGCATCCCATACTACATAATATGCCCCATATACTTCTGTTCATGACATGAGTGTAGTGTACGTGCTTCGGCCACGACATACTGATGGCACCTCGGTGTGTGTATGAGATCATGCTTACAAACACAAAAGACAAGGAAAAGTTTGCCCGACCAAATGTCAAGCAAACCTCCCTCTGATACCAACTGTCACAACCCGCATTTCCTCAACGAGCATATCGTATCAGAGTAAGAGGAACTCCGGGTTATGATGCCACGTCGTGCAGGGGATAACTGCACACGCTCAGGCAACTCTTGACGCTGACTTTACAAGTTGAAATTCAATAGTTACATGCAGGAAAACCTTTGGATTAAATGGCCGTATCCCTCGGCCTTAGATAGTCAAATTGTCTTTGTACGCGGCAGAAATACTTTGTGTATTTATGATGAGCTCCTATATGCAGTCTAGAGTGATACTACTATAAGAACTCTTCTTTGTTTACGTTATTTGAAAAATATGTGTTAGTTAAACGAAACATGTATGCATGATATACAATAGTACATATCATTAGTCAAAATAGCTAATGCAACCTACGAGAAAACCATCCCAAAAGCAAGTACATATCATTCCATCCAAAGGAATTACATTCGCAGTCTAGTGCATATTTACACAAAAGAAAACCACCAATGGGTGCCAACAAGCTGACACGAACCCATTTGGGCACATGTATGTCTGTACAACAAAAAGAAGAACTACCTTGCTATGAATGCTCGGCTAGTTCCCAGGAAACACCACCAACCAACCTAGCCGCTCAACCGGCTACAACCTGCACCTGAGGCATTCAAGAAAGAATACCTCAGCAATCAACCAAGCTATACAAAAAGAGAGCATAAATGCCATATATGATAACGAAGGGGCTTACCGACCCCACAGAGATGTTTCATCAAGTAACATGAGTGAACTAAACAAGTGGAAAACGCACCACAATCCATGCCAAACGCACCAAGTGCGTACAAGTTCATCATGTCCTGCTCAAACCACAGGAGCAAAAGGCAAAACACATGCTCATTCCATCATTCATAAGCCAAGAAATTACGATACTAGTGAAGCATAAGCAGCGGTTAAGTTCAATTTCGCAAGGGTCTTACCGGTGGCGGCCCTAAAGTGGAACGCACCAAACAAAACCAGCCCAAATCGGGGCCCAAGTGGTCTCTCTAACCACAAAACCAAAACCCGGTGGCCACAGGCTGAAACCACACCACCCCTTGCAAAATTCTCACACAAACGCTCCTGCCATGGTTCACATATTCGCCTCACAAAACGCCCCATAACCCAAGCTAAACACGTTCCTTTCACCGTTCTCACGCATGACGACAAAATGCCCAAGTTATATCAAGAAAAGACTACATGCTGAACTACATGAATTACACGATTCATGGCACTACATGAACGAAATGATGAAGGACAAAACTACATCACATGATAACGGTCACAGGATTTGTAGCAAAGAAGAATCACATGATAGGGTTTGATCACTTAAGTACATAAATCGCATGTTTAGAACAAGAAGCATATGCTATGATCAAGGAAAAAGTCACATAAATGAGAAAGGCTAATATGCTACATGAACATGAACTACATGAATCATATGAACAAGAAGAATTACATGAAGCAATTTAACATAGACTTGATCACTACAGAAAATTAAGCATGGAACATCATATTCATTCAGCATAGGGAAATTCAAACGCTATCATAAACAAGAGAAGTTGAACAAGCTAGGGAATTTGAAAGATAAGCACTAGCTATGATGGCATAATCAAAATCAAGAAAGAAGATTGGCAAGGGTGAAGAACACCGCTTGCCTGAACCGAGACGATGCCGCGACGGCTGCTCCTCCCCTTCCTTGCCTTGCTTGCTCCCTTGCTCCCTTGCTTTCTCTTTGGGAATGAAGAAGAAGAAGATGAAGATGAAGATGAAAAATGAAAATGAAATCTCTGTTTCGGACTTATTTCCTCCAGAACAAAGCTGAGTCGTTCGATGCAGGAGCAAGGAAATGAATGGCACAAAAAAACTAGAAAAAGTCGATTTTCGGGCCGGTCACGCCCTGTGTCACGCCCGTGACACAGGGCGTGTACCATAAGCGGCACCGAAAGTCGGCAAATCAAAGTTTATCCACACGGTACACGGCCGGGTACACGCCCGTGACGGGTCGGTCACGCCCGTGACCTAGGGCGTGTAACCCGTGTCTCGACCCCTCGTCGACAGAAAGTGTCGACACTCGACCCAGCCTGACACGCCCTGTGACACGCCCGTGTCACAGGCCGTGTCCCCTCTCTCGATGACTCGACACTCGATACTCGACGCTCGATACTCGACGATCAACACTCGACTCTCGACGAAGTGGGACACGGCCCGTGACACGCCCGTGTCACGGTGCGTGTACCCCAGTCGTCGAGCTCAACTCGACGCAAGAAAAATCGTCGAGTCAAGGAGGTCACGCCCAGGTCACGGCCTGGGTCACGCCCGTGTCAGGGGGCATGTCTCACACAAAAATGACCATTTTTCCCTTTTGTGAAAAATGTTTCTGAGACGTCCTAGACCATTTTTGCCTCAAGCACTTTTTACCCTTTTTTGTTTCCTGAACCAGCAACTTATGTTGAGCTACGTTACCCGGGTGCGAAAAAGTGCACGCATTCCCTAAGAGGCCTCACCGAGTCCCTCATATGGACTCCGGTTTGCTGGGGAATCGTGCAACTCGGCAAACAAAACAGCCACTCGCAAGCCCGCGGGAAAACCATGCTCAAACTACAGTCAAAACTAACGTAACGCCCATCATGCGTACGTAATCAAAAAATCCGGGGCGTTACAGATATCCTCAAACTTCCATTCAGGGATGGGCAACAACTGCAACAAACCTCCGGGACTCCTGCATTCAGCCTTCACCCTTTGACAAGCTTCGCAATGTGTAACATAGTAACGAACATCCTTCTTCATTCCTGGCCAGCACATGGTCTTCTGTAAGCCGGCGTACATCTTGGCAATACCCAGGTGTACAAAATATTGAGAGGAATGTGCCTCTCTCAAGATATCCTCCCGGATTTTGCCGCCCTTGGGAATATAGAGTCGGCCACGAAAATAAACGAGGGCGTCTTTTAGTGTGTACTCATCGGTGGTCCCATCTTCAATAGCCTTGATTGCCGGGGCCAAGGCCGCTTCCATGCCTTGCTCCACCCGAATCTGGTCCCGGATATCACAAACTATGCTCATGCTGGCCAAATACTCCGCATACTCTGCCGAAGAATCCTTGAATACTAGAGTAATTTCCATACTCATCAACCGAGACTCTGTGCTAGATCCTGACACTTTTCTACTCAATGCATCAGCTATCGATTTTGCTTTCCCGGGGTGGTAGTTCATGGTGAACTCATAGTCGCATAGAAATTCCAACCACCGCCGTTGTCTCAGGTTCAACTCCTTTTGAGTGTGGACATACTTCAAGTTTTTGTGATCAGAAAAGATCTCGCATTAGACGCCATATAAATAATGCCTCCAGACCTTCAAGCGAACACCACTGCTCCCAACTCCAAATCATAAACCCGGTAATTGATTTCATGTTTCTTTAACTGCCTTGAAGCATAAGTGATTATGTGCCCGTGATGCATTAATGCCGCTCCCATCCCTTGATCTGATGCGTCCGTGTAAACCTGAAATCCTTCCTTCCCAGACGGAAGAGCAAGGATGGGGGCGGAGGTAAGCCTATCCTTTAGCTCTTGGAACACTGCTTCACATTGGGGAGTCCACTCAAATGGCACACCTTTCTTCGTCAAGGAGGTAAGAGGAAGGGCAATCTTGGAGAATCCTTTCACGAACTTGCGGTAGTACCCAGCAAGTCAAAGAAAGCTTCGTACATCAGCCGCCGACTTCAAGGGCGACCACTCCTTCACGGCTCGCACCTTTACTGGATCCACTGCTAATCCTGCCCCACTGATCACATGCCCCAAGAAAGCAACCTCCTTAAGCCAGAATTCACACTTGCTAAACTTGGCGTACAAGGCATGCTCCTTCAATTTCTTCAACACCAAGGTTAGATGCTCGACATGCTCCTCCTCCGTATTTGAGTAGAATAAGATGTCGTCGATAAAAACAATGATGAAGATGTCCAAATACGGTTCAAACACCTTGTTCATCAGGCTCATGAAGGCTAAAGGGGCATTTGTGAGCCTAAATGACATTACCGTGAACTCATACAAACCATATCTTGAATTGAAGGCCGTTTTCTGGATGTCTCCTTCTTGTATCCTCAACTGATAATATCCAGAGCGCAAATACAGTTTAGAAAACCAATGTGCTCCCACTAGTTGATCGAACAACTCGTCGATCCGAGGTAGCGGATAAGTGTTCCGCACCATCAACCGATTGAGTTCCCGATAATCTATGCACAAACGCAGGGTTCCATCCTTCTTCTTCACGAACAGCACAGGGGCTCCCCAGGGTGATGAACTGGGGGCGAACGAACCCTGACTCCACCAATTCTTGCAATTGAACTCTAAACTCCGCGAGTTCTTTCGGGGCCATTCTGTACGGATCCTTGGATACAGGCTTGGCACCTCGTACTAGATTAATCTGGAAGTCAACCTCTCTATGCAGAGGTAATCCTGGTAGCTTCTCAGGAAATACCTCGGGAAAATCCCGCACTACCCGTACATCATTTAATTCCAATGCTTCTTCCTTCAACTCGAACCAGATCATGAAGACCTCGTCCCCCTTCATATGAGCTTTTACAACCTGGACGGAAGATAACATCATGCGAGGCGCGAAGCCAATACCTTGGAAGATGACGTCAGAGTCTCCATGTCTCAAATAGATCCGCTTCTCCGTGCAGTCGATCCTCGCGAAGTGCCAGTCCAGCCATGCCATGCCCAAAATGATGTCAAACTCGGGCATTCTCAGAATCGTGGCCGGCATATCAAAGAACTTCCCATCAATAAATAACTCCAACTCACACTTGGCGGTTGCGATCATCTTCGAGCCGTCCGGTAGGCGTACACGTCGGGCAATGCCAGTGAAGTACTGTACACCCTCCACATCTTTTATGAAATCCTCAGACACAAAGGAGTGTGAGGCACCGGTATCGAACAACGCATAGGCCGTCTTCCCGCCAATAATCACGGTGCCTAAGCACCAACAACCAAAACTTATTGCTAGGTGTCTAGTAAGTCTTAATCAATTCAAGTTAGACCATGAAAATATGTTAATTAATTAAATCATACCTGCAATCACATCTTGGGGGTTCCGTTCCTGCGCCATGTCAAGCGCGTACACCTGATCCCTAGCAGGGCCGGGATTACCTCCTCGCGGTCCTCGTCCTCTACCACGCACGTGACCCCGCCCTCGAGGAGATGCCAGAGGGAGAGCGGGAGGGACGTTCCCAAATAGCTACGGGCAGAAATGTCGGATGTGGCCCGACTGGTTGCATTCGAAGAACACCCGACCATGACGCCCTTCAGGTTGTTGAAATTGCTGAGGCTGTGGTGGTGGAGGCAACGCAGGCGGCTGCGGAACCGGATGCTCCACTCTATAGTTTCGGTGGACACACCCTCCACCTATTTGATATCCTCTTCCTCCTCTGAAGTCTCGCCTCCTTCTATTTCATGGGCCGGCATCCATCACGTCCTCCGCAGGCCTCTTACAGCATCCCAACTGGTCCGCCTCCAATCTTTTCGCCATATCAATGATCTCCGCCAAGCTACCATCCGCTATAAACAAAAGGGACTGCCTTAGGGGATCTCGCAGCCCTTTGTAGAAGCGCTTGGCATAACCTCTGTCATCCAACTCGTAAGAATCCGCAAACCTTGCGAGATGCTGGAATTCCCGCTGGTATTCCGTAACCGACTTTGATCCCTGCTTTAGTAGAAGAAACCTCTTCTCGAGTTCATCTCGGGCCGATGTAGGGATAAAGTGCTCCAAGAAAGCACCCGAGAATTCACCCCAACTTATCTCCGTATAGACTCGGCCATGGAAGGTAGAGCCCATAAGGGACTTCCACCACCTCTTAGCATGTAAGTCCAAGACGGACACCGCCAATGTCACTGCCATATTGGCCGGGCAACGAATACCAGCCAACAACTCCTGTACAGTGTCTAGCCATTCCTCTATACGTACGTTTGACTCTGTCCCAAGGTAGACGGGAGGGGAGAGAGCCCGGAAGGTGCTCAGCCAGTTGGAGCTCGGGTCCTGTTGTTGCACCGGGGGCTGCTGCACCCTAAAAGCATCGTGGATGGCAGTGAGCGTCAGCCCCAACTCAGATTGTTGGAACTGAGTGGGAGTGGGTAAATAGGGCACAGGAGTGCCTCCCACCTACTCAACGAGCGCTGGAATCTGCACATAAAACGCAAACGTATGGTCAGGTTGGCTAATCATAAGGTCAAAGTGGGACATACTTAGCGTGAATTACATATGGGCACACCACTGCTTTCGCTAAGTCAGTTTGTCCCCAAACTGACTAATCAAACGGGGGTGGCACCATTGTTGAATGACTTTTGTAGTTGAGGATCGTGGCAAACTGATACCATTTGTAAGACCCCCCTCCCGGATCTCAAAACACGGCACAAAGGGGGAGTCTTATGCCCGGAACAGCCGCCTTGCAGTAGCATTAGCACACCTGTACCACAAGACACCTATTCCGCCGGCTACAACAATATCAATAGAACATGCCAACCCAACCAAATATGATAAGCAAGAGAAGTCAATCCACACTAAGTAATAATGTCCAAATACATCAATAAAGGAGAAGCTAAAACATGCTTCTTCAATATATCAGAGTACAGCTAAACATTGACCAAACGGGCTACATCAGAGTATCAAAACATTAACATCGTAACCGACGGTATCGAAGACATAGTCACTTCAGGCCCTATCATCCTGGCCTGGCTGTCCTACTGCGTAGTCTCCGACTGCTCTACCTGCGGCGTGACCTCCTAAAAAGGAAGACGTAGCAACTGTTAGTCGAAACGACTAAGTGGTTTCACATCCGCTCCCCCGGCGACTCCTCGACACCGGGCGGAGAAAAGGAACAAGGGTAATGTATATGTGTGCAAGTAAAAGAAGTACAAGTAGGTGGCAGTAGTGTAAGAGTAACAATAACATGATCTAGCAAATATTTAAGAGCTACAACAAACTAACATGTATACGTAACAGCAGGAAAGTAACTTAACTTATAAGAATGCCCATACATACTTATAAGTTAAGGATCGGGTTTCATAAAGGTAACTCATCGTATAAGAGTGCCCATACAAACTTATACAGTGAGGATCTTATTGTGCAATGTTACGAAATGCTATGAATGCTATGCAATGACTCACCCATGATCACACCCATGCAATTGCTATGTCGACACAAACTATAGTTCCCACTTTTCGAGCAGGTAGCTAACCTCTCAGGCATCAGCCGCCGTGGCCAGGCGGTGACAGTAGAACGAGCACTTCTACTACTAGGCGGGTATCCACGCTACTTCACCTATGCCTCCGTACGACTCAACACTATGAACACAACAGCGGAGCCCATGCGTACTATGGCCCAGCGGGGTCTTGGGTAGATGTGCACCAAGAACACATCCCGAATTGGCCTTGTGTGACCCGGAAGGGGCCTCAGAAGTAAGCACGAGGACACAACCCAACCATTCACTTGGCACGGAAGGAGCCCCGGGGCATGAACACCGAGGACCAAGCCCAACCGCCCAAAGTCTAATTGTCAACTCCTGTCAGTGTGACGATCGGCGAGCCCATAGACCTGCCGCACTATCTGTTGAAATTTGTGAAGTGGAAGTGGTTGACGGGATAGGCCGGGCGGCCTGGGCGGACAGCGTTGGCGGACAAGGAGGACTGGGCAGACTGCAGTGTGCGGCCTAGTGGAAAGTCTAGTGGAAGCCTGCTGTTCTTCTGAGCAGGTTGTACGGGTGAAGTCCGCAGACTATGCGGCCTGTTATCTGCGGATATGGTGTTGGCTGATTGGTTTAGCCAAGGAGCGGCCTGAGCGGATAGAGGCTTGCGGACTGGTGCTTTGCTCAGTAGTCGTGGTGCAAGCTTGTGCTGATTGACATTTTGGCTCATGTCCACGGGAAGCTTGCGGACTAGTGTGTCCGCGGTATGGGCTGTTGCGGGCTGGGCTTAGAGCTTGGCTGAGGCCTTGTCGAGCTCTAGTGATACAGCAGGTGTTTGCTGTGGAGGTCGTTGGCGAACTGGTATGTGGAGTCTGTGAGATGGTTGCTACGTTGGGCAGGTGTGCGAGTAGCTTGCGGACTGCTGACAGTCTGTATGCTTGGGTGTTTGGCGGACGGGAGTTTATGTCCGCCATGCTTGCATTGGCCTTTGATGGTTTTGGACTTGGTCACAGTCTGTGCCAAGACATTGGTGTCCGCAGTATACGCCAAGTCCGCTGTTGACCGGGCGGACTGTTGCTATCTGCCTTTGGTCGTGGACTTGTGGCGGATTGAGGCTTGAGTCTTGCGGGCTGCCTCGGGTTTGTGCGGACAGCCATTAAAGGGGGGTTGCTGTCCTGTAGTGGTTAGAGGCTTTACGGGCTGATGCCTTGTCCGCATAGCTTGTCCGGACTGATGAGGGTTCGCCAAAGTTGCCTTGCTCCTGGCTGGTTGATCCTTGGTACCAGCTAAGTCCTTGCGGACTCAGCGTACGGTGGTTTAGCTAGCACGCGGGCTAGGGTGGTGTCTCTATCTCTAGGGCGGTGACCACACTCCTCACCTCGCCTATAAATAGGACCCCCATGGCAGGTCTACAGTAACTGAGTTAACAGTAAGTTGGGTTCAACGAGGTGCTGCGGTCTTAGTTTTTCTGTCCGCGCGGATTGATTCAGAGTTAACTGTGTACAGTGTGCAGGTCACGTGGGTAGCTTCAAGGAGCCAGGAGTTTGGCTGTGACTTCGGTCAAGTACTTGGAAGTTGTGCGGTCTCTGCGGATTCAGCAGGAGGTCGCTCTGCGGCTTGTCAGATCTGTTTCAACTTTGCCAGCTTCAATAACCTGTCCGCCGGTCTCAGGCGGGTAGGCGGTCTGTTCCTCAGTTCATCAGCAGGAGGAGAATATCGGTGTGTCCGCGCGGCCTCGCGGCTTCGGCGGACTCCGTGGCTATTCGGCGGATTGCAGCTTAAGTTCGGGCGATCTCAGCGGACTCGGCGACCTCGGCGGTCTCGACGGACTTCGGTGTTGTCCGCCCGACTTGTTTTTTGGTGCTTTCTGTTGTCAGCTGTTTATACTAGCAAAATCATATCTCGCTACGTATACCTCGCTTTGTAAAGAAGTGTAATGAATATAAGATCTGCTTGTTCTTCCATGTGCTTGGTGTGTTGAGACTGCTCCCTGGGTTTTCGCTGGTTCAAGGTGTGAACTGGGTAGTTCCGAAGTTATTAATTTGGCGTTTGGGCTATCTTGCTGACCACCTTGAGAAAATTTAACATGGTATCAGAGGCAGGTTCTGTTGCTCGAGCGGTCTTCAACCAGTGTTGTACTATGTGCTTGAGTGGTGATCAACCTATGTTGGTGCTCTGTGCTTCTGAAGGCTTATCCAAGCAGGTGTTGCAATGGAAGGGAGCTTTGCAAGGGGTCTTGGCATTGAACTCTTAACGCCGACTAACTTCAAGAAGTGAAAGTCGTGCATGAAGAGTTATCTTCTTGGCGAGGAGCTGTGGGAAGTCGTGGGTTGTGACGACAGACAGGAAGTGACTGCTGCGTTCGGTACTGCTGAGCAGGTTAGGCTCTGGAGGAAAACAAATGATAAGGCGGAGTTTATCCTCAAGAGGGCCGTGTCACCAGAACTGTTTGATCACATCATTGGATGTGAGACGGCTGCTGATATTCAGACAACCATTGATGAGTTGTTCAATAGGAAGAATGTGGCGCGGCTTCAGTTTCTGGAGAATGAGTTGGCTAGATCAACTCAGGGAGACCTTTCCATCTCGAAGTACTTCTTAAAGATGAAGAGCTTGTGTGCTGAGCTGTCGGCACTGGATCCTGATGAGCCTATCTCTGAGGCTAAGATGAAAAGGCACATTATCCGTGGCTTGCGGAAGGAGTATGTGGCCTTTGTGACATCTGTTCAAGGGTGGGCTACTCAGCCGTCTTTGCTGGAGCTGGAGAATCTGCTTGCATCGCAGGAGAGCTTGGTAAGGCAGATGGCTGGAGTTAATATTAATCAGGAAGGCAACAAAGCTCTCTTCTCAGGTAAGAAGAAAGGATGGGAAGGGAAGAAGAAGAAGGTGCAGGTCGCTGGTGAGAAGGAGACTTCAACTTCATATCAGCCGGAGAGGAGCAATGCTCCTAAGGACTGGAAGATGAATTTGAAGTGCTACCGGTGTCATCAACGAGGGCACTTCAAGCGGGACTGCAAGGTCAAACTGCAGCCTGGGCATGCTGCGGGAAAGGAGGAAGCTTGCTCGAGAAGTGAAGAAGCAGTATGGGGCGGAGCTTTCATGACGGGCATTTGTGTCCGTGCGTTGTCTGCTGAGGACTTCAACGGCGAGTGGATCGTGGACTCCGGGTGTGGTCATCACCTCACCGGAGATAAGTCGAAGTTCACCTCCATGCAAGCCTACTCAGGTAATGAAGCTATTATCACTGCTGATAATACTGTTTATGTAGTAGAGAAAGAGGGGGTCGTGTCTTTGGGTAGTGATCAGGGGCCACTCACATTAAGGAGTGTGTATCACGTGCCGGGCATGAAGAAGAACCTCTTCTCGGTGACCAATGTGGTGGACGCTGGGTATCACGTTCTGTTTGGGCCAACAGACGTGAGGTTCCTTCGCAACGTATCAGCGGTTAAGGCTGATCTTGCTCATGTAGGGAGGAGGGTGAAGAACTTATTTGTTCTTGCCACCAATTCTTATGTTGATCGTATGAGGGCCAATGATAGCGCTGCTATCTGGCATGAGAGGCTGGGGCATGTAGGCATGGACAAGATGAAGGCGATGGCTAGTAGAAGTTTGGTGAAGGGGTTGCCTAAGTTGTCCTCCTTTGGTGACGGGCATGTTTGCGCAGGATGTCAATACGGTAAGGCACATCACCTTCCGTTTGATAAGTCACAAACAAGGAGCAAGCTACCTTTGGAGTGCATTCATGGCGACTTGATGGGACCGACGGTTACTGCCAGCCTTGGTGGAAGCAGATACATGCTTGTCTTGGTTGATGACTACTCAAGGTATACTTGGGTGTACTTCTTAAAGGAGAAGTCAGAAGCCTTCTGTTTGTTTGTGGAGTTCAAGGAGTTGGTAGAAGGCCGGCTTGGCTTGCGGATTAAGAAGCTTAGAACGGACAACGGTGGTGAGTTCATCTCCTCCGAGTTTTCTAACTTCTGCAGGAAGCACGGGATCCAACGAGAGCTTACTTGTGCTCACACTCCACAAAAAAATGGGGTAGCGGAGCGGAAGATCCGTCATTTGACGGAGACTTGCAAATGCTGGCTTCATGCGAAAGATATCCCAAGGTCCTTTTGGGAGGAGGGGATGTCTTGTGCTGCTTATGTCATTAACCGGATGCCGCTCAGCCCTATCAACATGAAGACTCCGTATGAGTTGTTTCTGAAGGAGAAGCCAAGTGTGGGACACCTTAGGGTGTTTGGTTCAACTTGCTACGTGCATGTCCCGGATGCTTCACGGACTAAGCTAGATGCGATGACAAGGAAGCTTGTCTTTGTTGGCTACGATGAGCGGAAGAAGGGATGGAAATTCATGGATCCTGTGACGAAGAAGTTCGTGGTGTTAAGAGACATTGTCTTTGACGAGCTGACATCATATGGAGGTGGCTCGGTTGAGGTAACCGGAAGTAGCAAAGTTGATGAAGCACCGGTGGTGGCTGCTGAAGGCTTGGAAGAGGAGATTGCTGTTTCACCAGCAGCTCCTGTTGCTTCTAACTCCGAGGCTGAGCCTTCTGGCTCAGGAAGCAGGGGGAGCACTGCTCAATGCTTGCCCCAAGTAGGAGTTGAGCCCGAATAAGCAACGGAAGCAGTGAGCAAGGATCCGACCCTTCGAAGATCGAAGAGGGTTGTTAAGCCACCGGCTCGGTACAGTGATGGGAATGCAGTGAGCTTTGTCTCCTGCTTCTTTGTAGGTCCTCTGGATGAGCGAGAGCCTGCAACCTTCAACGAGGCCACTGGAGTGAAGGAGTGGGAAGGTGCCATGAAAGAAGAGATTGATGCTCTGAAGAAGAATGAAACCTGGGACCTTATGCCCAAGGTTGATGGCATTACTCCGGTTACTTGCAAGTGGGTGTATAAGTTGAAGAAGAAGGCTGATGGGAGCATTGATAGGTTCAAGGCTCGCCTGGTCGCTAGAGGATTCTCACAACAGTATGGAGAAGACTATGATGAGATGTTTAGTCCGGTTGCGAAGATGACTTCAGTTAGAGTGGTGATTGCCTTGGCTGCTAGCAAGGGATGGAGGTTGTGGCAACTCGATGTGAAGAATGCCTTTCTTTATGGAGAGATTGACAAGGACATCTTCATTGATCAGCTGCTCGGTTTCGTTTCTGAAGATCATCCGGACTATGTCTGCAAACTCAGGAAAGCTCTCTACGGGTTGAAGCAAGCTCCTAGAGCGTGGTATGGGAAGATTGCAGAGTACTTGCAATTTTGTGGATACCTTGCTTCCAACTCGGATTCAAGCTTGTTCGTTAAGAAGAAGGGGGAGCTACAAGTCTTGGTCCTACTGTATGTGGATGACATGATCATCACAGGTAATTCAGAGGGGGAAGTAGCAAGGCTCAGGGCTGAGCTTGCTATACACTTCGAGATGAAAGACTTGGGAGAGCTTCATCACTTTCTCGGTCTTGAAGTGGAGAGGAAGGAGTCCGGGATTCTCATTTGCCAGAAAGGGTATGCAGATCGCATTGTGAAGCGGTTCGGCATGGGCGAAGGGAAGAAGTGCTCCACTCCACTGGAACCTGGTCTGAAGCTTCGACGAGATGAGGGAAGTGTTCTTCATGATCCCTTGGTGTTCAGGGCTCTTGTTGGGAGCTTGATTTACATGACGATTACAAGGCCGGACATCGCTTATGCTGTTGGCCGAGTAAGTCGGTTCATGGCTGAACCAAGGAAATCTCATCTAGTGGCAGCGAAGGGTATTCTGAAGTATGTCAAGGCGACTTCTGACATGGGACTCCTCTATAGAAGGGACTCAGAGTTTGCGTTGCTTGGGGTACACAGATGCTGACTATGGCGGTGATTCAGATGATCGGAGGTCTACTTCAGATTATATGTTCACTTACGGTTCAGCTAGCATCTCGTGGTGTAGCAAGAAGCAGGACTCGGTATCCGTCTCAACTACGGAGGCAGAGTATAAGGCTTCGGCCTTGGCTGCTCGGGAAGCCATCTGGTTGAGAAGGCTTATAGAGGATATTCATGAAGAAGTGCAAGGGACAACTTTACTCCGGGGTGACAATGAGAGTGCTATCAAGCTGGTTAACAATCCAGTGTGCCACTCTAGGACCAAGCATATAGAGATCGATCACCATTTCATCAGGGAGAAGGTGTTGGAGGGGTCTCTGCTGGTTGGGCATGTTCGGAGTGATGATAATCTTGCTGACATCTTCACGAAGCCACTGTCGAAGGGGCCCTTTGAGTGCTTGCGCAGCTTACTGGGCTTGGTCACCACTTCCCACTTCAAGGGGGAGTGTTGAAATTTGTGAAGTGGAAGTGGTTGACGGGACAGGCCGGGCGGCCTGGGGGGACAGCGTTGGAGGACTAGGCGGACTGGGCGGACTGCTGTGTGCGGTCTGGTGGAAAGTCTAGTGGAAGCCGGCTGTTCTTCTAAGCAGGTTGTATGGGTGAAGTCCGCGGACTATGCGGCCTATTATCTGCGGATATGGCATTGGCTGATCGGTTTAGCCAAGGAGCGGCCTGAGCGGATAGAGGCTTGCGGACTGGTGCTTTGCTCAGGTGCCGTGGTGCAAGCTTGTGCTGATTGGCGGTTTAGCTCATGTCTGCGGGAAGCTTGCGGACTAGTGTGTCCGCAGTATGGGCTGTTGCGGACTGGGCTTAGAGCTTGGCTGAGGACTTGTCGAGCTCTGGTGATACAACAGGTGTTTGTTGTGGAGGTCGTTGGCGGACTGGTATGTGGAGTCCGTGAGATGGTTGATGCGTTGGGCAGGTGTGCGAGTAGCTTGCGGACTGCTGGCAGTCTGTGTGCTAGGGTGTTTGGCGGACGGGAGTTTATGTCCGCCATGCTCGCATTGGCCTTTGATGGTTTTGGACTTGGTCACACTCTGTGCCAAGACCATGGTGTCCGCAGTATCCGCCAAGTCCGCTGTTGACTGGGCGGACTGTTGCTATCTGCCTTTGTTCGTGGACTTGTGGCGGATTGAGGCTTGAGTCTTGCGGATTGCCTCGGGTTTGTGCGGACAGCCATTGAAGGGGGTTGCTGTCCTGCAGTGGTTGGAGGCTTTGCGGGCTGATGCCTTGTCCGCATAGCTTGGGCGGACTGATGAGGATTCGCCAAAGTTGCCTTGCTCCTGGCGGGTTGATCCTTGGTACCGGCTAAGTCCTTGCGGACAAAGCAGACGGTGGGTTAGCTAGCGCGCGGGCTAGGGCGATGTCTCTATCTCTAGGGCGGTGACCACACTCCTCACCTCGCCTATAAATAGGACCCCCCTGGAAGGTCTACAGTAACTGAGTGAACAGTAAGTTGGCTTCGGCGAGTTGCTGCGGTCTCAGTTTTTCTGTCCACGCGGATTGATTCATAGTTAACTGGGTGTTGTGTGCATGTCGCGCGGGTAGCTTCAAGGAGCCAGTAGTTTGGCTGTGACTTCAGTCAAGTACTTGGAAGTTGTGCGGTCTCTGCGGATTCAGCAGGAGGTCGCTCTGCGGCTTGTCAGCTCTGTTTCAACTTTGCCAGCTTCAATAACCTGTCCGCCGGTCTCAGGCGGGTAGGCGGTCTGTTCCTCAGTTCATCAGCAGGAGGCGAATAACGGTGTGTCCGCGCGGCCTCGCTGCTTCGGCGGACTCCGTGGCTATTCAGTGGATTGCAGCTTAAGTGCGGGCGATCTCAGCGGACTCGGCGACCTCGGCGACCTCGGCGGTCTCGGAGGACTCCGGTGCTGTCCGCCCGGCTTGTTTTTTGGTGCTTTCTGTTGTCAGCTATTTATACTAGCGAAATCATGTCTCGCTACGTATACCTCGCCTTGTAAAGAAGTGTAATGAATATAAGATCTGCTTGTTCTTCCATGTGCTTGGTGTGTTGAGCCTGCTCCATGGGTTTCCGCTGGTTCAAGGTGTGAACTGGGTAGTTTCGAAGATATTAATTTGGCGTTTGGGCTATCTTGCCTACCACCTTGAGAAAATTTAACACTATCCTTAACCCAGGATTACGACACCGCGTGTCGACTCACACCTCATGCAATTTCACACCACCGTGGCATGGAAGGGGCCTCAGAAGAAGGCACGAGGACACAGCCCAACCATCCATCAATACTCTATCCCAACACAAACCAAACAAGTGACGGTCAACACCGCACTTACATCCTTTTACAACACTACCCGTAGGGAGACGACACTCTAAGTATTGGACTACTATTCCCATTCCATTAGTCAAACATACTCATGGCCATAATTTATGCCTCTACATGTCCTTCCAAATGATAAAAACATAATATAACATGATGCGCATATAAAGATCTATCACTCTTTCCAAATGATAACGACATATTATAAACATGATGCGCATAGGTAACACTCTATCTATTTCTATCGAGTCAATCTATTTAAATAAGCTTGCTTCACAATTTGATTATATGAAATCTGATTAATAAGCTTCATCAATCATGCAACTAAAATGTTTAGCCATAAAGAGTTCATCCAAGCCAAGTTACTAGCAATATTAATTCCACCGAATCCAAATCCATATTATATAAAGCCCAGAATTTAGATGCAGAGTAAATCTGGATTGCAACTTTAACCGGAGATTCCCGAAGCTACATGAATCCGGCGAAGACGTGTAACCCCTCAATGGAAAGGTATTTTCATGGGCTACAACTATCGTATTCAGACCTCTGCCCAGATTTGATATTATCCTAATTGAAATCAGACTTGAAGTCCGCAGCGTATAGAAGACAATTTCTGCATGCAGGTTTTATCGAACACCATATTCGTTCAGACTTTCCTGTGGCTACATAGGTCGCCTGAAGTTATGCAGCCACTCATTGGAAAGGTATTTGCTAGGGCTTCAACTTTCTTGTTTAGCCTAAAGCCCAGATCTGGACTTATCCCTCGTGAAAATGGCCTAGAAGATCGCTGCACGCAGTATACAGGTTCAACACGCATCTTGAGGCGGAATGAATAGCACCAGTTCATCTTCCACCTCAAGTCGATCCTCTCCGATCACCTCCAGAATTTTCCTCCTCCCCTATTCAACCTCAAGAGGGCAATACCCTTCATGAAACCATCCTCTATCTTCACATAGAAGAAGAGAGTGGTTGAAGAGATCTAAAACCTAGGACACAACTCCTAGCATGACCTTTCCTAGAAAACTCCTCTCCATCAAGACTCTCTTGAGTCGACATCTCACCTAGGGAAGATAACTATAGATCTAGCACCAAGGGAGAGGGTAGGAAACTCACATCAATTCCAGCGGTTCCTCCATTTCCGGCCATGGATCTCGTAATTCTCCTTGGCGGCATCTTCTCCTTCACGGCGATGACGGATTTTCTCCTATAGAACTTGCTCCAGCAGTTTTCCCTCTCACCAGGAGTTCTCACAGGAAATAGGGAATGAAATGAGCATGAAAACGGCTAGGGTTTTCTCTTCCCTTATATATGAAAAGTGACACGGGTAGGGACACGCCCATGTCCTTACCCGTGTCCCGCTTGAGCGAAACGACAACGACGGTTTCCGTGTCGGTTCAATACTTGACACGGGTAGGGACATGCCCGTGTCCCTACCCGTGTCCACATGACACGGCCGTGTTCCTGTCCGTGTCCTTGGTCATGTCCTGCTCTGGATACATCTCGACGAACTCAACTCGACACACACAGAACACGGGTAGAGACACGCTCGTGTCTCTACCCGTGTCTCTACCAGTGTCATACAATTCGTCGATATCGACACGTAGTTCGTCGATCTCGACACGCCTCGTCGAGTCCAACTCAACACACATGGGTAGGGACACGCCCGTGTCTCTACCCGTGTCATACACTTCATCGATCTCGACACAGATCGTCGATCTCGACACAGATCGTCGATCTCGACACGCTCTGTCGAGTGTAACTCGACACACACGGACACAGGTAGGGACACGCCCGTGTCTCTACCTGTGTCACATTCACACGGGTAGTGATACGCCCGTGTCACTACCCATGTCCTTCTTTGCACTGATTTCTCCACTCCTCCACAAGTGCAGTCCAATTCCATGCACTTCCCAGGACTCGAGGAAACCCTCCTGACTCAAAAACACACATGAGGGGCCTAGAGTGATTCGGGACGTTACACTTTGTCGAGTTCAACTCGACACACACGGGTAGGGACACGCCTGTGTCTCTACCCGTATCACTGCACAGGATAGACTTCGTCGATCTCGACACGGTTCGTCGAGTTCAACTTGACACACACACACAGGTTGGGACACGCCCGTGTCTCTACCTGTGTCACTTCACACGGGTAGCACGCCCGCGTCACTACCCGTGTCCTTCTCTGGACATACTCGAGTCATCGACTCGAGAGCTGGCCTCTCCCACACGGGTAAGGACATGTCCGTGTCTCTACCCGTGTCCTATTCTATACTAATTTCGCCTCCCATTTACGTGTGCAGCCCAGATGCAAGCACTTCTTCAAACCCAAGTCAGCTCCCCTGACTCAAAATGCGCATGAGGGGCCTAGTGCGAATCGGGACGTTATAGATGTCGACTCAAAAAAGTTTGACTTGCGAGATGAAGATCTCATAGGAAGAGACCATGCTAGGACCTTGTCCTAGGGATTTGGTGTCTTCAACATCTCCTCTCTTCTTGTGAAGACGATGGACTTGGTTTCGTGAACCGGAATGGTATATTGAGGGTGAATAAGGGTGGAGGAAAGTATGAATATAGTCTTGAACAAATAACTAAAGGAAGAAGATGAACCGATGTCGTTGATCTTGCTTTATGATGCATGCAGAAATCTGTTTTCTATGCGCAGCAAACGTCAAGGCCATTTTCGAGTACGATATGTCCAGATCTGGGTTTTTGACTAAACACAAAAGTCGTAGCCCTTGGAAAGATGTTTCCAACGTATGGCAACATGTTTTCATACGTGTCCTATAGCCTCGGGAATATACAGTCGAAGTTGTTGTATAGTCATGTTTTAAGTACATGTTCTCGGGTTAGTGTGGAACCTGGTTTGGATTTGGTAGAGGGATCGTAGTAAAATAATGTTGAGGTTTTGGTAAACTTAGTCTATACATAATTGTGATAAATAAATGGCTTGGTGAAACATGATTGTACAAATGATTTGAAGGAGATTGATATACAAATGGTTCTGGAAAATTAGTGAATAAATGATTTGATACGATTTGGTTGTACTAATGATATTCTTGTGAAATTCGGTATGGATGTTCATGATTATAATCAGGAGAATGACATAAGTTTTGGAAAGAGGTTGTGATGCCCGACAATTAAATGTATAACCCATAGCTATGTTATTGTGCTTGATCTGTATGCGAAGTATCATTATATTGTTGTGGTTATCATATGATGTTACACTTGTTGTGAATTCTTGATCATGTGTAATGGAATTGGATGTCGTTAATGCATGGCCATGTGATATGATGATTAAAGGAATGTGTTTAGAGTCCACTGATTAGAGTTGTGTCTCCCTACGAGTAGTAGTGTGGGATTGGTGTGCTGTTTAAGGTGGCTTGCCACCTGTGTAAATGATGAACACTTATTTGGTATGAAAATGTGGAAGGGTTGGAGTGCGTGTGTGTTTGCCACGCTGGAATGATGTGTTGATAAGGGACTCAATGTGGAGCCCTTAAATGTGAAATTACATGCGATGTGAGTTGACACACTATGTCATAATCCTGGGTGAAGGATACTTTGGCAGGTCCACAGGCTCACCAGTCATCACACTGACTGGAGTTGACAGAAAGACTTGGATAGTTGGGCCTTGGCCCTCGGTGCTTACTTCCTGAGGCACCCTTCGTACCTGTTCCACGATATAGGCCTGTTTAAGCTGTGTTCTTGGTGCACACCTACCCGATACCCCTCTGAGACGTAATATGAATGTGAGCTCCGATGTTGTGTTCTTAGCGTTGCAGCGTACGGAGGCCTAGGCTTGGTAGTGTGGATGACTGCCTAGTAGTGGAAAGCCCGTTCCACTGTCACTGTATGGCCACGATGGATGGCGCCTGAAAGGTTAGCTACCTGCTATAAAAGTAGGAACTACAAGTCCATGTCGACATAGTAGTGTGTGTGTGTCTGTGTGTGTGAGCATGGGTGAGTCATCATATTACATTCATACCATTGCATTGCACCGCATAAAATCCTTATCATATAAGTTTGTATGTGCACTCTTATATGATGAGTTACTTTACTATTAAGCCGATACTTAACCTATATATCTGTATTGGCATTCATATAAGTTGAGTTACTTTTAGGAGAAAATCCCGCAGATAGAGTAGCAGCAGGTTTTGTAGGAGTGCAGCCAGGCCAGGAAGACATGGCCAAATATGACGTTACCATCACTGCCATCGGTTAACGATGTGAGTTTTTGAGAGACTTTTTATAGCACTTTGGGCAAAGTTTTCATGTACTCTAATATTATAGAAGCCTGTTAATGAATCTTATTATTGATGTACATGTGGACTTTTATACTTATGTGGATTTTGATTTCTATTTCTTCTTTATGTTAGGTTGGCATGGATGATATTGGTTTTAGCCGGTGGGATAGGCGTCTTGTAGTATTGTTCAATCCATATGTTGGTGTTACCGCAAGGAGGCTGTTCTAGGCATAAGATTCCCCTTGGTCATATCATGTGTTCTGGGAGGGGGGGGGGTCTTACAAATGGTATCAGCTTGTGGCGATCCTCAATTAAAGAAGTCATTAAACAATGGTGCCACCCCCATTTGATTGGTCAGTTTACGAACAAACTGACATAGCGGAAGCAATAACGTTCCTATGTGTAATTCACACAAAGTATGTCCAGTCGTTACCCTACATTTAGCCAACCTGACCATAGGTTTGTACCTTTATATATAGATTCTGGGGCGTGTAGAGCTAGTAACGAGCACTCCCGCTTCTTCCGTCCCTACCCAATTCCAGCAGTCTGAGTTGGGATTGACACTTTCAGTGATCGTAGACGCCTTCAGATCTGAACATTCTGGAGCGTGTACATTTCTTGTCTTTCTTAAAGAGCTGCAGGAAATATATTTTGTATTATGTACACTGCCTAAACATTATTCTTAATGTCAATGAAAATCATATCTTTGTATGTGTGTACATTTTCAGTGCTTTCTTCTATAATGTTAAATTTGTTGTATATGTGTTAGTGTATATCATTGTGTAAGGTTTTGACTTTTTCAAATGGGGGGAGATTGTTAGGTCCATTGATCACAATGTCCCAGATTTGAAGAAATCCTACAGGATAATGACATACACATGTTTGTATTTGATGCATACCGTAAGTTCAATATATATATGTGTTAGTTGATTACACTAATTAGACAGGTTGTTTAGGCAACAATGACAGGTGGACACATGGAAGAATGGTGAAAAGGCAGAAATCTGTCGTATTCCACAGACATTAAGTGAAGATAGTTCACTCAATGCCAGATGGCCTTAAGCATTGAGTAAATCTCAAGTAGTCAAAACCTCAACATTACCAAGGCAGAAATTTGGTTAAGTCCAGAAGCATTGAGTGAAGACATTTCACTCAACGCCTAGAGCCAGAAGCGTTGAGTAAAACTGAATCAGTCAAAGCCATAAGGAATCTGTCAAGAAATCTGGCTAAGTTCAGAAGCTTTGAGTGAAGACAATTCACTCAATGCCATGCAGAAAAAGCGTCTACAGAACATAGTTCAGTCAGATCTATAGTATTGGTTGATAAAGAATTATGTTCAAGGACAGAAGCATTGAGTGATGTCAATTCACTCAACGCCTATTCAACAAAAAATCTATCTAAGGACAGAAGCGTTGAGTGAAGGTCATTCTCTCAGTGCCTCTTCAACAAAACAGACTAAGGAAGAAAGCGTTGAGTGAAGACAACTGACATAACGCCTCAATACAGAGAAAAATAACTAATTCTAAATGCATGGAGTGATAATGGTTCACTTAATGCCTAATCAGTTAGACCGCAAAAGTCTATATTCGCTGAGTGATGACTAATCACTCAACGCATGATGTTTGCAGAAAACTGATCAAGTTTTTTGGCATTGAGTGACAAGCCTTGACTCAACGCCTATGGTGAAGTGTCTGAATTTGACTAAGTCCATAGGTGCTGACGTCAACAGAAATTCAAATATTGTGGGAAGTAAACAATACACGACAAATGGCATCCCTTGCCTATGGTACATCCTTTAATGCAAAAGTAGACTGACAACTACCAACTACCGGTGGGCCTAATCCTCAAAGAGCAGTTGGATGGCGGAATATAAAAGAAAGAGATCAAAGAAGGAGAAACTAACTTTTTGGGAAAGCACTAAACTTCATCTTCTTCCTCACAACTGAGTTGGAGAGCTTGAAAAACAATTCATTCTTTTGATCTAAAAGTTCAATAAAGATAGCTATTTGATCTACTCATCTTCAACAGGAAGTTCAAAGAGCTTTTCTCTCTAAGTTAGAAGTTGCAGCTCAAGCTAACCCTAGCTGTCGTGTCTTCATAGTCCAAGAAGAACTACTCCTAAAGATACATTCCTGGAGATGTGAAGAAAGGAGGACTGGCTCATCTCAGTTCTAGAAGAAAAAGACACAAAGTTTATTTCTCAGGTGTCATACATCAACAACAATCATTCTCATTCAGTAGGATCTTAACAGATCTGAGTTGTAAGCCTAAATCATAAAGGCTGAGTGGTAGGACATGTGTGCCTGGGGTAGGATCCTTGTGCGGATTTGAGCTGTAGGGCCTTTTATGCCTGAGTTGTAGGATTCAGTAGTGAATCTGAGTGGTAGGGCCTTTGGCCTAAGGTAGGATATGGTTCAGATCTGAGGTAGGAGTGTCATTCTCTCTGAGTTGTAGGACTTTGAGATAAGTTTGAGGTTGGTGATCTGTTGATTACTGAGATGTAGGAGCATTGCTTACTATAAGTGGTAGGGCCTTGGGCTTGAGGTATAACTTGAAGTAGTGTGAGAGATCCAGAGGGATCTGCGTTATAAGCTCATTGGTCTGAGTTTGGAGAAGTTGCCTTGTCTAACAATCTATTAGAAAGGTAGGAGGGACAGTGGATGTACCCATAATCTGGGGAACCACTATAAATTTCTAGTGTGCTAGCTGTGTGATCTTGAAAGCTAAGTTAAACCAAACCACAACACACCAAAGAACAAATAAAGTATAAAAAGTGTTAAAAACATATTCACCTCCCTCTAGGTGTTTAACTACTCTTAAAACAAAAGACTTTCAAGTTGTATTAGAGGAAGGTTACTTAAAAAGGAATTAATAGTCTAAGTTGATCTCCACGAGTAGCTCAAGTATATCCATATGGGTTCAGGAGAGAATCATAAGGAGTTAGGGTCCATGAAGCTTCCTATCTACAGCATGGAGAACTTTGGTATCTGGAAAGAAAGGGTGAGATTGTTCATGGAGGAATCTGATCATAGAATATTTATAACTATTAAATCAGGACCCTTCATATAACGGTCCAGGCCCATCAACATGGGACCCAGATGGAACCGCCGGCCTACCAGAGTCCAGACCCGGGCCCACTGCTGGTAGTCAGCCTTTCACATTCAAGCCTACAGGCCATGCACCCCAACCCCTCTCCGGCCTGTTTATGAGCACGGTAGGTTGTTGCCACTAGGTCTCGAACCCAGGACCTTGATAAGAGAGCTTTCCACCACTCCCTCATCACCAACTGAGCTGCAGCTCAGTTGGTGATGAGGGAGTGGTGGAAAGCTCTCTTATCAAGGTCCTGGGTTCGATAGCTAGTGACAACAACCTACCGTGCTGATAAACAGGTCGGAGAGGGGTTGGGGTGCACGGCCTGCAGGCTTGAATGTGAAAGGCTGACTACCAGCAGTGGGCCCGGGTCTGGACTCTGGTAGGCCGACAGTTCCAGCTAGGTCCCATGTTGATGGGCCTGGACCGTTATACTTCATCCCCATGAAGGTTTTAGTTCTGAATGCAAATGAACATACACCCAAGAAATATTCTGAAATGACTAAGGATGAGGTTATTCTGGCAACCATGGACAAAAGGGTATAAACATAATTGTCATTGCCATTGATGATTCTACATTCTAGAATCTTGTACACTACAAGACTTCCAAGGAAATGGGGACACTTTGGTGGTCTATATGGAAGGTACTGATCAAGTCAGGGATGACAGGAAATCCCTACTTAATCAAGAGTATGAAGGCTTTAGGCAGACCAAGAAAGATAGCATAGCTAAATGCTATAAAAAATCTTCAGAGTGGTGAATAACCTGATGAATTATGGAAGGGTCTTCAATAACTATGAGCTGAATGACAAATTTATCAAATCTATAACCAGAGACTGGGACACCAAGATCTGTGCCATCAGAGAGGTGGCTAAGCTAGCTGAAACTCCTCCACATACACTATTTGGAAAGCTGCTTTCCTATTAGATATAGCTATATACCAGGAAGTAAGAAGAGTCCACCGGTAGAATTCAAGCTAAGGAAAAGACTCTGGCCTTCAAGGCCGAGGGCTCCAAGAAGAGCAAGGAGAGGACCGCCTCTCCCCCAAGAATACCTGTTGATTCAGACAGCACTGACTCTAGCTCTATTGACAACAACATGTCTGATGTGGAGTTTGTTGCCTTCTCCAGACAGTTCCAGAAGGTGATGAAGAGAATGAAGTGGAGGAACAAACCTGCCTCCTCACATCACAAGAAGGATCATCACGAGTCTGACAAGAAGTTATCCAGTTGAGACATGTATAATTCTAAACACAGTAAATAGTTTTTTTACTAAAATTATTGCTATTACTGCAGAAATCCACGACATGCCATGAATGACTATCCTGTCAAGAGAAAGGAGAATGGTGAGAAAACGTACCACCAACACAAGGGCAAGAAGTAAAAGAACTTCATTGCCAAACATTAAAAGAACTGGAGTCAGAGTAACTCAGCTTCTATAGATTCTAAAGAAGAAGAAGCCTATATTGTGCTATTTGCTGCAATTGTAAATGAAGAGGAACAAGACTATCCTGCTGAAAGGATAGGCATCCGAGCCCCTCTATCACACTTAGACAGTGACACTGAGGGGGATAAAGAAGATGGCAATAGTTATGGTCTCATGGCCATGACAAATGAAGAATCCAGCCAGGATCAGCCAAGTATAGATAAGGCATATTCACTGTCCGGCTCCTCTTTTGGTTTAGACTATGAGACTTGTCCAAATTATGATGCTTCTTCATCCTGTGATGAAGATGGGTCAGAATCTAAGAAAGATGTCAATCAATTGATTGACAATCATGGTGCCCTTCTGGATACTTTGAAGAGAAGCAAGAGGTTGGCCAAGAAACAAGCTGAGGAGATTATCTCCCTTTAGCTTGCTGCTTCCTTGAAATCCGACTCAGCATCTTTGCTGGATCAAAAGATAAGGGAAGTCAGCCAACTGAAGGCCATCACAATCATCTAGATTGGTACCATCAATCACAAGAACAAAATCATTATGGATCTTGAGTAGAAGCTCTAAAGGGAGAAAAGGATTGTGGCTAAATATTAAAAGCGCAATACAGTGTTGCCTCTGATAGACTCGTTCATCTCTCAAATGGATAAGAGGGGTTTGGGATTCAAGGGGAACCCTAGAGTTGGCAATTCCAAATGGAAAGACAAAGCTCCAATTCAGCCTCCCATCTCTTTTGAGAAAGTAGTGTTCCCATCAAACATGTATGACAAAGAAAGTATCTATAGTCATTGATTAAATGGAAGATCCACAAGTGTGAACAAAAATGTTCACAACTATGGTGGAAGGCATGACAAGCGGATGAGTGCTTTTAAGGCCCCACATGAAGAAATTCAGATGGCTCATCATGGATCATTTTTCTTTAGTACCCCAGCCATTTCACTCAAAAATAAGGCAGTGGCCTATGATTAAGCTCTTCCAGCAAACTCTCAGACCATAGGTAAGTCAGTTAGAAAGTTTGACTTGGCTATCTCTAATGCCATCAACAGCTTGTCTACTACAAAGAAAACGGTTGTTAGTGGTATTTAAAGTAAGCCAAGTATATCTACTGACAAACTTTTTTCAGTCAGATCGTTGTTTAGAGAAACTTGAAGAGGGATGCTTCTCTCTCTTCTGGACATATTGTTGTTGGCTTGTCCACAAGTATAGTTTAGAAGAGTAGAGAAAATATCCATGAGTGCTGGTGCAATGGTAAAGTGGGTCACTTTTGTTAAGCCCGGAATCCGCGAACAGTTCGAATAGCTTTCAAGACCGGGTGGCCTGGTTCTTCTAGCCGCCAAGAATGTCAAGCTGGCCGGTCATCCGAGACCGTGCGGCCTGTTCCTTCTAGCCACCGTGCAGGTCAAGTCGGTTGGTCGTCAGCGAAGCCAGGCGGTCTCCATATCAGGCCGCCGCCAGCACCGGCCCTGCTCAACGTCGAGGCACAGGACTCGGGCCATCAGCTCGCTAGGAGGAATCTGCCAGGCCATGCGTCTTCCCTCTTTTCTCCTTTTCTGTTCATTTTCTTCCCATCACCTCTGCCCGGTTCTCCTGTACCCCGGGCAGCCGGTAACTTTAGCCCTGCCTGTTTGGGCAGGCCCCCGAGCCTATAAATAAGGGGAGGGTGCACTCCCCAAAACACGCTGACTTGTCTCCAGGAGCTCTATTATTAAGAGTTGCGGTCTCAAGTCTAGTGCTTTGCGGCTTGCAGTTCTGCCGGCTTCCCCATTTTTCTCCTTCTTGTAACCGCTTCACTTTTTATAAAAGGAAAGCCCGTCGCAGGAGTGGCATTTTAAGCCGTGGCAGGAGAACTCTACTGTTGCTGCTGCTAACGGCCTCTTTTTCTGCCCCTCAGCTGCAACTGTTAGTAACCGACTATTCGACAGTCTCCTCTTTTCCCTTCCTTCCCCCGGTGCTCGAACCGTTAGCTGGTGGTGCCCGACTCCCTGTTCGTTTTCGTGCATCAACAGTTAACACACGGCCTTCAGATCTCGATTAGTCGATGAAATCAGCGGTCTAGTGGGTCAGACCGCTCTTGCTACTAGAGCTCGGCGGCCTGTCAACCAGGCCGCAACTTCGCCCGCTAATGTTTTCAGCCCGCCTCCACCGGTCGTTCTACTCGCTAGCTTTTATGTCGGTCTTATTCTCGGTTTATCCCACCGTCTAACTTCTAGTGCAAGCTGCAACTGGTCGGCGGTCTCTAAGCAAAGTTTGGTTATTTTCTCCTTTTTGAAATGAGTCCTGCAAAGGGACAGAGTGAATCTAATTTCATATCAACTACTACTGATCTCTCGGAGGTACAAGATTGTTCATATTTTAATGATGGGGCCCTTGACAATGATAGCAAATTCTCTCGGAGTTGGGTTGAACGCGCGCCAAAATCTATTTCAAGAGAATCTCCTTATAAAGAAGAAGAAGAAGAGGTCCCGTCTCCATTCATTGACCGGATTCGTTGGGATACTGTCTCAGATGATTTCAGAGTAACACATCTCCCAGAATATTCCAGATGTGATGATCCATTTTCTCATTTACATGCCTTTGAATCAGCTATTTCACTAAGAAATGTGTCAAACGGAATAAAATGCAAACTTCTTATTATATCTTTTGGCGACATTGCAAGGGAATGATTCTATAGTTTGCCAC
This sequence comes from Platanthera guangdongensis, assembly GCA_039583875.1. Classification (NCBI taxonomy): domain Eukaryota; kingdom Viridiplantae; phylum Streptophyta; class Magnoliopsida; order Asparagales; family Orchidaceae; genus Platanthera; species Platanthera guangdongensis. Next base: position 63,266,969 of record CM077161.1, on the reverse strand, counting down.
CTCGATCGATCACCAGTTTTAAAGATCTTCGAAGTCAATTCATTTCAAGGTTTACTACTTACAGGAAGCAGAAAAGAGAGGTTGGAGCTCTCTTCCGAATCAAGCAAGGAATTGATGAGTCTAATCCGAATTTCGTTGACCGTTTCCAAAAGGAAGTTTTGGATGTTTGTAGCATCCATCAAGATTATTACTTATATGCTTTCATGAATGGACTTCGAGAACGCCCTCTGAAATTTAAGCTCACCACATAGGACCCCAAAACTTATTACGAGATCTTATTGAAATCGTTAATAAATTCATAATGGGTGAAGAAGCAAATAAAGGTTATATCTCATTTTTGAATCAGATGACTAAACAGCCTCAGGAGACTTCTGGTGATCAGCAACCTATTCCCTCCCAAAATGTTTCACAAATTAAAAATTGCAAATCTCCTCCTCTTCCTCAGGATAGGCCTACATTACCTCCTTAACAGAATGAATTATCTGAGTTTGTCAAAGCACATTCAACCACATCTTCATGTCCGAAAACTCTAAAGCGTAAAAAAGGTTCAGATAGATATGTTAAATCTAAAATTCCTATGGAAGACCTTCTGATGATTCTTCAAGAAATGCTTGAGTTCAAAAGGCCTCGACGTATGAAATCTAAAATCAAATATCGGCATGATGAGCTTTTTGTAAGTATCATAAAGATGTTGGTCATCTGGCAGAAGATTGCATGGCTCTCCGAGAGTTAGCTGATCAACTTGCAAGAGCTGGGAAACTACAGACTATATCATTCAGTGATTTTCTAAAGCATTCTTCTCTGGCTTACTCAATGGTTCAAGCAAGGACTTCTTTTTTCTCTATGATAAAAATGCTAAAGATTGGAATAATATATAAAGTCCCCTTGGCAATTGGTATTAAAGGGGCATAATCAAGCCTCAAGTATATATCCTTTTGCTACATCCTTAACAACAAACAAGGATTATCTTCCATTTAATACTTATTTCTCAGCTTTACTTTTGATATTAATATACATGCATATGGGGGCAAAATGCCTTTAAATTCTTAAGTCCTCCACATCCTGCTTGACATCAGTCGCAGATGTGTAGTGGAAATTCCGCTTGACATCAATCACAGACATTACGTACTTGTCCCGCTTGACATTTGTCACAGACATTCCGTACTTGTCCCGCTTGACATCGGTCATGGATATTAAGAATTTTAATCCTACTTATGTGTTCTTTATGTGGAAAGCACTGCCACACACACCTGCCCACATCGACACATAAGCCCATAGGTTCATCTATTCTTGCAGGACAACATGAGCCTATCCGCTATCTTGCCGTTTTATTAAGTGGCCTGTGCCAATTTATATCATTCAATACACAGACCGCGCGATTACTTATTTCGGCTTAATTATTCGGCTTCTATATGCTTATCTGCCAGTTTATTATTCAAATACTCGGGAAGTCGGCCGACCTATTTCTGGAAGTTGATTCTTGGCCTTAGTCTGCCGACTTATGGTATCAATTATACTAGTCAACTTACGACTTGCAATCACAAAACTAATATGGTTTTATTCTCAACTATCGGGCGACTTATTTGCCGGCTAAGCATACTTAGGTATCTTTGATTACCGGCTTGTATTATCGTATCAGAAGACGCAGATTATTTTCTATCCTTCTTCTTCATCAAAAGCGCGATCTACATCAGAGTTTGCCCTAGCCGCAAACTTATACTTCATTGTCAAGGCTTTTCGGCGACTAAGGTTATTAGCCACGCGGCTTATTGGTCATAGTTTATTTGCAAATAAGCCGCGAGCATTTCTCTCTTCCTAGAGGATAACTCTATTTCTTCATTAAGGCTTTTGGCGGTTAAAACCTTAGCTACTCGGCTTATTGTCAATGTGTATTCTCAAACAAGCCGCATGAATATTGATAAGCCCGGAATCCGCGACCTGCCCGCGCAGCTTTCCAGACCGGGCGGCCTGCCCATTCAAGCCGCCAATCCTCCCAAGCCGGTCGGTCTCCATGCCAAGCCGCTGCCAACGCCGCCCCTGCTCAGCGACAAGGTTCCAGGACCAGGCTGTCAGCTCGCCAGGAGGAATCCGCCAGGCCGCGCGGCTTCCCTCCTTTCTTGTTTCTTTCTCTTTTGCTTCCCCTCACCTCTGCCCGGTTCTCCTGTACCCCGGGCAGCCGGTAATTTTAGCCCTGCCCGTTTGGGCAGCCCCCGAGCCTATAAATAGGGGGAGGGTGCACTCCCCAAGACACGCTGACTGGGATCCAGTAGCTCGCCTGTTAAGAGCTGCGGTCTCAAGTCTAGTGTATTGCGGCTTGTAGTCCGGCCGGCTTCTTCTTTTACTCGTTGTAACTGTTTCTTATTTGAAGTAAAGGAAAGCCCGCCGCAAGAGTGGCATTTAAGCCGCGGCGGGCGAACTCTGCTGTTGCCGCTGCCAGCGGCCCCCTTCTCCGGTCCTTTAGCCGCGACCGCTAGTAACCGATTGGTCGACAGTCTCCTCCTTTCCTCCCCTATTCCCCGGTGTTCGAACCGTTAGCTGGTGGTGCCCGACTCCCTGTCCGTTTTCGTGCATCAACAGTTAACACGTGGCCTTCAGATCTCGACTAATCGATGAAATCAGCGGTCTAGCTAATTAGACCGCTCTATCCTCTAGAGTTCGGCGGCCTGTCGAGCAAGCCGCGACTTCGCCGGCTAAGGTTTTCAGCCCGCCTCCAGTGCTGTAGAACCTGGCTTTCTACCCGCTCGGTTCTCCTCTCGGTCTTCTTGTCAGCTTGTTGGACCATCTAGCCGCCCGTCAAGCCGCCTTTATTCTGCAGTCTCTTGAAAAAGTTCGGCTATTTCCCTCTTTTCAAGATGAATCCTGCAAAGGGTCAGGATAAATCCGGCAACGTCTCAGTTACTACAGATCTCTCAGAAGTGCAGGATTGCTCGTATTTTAATAGTGAGGTTGTTGACCCTCATAGAGAAATTTTTGCAAACAGTGTTGAGCGTGGACTAGAATTTGTTGCAAATGAACCTCTTTGTGAGGAAGAAGAAGAGGACCCTTCTCCATTCATTAATCGCATTCGGTGGGATACTGTCTCCGATAACTTTAGAGTACCGCGTCTCCCGGAGTATTCTGGATGTGGTGATCCGTTTTCTCATTTGCAAGATTTTGAATCAGCTATTTCACTAAGAAAAGTGTCAAATGGAGTAAAATGCAAACTCTTCGTTATATCTTTTGGCAATGTTGCAAGAGAATGGTTTTATAGCCTCCCACCTCGATCAGTAACCAGCTTTAAGGATCTTCGAAGTCAATTTATTTCTAGATTCTCTATTTACAGGAAGCAGAAAAGAGACGTTGGAGCTCTCTTCCGAATCAAGCAAGGAATTGACGAGTCTAATTCAGATTTTGTTGATCGGTTTCAAAAGGAGGTTTTAGATATTTGTAGCGTCCATCAAGACTATTACTTGTATGCTTTCATAAATGCACTTCAAGAAGGCCCATTGAAATTCAAGCTCACCACAAAATATCCCAAAAGCTACGGAGATCTTATTGATATAGTTAATATATTCATAATGGGCGAAGAGGCAAATAAAGGTTATGTTTCGTTTCTGAATCAAATGACTAAACAATCTCAAGGGACTTCTGGTCAACAGCAATCTATTTCCTCACAAGATGTTTTGCAAGTTGAATATTGCAAGTCTCCTTATATTCTCCAGGATGAAACTCCAAAGTATGAAAAAGGTTCAGGTAAGTATGTTAAGTTCAAAATTCCTATGGAAGATCTTTTGATAATCATTCAGGAAATGCCTGAGTTCAAGAAGCCTCGGCGTATGAAATCCAAAATCAAGTATCGGCACGAGCAACTTTTTTGCAAGTATCATAAAGATATTGGTCATCTAGCAGAAGATTGCATAGCTCTCAGGGAATTGGCTAATCAACTTGTAAGAGCTGGAAAGCTGCAAGAATATGTTATTTAGTAACTCTCTAAGGCAATCTTCCATTTCTTGCTCAATAATTCAAGCAGTGATTCCTCTTTCTTCCTATAAAGAAAAGTGCTTATGTTCAGAATAGTACATAACATCTTCATAATCGGTATTAATGAGGCATGATAAAACTACAGATATATATCCTTTGTCACTTCCTTAACATCATGCAAATGTTACTTTTTCATTTGAAGCTTACTTTTAGCTTTACTCTTTATGCCAATATGCATGCATGTAGGGGCCAGAGCCCCCTTTTGAATTCTTAGCCCTTCACATCCCGCTTGACGTCAGTCGCAGATGTGTAGTGGATTTTCCACTTGGCCTTCAGTCGCAGACATTGCGTACCCGTCACGCATGACTTCAGTCACAGATAGGCATTACGTACTTGTCCCGCTTGACCTTCGTCGCAGACATTACGTACTTGTCCTGCTTGACTTCAGTCGCAGACGTTGCGTACTTGTCCCGCTTGACATTGGTCGTGGATATTAAGAATTTCAATCCCGCTTATGTGTTCTTTGTGTGGAAAGCAATGCCACACGCACCTGCCCACATTGACACATAAGTGCATGTCTTCATCTATTTTTGCAGGACAACACGTGCCTATCCGCTACCACGCGGTTTTATTAAGCGGCCTGTGCAGGTTGTATAATTAATCACACAAGCCGCCCGGTTTCATATTCCGGCTTAAGTTTTTTAACTTTCCTGTTCCTACCTGCCGGATTATCATTAATATATTTGGGAACTCGGCCGACTTACGTCCGCCTATCCGCTATTCAGTATCTTATTTGGCTCAAATATATCAGTTGTCGGTTTGTTATTCATATGGAAAGGAAGTCGCCCGACCTGCGTCTAGCACTTAATTCCTGGCTTTGATCTGCCGGCTTATGGTATTAATTATATTAGCTAATCAGCGAACTGTCGTCACAACAATTCCCGGCTTCCATATGCCTATATCGGCCTGTATTATCGGAAGCCGAAGCTTGTTTCTCTATTCTTGTTCCTTTAATCAAATGGGCAATTCGTTTCAGAGTTAGCCCTAGCCGCAATCTAATATTTCAATGTTATGGATGTCTGCCGACTGCGACAAGTGGCCGCGCGGCTTAGCGGTCACGGTTTATGTATGAGCAAGCCGCGGCAAGTCAGCTCTTCCAGCAGATAACGTTGAATATTCATCAAGGAAAATTGCGGTTTAAGTTATTAGCTGCTCGGCTTATCGACGACGTGCACTCCGGTATAAACCGCAGGAAAATATCTCTCTCTTGCGGATAGCTTCGTTGAAGTCGCAGCGCAAACTCAGCCGGTTTACATACTTATATTTTAAAATCGGAAGCTAAACTGAGACCGCGCGGACTTAGTCAAGTAAGAAAAGTGAGATGTAACAAAAAGAAAGGTAAAATTGCCTTCTTTTCCATTTCATTAAGTATTACAAAATATTAATCGCGCGGTTACAAAAACAATACCGCCGATTTCAAAAAGTTCAAAATACAAAAACAAGTTATAGATTTTCTAATCGTCCGGTTTGAGCTTCTTAGTCGCAGGAGAATCCAAATCACTGTCGTCGCCAATGTCGACGGATGATAGAGACTATCCGCTGCTAGTTGCGGAGCTCGCTGAACCGCCAGAAGTTGTCGAGTCTGGCCGCGCGGTCTCCGATTCTTGGCCGCCGGACTCAGGCGATGTGCGTGGACTCTGGCTTCCCTGGCCGACCTCTTCCACCGCGTCTCCGACCACCTCGCCGACTTCTTCCCCGACCTTGGCCTTGCCCTTGATCGACCTATAGACGTCGGCCACCTGCTCTTTCAGGGAGGGGTAGATGTCGGCTCATGTAAAGTCGGTGAAGCCGGTGGCCAAGCCGCCAAGGTCGCGGAGGCGGTTAAGTGCTCCATCGATCCCTTGGACGAGTTGGGGGAAGACTTGGTCTTGGAAGATGGGATTGGCCGGGTTATACATTTCCTGCAAAGCAAAAGTAAAGGTAAGGTCGCGCGGTTACATAATGCTAACCGCACGAGTATGGGTAACGGCTTACCGCCTCCTTTTCCTTAAGCCGCTTGTTCTCTTCTTGTTATTCGCCTAACTGTGTCTTCAGGCCGCTGTTCTCCTTCATCAGCTGCTTGTAGGCAAGGCCCATGAAGTGACTTGCCACGAAGCTCCTCGCGCCGACCTGCGCGGCTAGCCGCGGCAGGTCGTCTGGTGGAACTCGTCGCATGGCCTTCAAGTTGCGCTTGACATACAGCGCGCCGCCGACCACGCTCGCGTGGCGGCCTATTTCTTCTTCACCCCAGTAGGGGAGGGCGGTGGAGATCGTCACCGACTTGCCGTCCGGACTCCACCGCAAGGCCGGATCGCCGTGGACATCCTTCAAGCTACTGCCGGTTCCTTGCAAAATGAACTCTCCAGAGGAGTCCGACTCCTCCTCCTCCGCAGCTCACGCCGGCTTGGCCCGCTTCGCTCTCTTTTCTCTTTGAGTGAGGGTCAAGCCGCCAGGAGTCTGCGGCTTGTTCAGCGGGACCGCCACAGCAGCTGCAAAGATAGAGGCAAAGTTAGTTTCCAGCCCGTGCGGCTAAGATATCAGGTCGGCCGGTTTGGAGCTTACTGTCTTCCGCCTTAATTCCAACTAGCGATGGCAACAGCGGGATGTAGTGGTTTACATCAAGCCGCTCGCCTTTGAAGAAGTTGTAAATCTCCTTCTCGACGCCGTCCAAGCTGCTGCTGCCGAAGGCGGCTTCTTCGCGGATTTGGGGGTCGATTGGCAGCAACCCCAGGTTTCCCTCGAATATGAGAAACCGCTCCGGCCAGTTCACGATCTTGTTGGCCAAGTTGACTATCTTCAGCCCTCTGCAGCCGAAGTAGAGGTGCCCCCAGAAGATCTTCGTCCCGGAGTCCGGGATAGACCGCACCGAAAAGCATTCTCGGAAGAGTCTCATTGAGAAGCGGACTCTCTCCGACCTGAGGTAAGAGATGAAGCTGTAAATGGCGGCTATCGAGTTTGGGGGAAGTTGTCCGGGCACAACTCCGTAGTGGTCGAAGACCGCTACGACCTCTAGCAGGACCGGGTAGCTGAAGCCGCAGTCAAAGTGGTCGATGGGGACCGCGATCTGATTTGCATTGGAGGAGTTGATCCGCTCATCCTGTCGGGGAAGCCGCGCGATCAGCGGACTTCCTTGCATGTGTTTCTCGACAAAGTCATCCAGCTCGGCTTTTGTAAGCCGGCATTCTTTATGGTCAGCTGAGTGGAAAGCGGAGGCCGCGTCTGTCCTAACTGCAGTGGCCTTGTCAGACCGCAACGACTTGGACTTAGCCCGCATCCTTCTTGATTTGTGATGAAATCTCCGGGGCCAGCGCTATTTATAGATAATCTGTGAAGCTACAATGCCCAACGTCAAATCGCGGCTAGTCGTCACGCCGCGCGGCCTAAGTCTGCTGGAAGTGCAGATCAGCTTGATCACCAAGCCGCAGTTTAGTCCGTCAGTCCGCCCGGCTATTTCCCTGCACTTAGAAAAATTCCATGGCGAATCATGTGGATATCAAGTATTCAAGCCGGCGTTCTGTTCGCCAGACCGCGCGACTACTATCCTAATCTTTAAATTTCTCAGAACAAAGCAGCAGACATGTGGATTATAAATACAAACCGCATAAGCCGCATTCAGTTCGCAGCATAATAAAATACAATAGTTTACATCAATCAAATTGTTCAACATCCAGAGAAAAAATATATATTACAACATAATATTCAAATGTCCGCGCGGCTTTATTCTCTCAAGTCGCTCAGGATCGTTTGTCGTCTTCCGGCCTGTCTCTTCCTATGTGCGCGACCTGTTCACCGGTCTGCACAATCGCAACGTATACCTGGCTAACCAGATTGTGAAGCGCGTGCAGAGACCGATGAACTCGCGCAGCGTCGCGCTCTACTCTCGCAAACGGTATCATGGGGATCGCCTGGACTCCCAGACCGCTTGGAACTGCGACCTGGTTAGGCGCCGCGGCCACCGGCGGATGCGAAATCTCGCCAGAGGCCGGGCGACTAGTACCCGGCAACTCTGCAGGAGTTGGTAGTGCAGGCCGCTGTTGTCCGCCAGTCTCCGCCGGCAGGTCTTGGTTCTCGCCGCCTTCAGCATGAGGGATCTCTTCTCTGTCTCCTTCCAGCCGCGCGGCCATCAGCAAGTACTTCTCCGCCCTTTCCTGCTCCAAGGCGACCTGCATCTCAGCAATCTTCGCCTCAGCGGTTTCCATCGCGGTCTGGAGCCTGGCGGTCTCTTCCTTCCTCGCGGTCTGGAGCATGGCGGTCTCTTCCTTCATCGCGGTCTGGAGCCTGGCAGCCTCTTGTTCCATCGCAGTCTTCATCCTCGCGGTCTCCTGCTCAAGCGCAGTTTGCAACCTTGCGGTCTCTCGCTCCAGGGTGGTTTGCAGCTCTTGGATCCTTCTTTCGGCGGCCTCCTGGGCAACCCGCTGCTGTTCGTCTTTAATCCGCAGGGTTTCGGTGGCCGCGTCCAAAGCCGCCTGCAGCGCGCCGACGTCCTTCTGGAAGTCGGCCATCTCCTTCTCGCGAACACTTGGAGGCGGAGGCGGTGGCAGCATAGACAAAAACGACGTCAAGTCGCCCGGTTTCATCGCGGTTTCCGGTGCACCTGCAGAAGACAAACCGCAGTCAGGTTCAGCCGGATTATTGCGAGTTTCTAGTAAGGAAAACGGTAGGATAAGACCGTCGGATTGATGTTTATCTCCTCCAGAGGCCGCGGTATGGATTTTAATCACTGGCCGCCTGAGCCGCTCAGGATCTATCCTCTTCAGCTTTTCTTTCCATAGCCGCTCGGCTTCCTTAGCTCGGCTTTTCAGTTGAGCCGTGGTCAGGAAAAAGCTGGCCGGCGGATTTAATATTATATTCGCCCCCTTCTTCCTTGACCGCGACTTGTAGAATTTAATAATTCGCCTAACGCCCCGGTGTTTACCTTGCAGCAATGGAAGTGTAGTCGCCACCGGCTTCTCGGCGATCAGTTTCTTCATCTCCTCCATCTTCTCGCGGAGCTTCAGCTTCTCGGCTCCTTCAGAAGCCGCGGAAGCCGGTTCGCCAGGCTTCTCCCCAATAACCTGGATATCGGGGCGGTCAACCTCCTCAGAGGCCGCAGGTGTCGACAATAGCGCGTCTTGCCGCTGGAGGGTCTCCATGCCCTTCAGGAGCTCGCTGAGCGAGTCGCTAACCGCAGGCGTACTCTCCAGTTCGCTCGGCTTGTGCTCCGGTGTTGGCGGGTTCTCGGGTACCTCCTTCTCATGCGGCCTGTGTTGAAGACTGTCCGCGCCGGTCTTTTCGGAAATGTTCCGGTTTCTGGCATGCAGCTTCCTCATCTTTCTCTTCATCCTTTCTTCAAGGGTTTCGCTCCTTTCTTTCCGCCGTTTCAGGGAGCCGAACACCCTATCAGTCCGCTTGTGTTGTTCAACCAAAGTCCGCTCGGGTTCCTGCGCCTTCTCCGGCTCGTTGTCATCCACAACGATTAAGTCGACCTTGCCCGGCAATTCGGACGGTTTCCCAGATTCAACACTCTTCTCCTCCGTCCCACTGATTTTTAGAAGCGGTTCTCCTGATGGAGAGAAAGTCAGGTCGAAGGATTTGGCAATTCCGGTTTGTAGTGGAGCAGCCTTCGAAACCGATTTGGGATCTACTGCGGCCTGCGATGGTCCGCCGACGATCTCTGTCGGCCTCTTTTCAGCTCCAGAAGCCGCTGATGTCTCCGGCTTCCCAGTCTTCTTGGCAGTCTGACGGGCAGAATCATTCGAGTTCTCGCTCCGGCTCTGCTTCGTTTCTGGCGGTTTCTTGTTGCGGGCTAGCATTGATGACATTACATCCATCACTAGAGAAATCGCGTCGGCTTGCAAAATTCTGACCGCAAGTGGCGAGTAGCGACCCGTGGCTTGGCAGGAATCCTGAAGAATGTCAAGGGTCAGGGGATTTTATAGACGACGATGAAGCTGTCGCGGTCTCCGGCTTAGTTCTACATTTTCGAAGTTTTTTGGAAACTTAAAAATGTGTGGGGATTATGATAAGCCCGGAATCCGCGACCTGCCCGCGCAGCTTTCCAGACCGGGCGGCCTGCCCATTCAAGCCGCCAATCCTCCCAAGCTGGTCAGTCTCCATGCCAAGCCGCTGCCAACGCCGCCCCTGCTCAGCGACAAGGTTCCAGGACCAGGCTGTCAGCTCGCCAGGAGGAATCCGCCAGGCCGTGCGGCTTCCCTCCTTTATTGTTTCTTTCTCTTTTGCTTCCCCTCACCTCTGCCCGGTTCTCCTGTACCCCGGGCAGCCGGTAATTTTAGCCCTGCCCGTTTGGGCAGCCCCCGAGCCTATAAATAGGGGGAGGGTGCACTCCCCAAGACACGCTGACTGGGATCCAGTAGCTCGCCTGTTAAGAGCTGCGGTCTCAAGTCTAGTGTATTGCGGCTTGTAGTCCGGCCGGCTTCTTCTTTTACTCGTTGTAACTGTTTCTTATTTGAAGTAAAGGAAAGCCCGCCGCAAGAGTGGCATTTAAGCCGCGGCGGGCGAACTCTGCTGTTGCCGCTGCCAGCGGCCCCCTTCTCCGGTCCTTTAGCCGCGACCGCTAGTAACCGATTGGTCGACAGTCTCGTCCTTTCCTCCCCTATTCCCCGGTGTTCGAACCGTTAGCTGGTGGTGCCCGACTCCCTGTCCGTTTTCACGCATCAACAAATATCTCTCTCTATCTTGCGGATAACTCCATTGAAGTCGCAGTATGGCCTCAAACCGATTTATATGTTAACTATCTATTAAATCGGAAGTTATACTGAGACCGCGCGGACTTATATAAGTAAGAAAAATGAGAAGTAAAGTAAGCTACACATCAAAGATAAACGTTTTCCTTCATTTCTATTTCATAAAGGTTTACAAGATTCTAACCGTGCAGTTTACAAAAATCATACCGCCGGTTTCCTAAAAAATTCCAAAATACAAGTAAAAAATAATAAAGTTCCTAATCAGTCGGCTTGAGTTTTTTAGCCGCAGGAGAACTTGAATCACCGCCACCCTCGATGTCGACGGAAGATTCTGAGTACCCACTGCTGCTAGCTGTCGAACCACCAGAAACCGCCGGATCTGTCCGCGCAGTCTCCGAGCCCTGACCGCCGGTCTCAGATGAAGCGCCTTCACTCCGGCTTCCCTGGCCACCCTTTTCCTCGTCGTCTTCCTCCTCTTCGCCGTCTTCCTCGCCGACCTTGCCCTTGCCTTTGATCTCCCTGTAGACAACGGTCACCTCCTTTTTCAAGGTGGTGTATATGTCGGCATAGGTAAAATCGGTGAAGCTGGCCGCTAAGCCGCCAAGGTCGTGGAGGAGTTTAAGCGCTCCATCGATCCCCTGGATGACTTGCTGGAAGACGTTATCTTGGAAGGTCGGGTTGGCCGAGTCGTACATCGCTTGCAAAAGAAGTGAAAGGTTAGACCGCGCGGTTTAATATTTTTAACCGCACGAGTATCAGGCGATGACTTACCGCTTCCCTTTCCTTCAATCATTTGTTTTCTTCTTATTTCTCCTCTAATTAACTCTCCAGGCCGCTTTTGTCTTTAATTAATTGCTTGTAGGCAAGGCCCATGAAGTGGATTGTTACGAAGCTCCTTGTGCCGACCTGCGCGGTTAACCGCGACAGGGCATCTGCAGGAAATTTGCGCAACGCCTTCAGGTTCCGCTTGCCGTACAGCGCGGAGCCAACCACGTTTGCGTGGCAGCCTACTTTTTCCCTCCCCCAGTACGGGAGGGCGGTGGAGACCTTCATAAACTCGCCTCCCAGACTCCACAGCATAGTCGGGTTGTCGTGGACGTCCTTCAGGCTACTGCCCATTCCTTGCAGCATGAACTCGCCGGAGGAGGCCGACTCCTCCTCTTCATCAACCCGCTGCGGCTTGGACTGACTGGCATGCTTCTCACTTTGTGTGAGCGTCAGACAGCCAGCGTCAGCGTCTTGTTTAGCGGGACCACCACAGCAGCCGCAAAGAGAAAGTAAAAAGTTGGTTAATAGACCGCGCGACCAGCAAATCAGTTCGGCCGGTTGAAACTTACTGTCTTCCGCTTCAATTCCTTCCAAGGATGGCAGCAGTGGGATGTAATGATTTACATCAATCCATTTGCCCTTGAAGAAGTCGTGCATCTCCTTCTCCACGCCGTCCTGGCTGCTGCTGCCAAAGGGGGCCTCGTCCCGGATTTGCGGGTTGACAGGCAGCAACCCCAGGTTTCCCTAAAAAATGAGGAACCTCTCCGGCCAGTTGGGGATCTTGTTCGCCATATTGACGACTTTCAATCCCCTGCAGCCGAAGTATAAGTTCCCCCGGAAGATTATGATCCCGGAGTCCGGGATAGACAACACCGATAAGCACTCTCGGAAGAGCTTCATGGAGAATCAGGCTCTCTCCGACCTCAGGTATGAGATGAAGCTATAGATGGTGGCTATGGAGTTTGATGGCAGTTGTCCGGGCACAACGCCATAGTGGTCAAAGATCGCTATGGCCTCCATCATGACCGGGAAGCAGAAACTGCAGTCAAAATGGTTGATGGGGATGACGATCTGGTTTGCGTTGGAGGTGTTGATTCGCTCGTCCTGCAGCAGAAGCCACGCGACTAGCGGGCTCCCCTGCATAGGCCTCCACAAAATCATCTAGCTTGGCTTTTGTAAGCCAACATTATTTGTGATCTGTGAGTGGAATGTAGAGGCCACATCAGTCCTGATCGCGGTGGCTTTGTCAGACCGCATCGATTTGGACTTAGCCCCCATCTTTTCTGTCTTGTGATGAAATCTCCGGTGTCGTCTCTATTTAAAAAAATCCAGTGGTGGTACAGTAATCAATGTCAAATCGCGGCCAGCTTTCAGGCCGCACGACCTCTACCTACAGGAAATTCAGATTAATACAACGATCAAGCCACAGTTCAGTTCCCCTGTACTCACGACCAAGTTCCTACACTTGAATAATTTCATGGCAAAGAATGTGGATAGTGTACTTCCAAGCCGTCAATCTGTTCGCCAGACCGCGCGGCTAAGTTTCTGCACTTGGATATTTCAGAACAATACACATATATGGTGATCATAAAATACAAACCGCATAAACCGCAAACAGTTCGCAGAGTAATAAAAATACAACAATTGTTCACCAGCGACCAAATTGTCCGGCATCCAGAAGAAAAATATATTACAACACAATGTTTAAATTGTTCATGCGGCTTATCTCTCTCAAGTCGCTCAGCCGTGCCTATCGCCTTCCTGTCCCTCTCGCCCAATTCGCGCGACCTGGTCACCGGTCTTTACAATCTTCGTGTACACTTGGCTAACCAGATTGTGAAGTGAGTGCAGAGACCGATGAACCCGCGCGACGTCGCGCTCTACTCTGGCGAATGGAACCATTAGTTTAACCCGAGCTTCTGGTCCACTAGAAGCTGTGGCCTTCCCGACCGCCGCGACCTCCGGTGGATTTGAAGCCCCACCAGAAGCCGGGCAGCCTGTTTTCGGCAACTTCCCAGAAGTCGCTGGTGCAGGCCGCTGATTTCCACCGGCCTCCGCTGACGGACCTTGGTCTTTTCCTTTCTCAAGGCAGCGAATCTCTTCTCTCTCCCTATCAAACCGTCCGGCCGTCAGCAACTGTGCATGTATATCCTGTTTCTCAGCCCTCTTCTGTTCTAAGGCGGCCTGCATCTCTGCTATCTTCCCCTCCGCGGACTGCAGCCTGGCGGTCTCTTGCTCCAGCGCGGACTTCAACCTTGTAGACTCTTGCTCTAGCGCGGACTGCAGCCTTGTGGTCTCTTGCTCCTGGGTGATTTACAACTCTTGGATCCTTTTCTCGGTGGCCTCCTTGGCAACTCGCTGTTCTTCATCCTTAATCCGCAGGGCCTTGGCATGCGCGCTCACAGCCGCCTGCAATGTGTCGACCTCCTTCTGGAAGTCCGCCATACGTTTGTCGAAAATACTTGGATGAGGCGGCGGCAGCATAAATAGGAAGGATGTCAAGTCGCCCGGCTTCATCGCGATTTCTGGTTCACTTGCAGAAGATAAGTTGCTGTCAGATTTGGTCGGATAGTTGCGACCTTTTTTACAAGGAAATCGGTAGGGTAAGACCACCAGTTTGATTTTTATCTTCTTCAGAGGCCGCGGTATGGTATCTAAACACTGGCCGCTTGAATCGTTCGGGAAATATCTGCTTTAGGTTTTCTTTCCATAGCTGCTCGGCTTCTTTAGCTCGATTTTTCAGTTGAGTCGTGGTCAGGAAAAAGCTGGCTGGCGGATTTAAAATTGTGTTCACCCCCTTCTTCCTTGACCGCGACTTGTAGAAGTTTACAGTTCGTTTAACTTCCCCATGTTTACCTTGCAGAAGAGGAAGTGTGGTCTCCACCGGTTTCCCAACGATCAGCTCCTTCATCTCCTCCATCTTCTCTCGAAGTTTCAGTTTCTCGGCTCCTTCTAAAACCGTGGAGGCTGGCCCACCAAGCTTCTCCGCAGTGACTTCGACTTCAGTGCGGTCAACCTCTTCAGAAGCCGCTGGGGTCGACAATAGCGCATCCTGCTGCTGCAGGGTCTCCATGCTTTTGAGGATGTCACTAATCATCTCGCTAGCCGCAGATGTCTCCTCCGACTCGTTCGGTTTGGGATCTGGTTTAGACGGACTCTCGGATACCTCTGTCTCCCGCGGTATGTGTTGAAGACTAGCTGCTACGGTGTTTACGGAAATATTCCGGTTTCCGGCCTGCATCTTCCTCATCTTCCTCTTCATCCTTTCCTCAAGAGTCTCGCTCCTCTTCTTCTGCCATTTCAAGGAGCCGACTACAATTTCTGTCCGCTTGCTCTTTTTAGCCAAATGCCGCGCGGCCTCCAAAGTCTTCTCCGACTCGTTGTTGTCCACAACAATTAGGTTAACCTTGGCCGACAATTCATGCGGCTTGCCAGATTCAACTCTTTTCTCCTCCGTCTGATGTAGACGTACGCATTAGAGCCGAATTATAACTACGGATGCGCACGACTATCTCTTCACGATGAATTCTACGCTCACACAATTATTCTACGCCGCTCCACGCTATCACATTCATTCAATTTCATGCTAGCATACGGGTAGCCAAACCGTTTCGAGATCAAATAAGGGAGATAGGCCGATATCCGATCGAGGTAAAAAGGAACAATATTGGATCCAGACGAGCGAAGGTTGTACCCAAAGAGATCTACCGAAAATAATCACGAATTTGGAAAAGGTAGATCACTCCCAACAAAAGACAACGAGGGCTCGCCAAACCCTTTACGAAATTAAGTCGATCAAGAAAACAACGCAAAACAATTAAAGCTAATCACGAAATTTCAAATGATTTCAAAATTTAATGCCAGAAATTCCACCACAAGATTATTTAAGGAAAGAAACACACAAAAGTGGAAAGGTTCATTACCCAACCGGAATGGATGATTTCGATTCACTCGGCGAGGATCGTTCTTCAACGGCTCCACCAGAATCACGCCGGTAGGAGTGAAATTCGTCCGCCTTCATCGCGTTACGCTGGTAATGGAAAGTCCTGTCGAAATCTTCTTAATATGGAAGTAAATATCTTCAAGTATGGCAAGAGAGAAATAAGGTGGCAGTTGTCTTGGTGGAGGCGGAGGCAGCTTGGGTTGGCCCTGATGGTGGTGTTTCGTGTAGGGGGAAGGAGGAGGGTGGTCGGCTCTTGTTGGAGGGAAAAGGAAGAGGTGGCGGCCTTGGGAGTTGTGGATGGTGGCTCAGGTAGGAGAGGAATGGTGGCCGGGTTGGAGAAAGAGGGAGGGAGGAGGAAAAGCCGAGATTTGAGAGAGGGGATGAGAGGTGGCCGGCGGCAAAGGAGAGAGAAGGGGGAGCAAGAGAAAGATCGGCCAAGAGATGAGGAAGGAGGAAGCTTCAAGAGGTAAGGATTTTCAAATTTCTTTTCATTCAATCTTATCCAAATAGAGGGGGGGGGGGGGACATGCCTATATATAGGCTACAACAACAACAACACTCCAACTGGCTACATGCAGCCCAAACATTAAAACATGAAAATAAAACACACACATACATCATGATTTTATATCATTACCATAATGTACATATTACATGAAATAAAAGTGCAATTATTAAAAAAAACACACAAAGCATGGATTAATAATTAATAATAATTTGATAACAATTATTATAAATTATTAATAAATCGGCTTGCGATCCGGACGCCTATTATGGCGATGCTCTTCACGGTCATTTGTCAGTACGCCGTCTTCAAGGTGTTGCGCGCCGTAGTCTCCATCAATCCTCCCCCGCTCGAAAATACTCATCACCGATGAGTGGATGTTACTACACCAGCGTGGGAGAGATACAACCAAACGAGCTACCCCCGATCCAAACGGCCAATGGACATCGGAGACTGGACAATCACGCCAACGACGCAGGTAGTGGCCAACATCACCACAAGTAGAGGAAAGCACTTCAACCTGGAGTATCCTGTAATGCAAAAAGATGGTCCTGGGGAACCTCGAAAAAGCATTAGGCAATAAAGGAAGAAAACTTTCAACATCAACTACAAACGTACCTCCAATGAAGACCAAAAAAGAAAGCGATCCAGGCACAAACTCACTACCCAACCCATAAGAGAACAAAGTGGAGCCAAACGGACAGGCAAATAACTCAAGTGGTGGAAAAACATGCAGCGTTAAATCAGAAACATTAAAAATAGGGGTATCACCCCAATCAGTGAAAAACCTCAAAAGTAGTGTGCGTTCTCTTAATGTCATTAAATTCCGCAAATGGTCCAGCTCGCCAACTCGCCCACATTCTATAGTGCCCGAAGGCAACCGTTCAGGGACGAGAAGCACCAATTCAAAATCGCAAATTATACCGTAAGACGCTCAAATCGCCAGTGTATTCAGCCTCATCCTCAGTGACGGGCACTGTCCTAGGCATGACCTTAGACTCATCAGGGGAGTCTATAACTAAATCAGGCAACTCTTTCACACCGCTCCTAACTGTCAAATCCTTAAAGAGTTGCATATAATCGGAGACCGACTTGTTCCCTTGTTGAAGGGGTCCAAATATTCAGTTTTGTGCTGTTGGATCTGGGCATTTGGTTTATAGTCAGTCATACATCTTGGTATGGAACTAGTGCCATATCTATAGTCACTCACAGGCTTGGTGTTGGTAGTACGGAGATAGGCGGGATCAAATTGATCCGAAAGGAGGGTACGCATCACCTGCCAATTATATTGATAACCATCAACACGACGCTCTTCATTCAGCCAAAATAACTGGGCCTGACCTATTAACCGTTCTCGGGCAAAGTGAATCTTTTGGGGGTCATCCCATCCGTAACACTTAAAATGAAGTTCTATACCCTTAAGCCAATCCCTAAAAATTTTAGGACACCCTAAACCGTCATAAGTAGGACAAGTGTGGCATTGCCTAGGGGGAAACTTAGTTATGACTTTATCATACCAAAAGTCCAACCGGGAAACGTGAACGTCATAGGCCATAATTTTGGATTTTTTTGAAATTGGAATTTTGAATTTTAAACTTTGAAACTTGAAATTGGAAATTTGAAATTTGAAATTTAAATTTTGAATTTTGAAATTTGAAATTTGAAATTTTGAAATTTTAAATTTTAAATTTAAATTTTGAAATTTGAAATTTGAAATTTGAAATTTGAAATTTTGAAATTTGAAATTTGAAATTTAAATTTTGAAATTTGAAATTTGAAATTTGAAATTTGAAATTTTGAAATTTGAAATTTGAAATTTGAAATTTTGAAATTTGAAATTTGAAATTTGAAATTTGAAATTTAAATTTTGAATTTTGAATTTTGAAATTTGAAATTTTGAAATTTTGAAATTTGAAATTTAAAATTTAAATTTTGAATTTTGAAAGTTGAAATTTGAAATTTTGAAATTTGAAATTTGAAATTTAAATTTTGAATTTTGAAATTTGAAATTTGAAATTTGAAATTTTGAAATTTGAAATTTTGAAATTTGAAATTTGAAATTCGAACTTTAAAATTTGAAATTTGAAATTTGAAATTTGAAATTTGAAATTTGAAGTTTGAAATTCGAAATTTGAAATCTGAAATTTGAAATTTAAAATTTGAAATATATTTGTTTTTAATTTGAAGAGGGGGAGGAGTGCCAATTAGGAAATTGACGAGAACCTCCCTCTGATACCAAATTGATGTAGACGTACACATTAGAGCCGAATTATAACTATGGATGCACACGACTCTCTCTTCACGATGAATTCTACGCTCACATAATTGTTCTACGCCGCTCCACGCTATCACATTCATTCAATTTCATGCTAGCATACGGGTAGCCAAACCGTTTCGAGATCAAATAAGGGCGATAGGCTGATATCCGATCGAGGTAAAAAGGATCAATATTGGATCCGGACGAGCTAAGGTTGTACCCAAAGAGATCTACCGAAAATAATCACGAATTTGGAAAAGGTAGATCTCTCCCAACAAAAGACAACGAGGGCTCGCCAAACCCTTTACGAAATTAAGTCGATCAAGAAAACAACGCAAAACAATTAAAGCTAATCACGAAATTTCAAATGATTTCAAAATTTAATGCCAGAAATTCCATCACAAGATTATTTAAGGAAAGAAACACACGAAAGTGGAAAGGCTCATTACCCGACCGGAATGGATGATTCCGATTCACTCGGCGAGGATCGTTCTTCAATGGCTCCACCAGAATCACGCCGGTAGGAGTGAAATTCGTCCGCCTTCGTCGCGTTACGCTGGAAATGGAAAGTCCTGTCGAAATCTTCTTAATATGGAAGTAAATATCTTCAAGTATGGCAAGAGAGAAATAAGGTGGCGGTTGTCTTGGTGGAGGCAGAGGCAGCTTGGGTTGGCCCTGATGGTGGTGTTTCGGGTAGAGGGAAGGAGGAGGGTGGTCGGCTCTTGTTGGAGGGAAAAGGAAGAGGTGGCGGCCTTGGGAGTTGTGGATGGTGGCTCGGGTAGGAGAGGAGTGGTGGCCGGGTTGGAGAAAGAGGGAGGGAGGAGGAAAAGCCGAGATTTGAGAGAGGGGATGAGAGGTGGCCGGCGGCCAAGGAGAGAGAAGGGGGAGCAAGAGAAAGATCGGCCAAGAGATGAGGAAGGAGGAAGCTTCAAGAGGTAAGGATTTTCAAATTTCTTTTCATTCAATCTTCTCCAAATAGAGGGGGGTACATGCCTATATATAGGCTACAACAACAACAACACTCCAACTGGCTACATGCAGCCCAAACATGAAAACATGAAAATAAAACACACACATACATCATGATTTTATATCATAACCATAATGTACATATTACATGAAATAAAAGTGCAATTATTAAAAAAAACACACAAAGCATGGATTAATAATTAATAATAATTTGATAAAAAATATTATTAATTATTAATAAATCGGCTTGCGATCTGGACGCCTATTATGGCAATGCTCTTCACGGTCATTTGTCAGTGCGCCATCTTCAAGGTGTTGCGCGCCGTAGTCTCCATCACCGTCTCACCTATTTTTAAGAGCACTTCACCCGATGGAGAGTAAGTTATGTGAAGAGATTTGGCAGTTCCGGTTTGTGGTGGAGAAACCTTTGAAACCTCTTCTGGATTGGTAGCAGCCTTCGAAAATGCTTCAGGATTGGTCGCGGCCTGCAAAGATTTGTCGACGGTCTGCGTCAGCCTCTTTTCAGATCCAGAAGCCGGTGGATTAATCGGCTTCCCAGTATTCTCTGCAGGCTGTCGGTCAGAGTCTTCCGGTTTTTAGCTCCGACACTTTTTCTTCTCAGCCGATTTCTTATCACGGGCTAGCATCAACGACATAACGTCCATCTTGTGAAAGACCGCGTCGACTTGAAGAATTCTGACCGCAAGTGGCGAGTAGAGACCCGTGGCTCGGTAGAGATCTTGAAGAATGACAAGGGTCAAGGGATTTTATAGATGCTAATGCATTAGAGGAAGTCGCAGTCTCCGGCTTAGTTCGACATTTTCGAAGTTTTTCCGAAACTTAAAAATGTGCGGGGACTATGTTAAGCCCGGAATCCGCGACCAGTTCTAATAGCTTTCAAGACCGGGTGGCCTGGTTCTTCTAGCCGCCAAGCATGTCAAGCCGACCGATCATCCGAGACCGGGTGGTCTGTTCCTTCTAGCCGCCGGGCAGATTAAGTCGGTTGGTCGTCAGCGAAGATAGGCGGTCTCCAAGTTAGGCTGCCGCCAGTGCCGGCCCTGCTCAACGTCAACGCACAGGACTCGGGCCATCAGCTTGCCAGGAGTAATCCGCCAGGCTGTGCGGCTTCCTTATTTTCTCCTTTTCTGCTCATTTGCTTCCCCTCACCTCTGCCCGGTTCTCCTGTACCCCGGGCAGCTGGTAACTTTAGACCTGCCCATTTGGGTAAGCCCCCGAGCCTATAAATAGGGGGATGGTGCACTCCCCAAAGCACACTGACGTGTATCCAGGAGCTCGCTTGTTAAGAGCTATGGTCTCAAGTCTAGTGCGTTGCAGCTTGCAATCCGGCCGGCTTCACCCTTGTTCTCCTTCTTATAATAGCTTCACTTTTTATAAAAGGAAAGCCCGTCGCAGGGGTGGCATTTTAAGCCGCGGCAGACGAACTCTGCTATTGCCGCTGCTAGCGGCCTCTTTTTCTGTCCCTCAGTTGCAACCGCTAGTAACCGACTATTCGACAGTCTCCTCTTTTACCTTCCTTCCCCCGGTGCTCAAATCGTTAGCTGGTGGTGCCCGTCTCCTAGTCTGTTTTTGTGCATCAACAACTTTGTCATAGATTGCTAGCACAATTCAAATGTGCCTAAGGCAAGAGTTAGTCTTCATGTTAGAAAAGTTACAGGTAGACATGTTCAATTTCAGACTAACATGCACAAAGGACCCAAACTCTTTGGGGGTCCTAAGGTTACCTAAAGTATGTTTTACAGGATAGTCCAAGTACCCATACTCTTATATGGTACTTGGACAGTGGATGTTTCAGGCACATGACTGGAACAAGATGTCACTTGAAGAACTACACTCCTATGAAGAATGGACCTAAAGTTATCTTTGGAGGTTCAGACAGAGGAGTAACTAAGGGATATAGTATGATCAACAATGGTAAAGTCTCAATCTCTAAAGTTTCTTATGTAGAAGGGTTGCAACACAACCTAATTAGCATAAGCCAACTATGTAATCTTGGCTATGTCATTGTATTCCATATGGATGTGTGTCAAATAAAGAGGTTAAGTGACCAGAGGTCATATTGAAAGGCGCTAGATGCAGAAATGTTTATTGTTTAAACTTTATATGTTTAAGTAAAGACCCTCCTATATATCTAGTAACAAATGAGAAAGTCTCATACTATGTGCAATGACATAAGAGACTAGCTCACTTGAACTATAAGACTATTAGTAAGCTCTTTAGTGAAGAGCTAGTAAGGAATGGTCCTAAAATGAAATGCACCAAGGAGGGCATTTGCACTACATGCCAAAAGGGCAAGTAGACCAACGTTTCTTTTAAGAGCATTGGGGGTCAAGGACTCTGTGAGGTGTTTATATCTCCTGCATATGGACTTGTTTAGTTTTATGACAGTTCATAGTATAGGTAGGAGAGTCAACACACTTGTAATAGTTGATAACTTATATAGGTTTGCTTGGGTCTTCTTCTTGAAGAAAAGTCTGAAACCCTTGAAATCTTCAGTACCTTTGTCAAGCAAATTCAGAATGAATTGGACAATTCTATGGTCAAAATCAGAAGTGACCATGACACTAAATTTCAGTCTGATGGCATGACAAAATTTTATGAAGCACAAGGGATTCCCCAAGAATTTTCTTCTCCAAGAACACCCCAGTAAAATGGGACAGTTGAGAGGAAAAATAGAACTCTCATAGAAGTTAGAAGGACACTACTAAGTGACACAGCTCTCCCAGAATACTTCTGGGCAGAGGCAGTTAATACTGCATGTCAAATCTTGAATAGGGCTTCTGTCAACAAATATCACAAGAATACTCCTCATGAGATCATAAAATGCAGAAAAACAAACATTTGCTATTTCAAGATCTTTGGTAGCAAATGCTATATGCTCAACAATGGGAAGTCATATCTGACAAAGTTTGCGGCAAAATTTTATGAAGGAATATTTGTTGGGTACAACAACCAGAGCAATGCATATAGAGTCTAGAACTTGAAAAATCAAGTTATAAAAGAGTCTGTAAATGTAGTTTTTGATGAATCTTCTATGATTAACAGTGAGCTGCCTAGCTCCTCATCTAGACCTAAAGGTATAGAATAGGTGATGGACAAACTAACCATCAAGGAAGCTCCTCCTACTGCCCATTATGAAGATAAGAAAATATGCATTTTAGAAGGAGGATAAGGCACACATGATGAGGATGAAGATCTGCAGGATCCAACCATTGAAGTAAATGATGGTGAAGAGAGATTGCCTCCAGCAGTTAGACATTTATCGGATCATCCTAGACATCAGATAATTGTAGATGCTAGCCAGGGGGTTACTGTAATGCGCCCGATTTTCTGATGTCATTATTTGGTTGGTCGACGTTATAATTTTGACGTCAGGGCGTTACCCTTTTTCATTTTGTTGACAGCGCTGCACCGTTTGTGCATTTTCGCGTCCATTGAGCTTGTTTATCCTGATTTTGGGATTCTAATGGGTTGGAATGTTTTCCTTGATATTAAGGATGAGGTATTGAGGCCTTGGGCTTGTCCAGTTCTGTTGCGTTCCGAGCATTTTGTAGTCTCGACGTGTGTTTGGACCCTTGTGGTGATCCTTTTTTTCTCACTTGTGAGAGCTTTTGATGTTAGGTCTCAAGAATGGTACGTCGGATTCTAGGGTTGTCTTTGTTGTTTAAATCATTTAACTCGGCACATTTGGGCCTCTATTTTGAACTCATATTTCCCTATTCAACTATCTGAGTGTGATAATTACTATATTAAAGCCTTGGGCTTATTTTTTATTCTCGGGAAGTCCCTCCTAAAGTATATGAATAATTATTATATACTCAAAGTTTCTTGCAATTCTAGGCACTATTTGGAGGTCAACAATCGTCGAACGGGCTCGATGAATGTCGTGCTGAGCTCGACGAAGCATCGAGCGGAGCTCGACGAACGTCAAACTGAGCTTGACGAAGCGTCGAGCGGTTCTGGGTACTGAGCTCGACGATCGGGACTTGAGTTCGACAAATTTCGAACAGAATTCATCGAATGGGGTTTTTCCTGTGTGTGTTCGAGGAACGTCGAGCGGAGCTCGACGATGGTCGAGCTGAGCTCGATGAAGCGTCGAGCGGAGCTCGACGATTATCGAGCTGAGCTCGACAAAGCGTCTAGCCGTTTTTGTCCTTCCTGCTTTTATTCGAAAAGTTGATCCTGTACTCGAGTTTTGCCTAATTGATCTCGAGAAAAGCTTCCTTGATCTCGAGAAAAGGCCTCTTCGTTCTCGAGAACAGCTTCCTTATTCTCGAGAGCAACCTCTTTGTTCTCGAGAACAGCCCTCTTGTTCTCAAGAACAGTCTCTTAGTTCTCGAGAGCAGACTCCATGCTCTCAAGAACTGCCATTTTATTCTCGAGAACGACATTCTTGTTCTTGAGAACTGCCTCTTCGTTAGTTCTCTTCGTTCTCGAGGCAGTTTATGAGAACAACCCTCTTGTTCTCCAGAACAGTCTCTTAGTTCTCGAGAGCAGCCTCCTTGCTCTCGAGAACTTCCATTTTGTTCTCGAGAATGGCATTCTTATTCTCAGGAACTGGCTCTTCGTTCTCGAGAATAGCCCTCTTGTTCTCGAGAACAGTCTCTTAGTTCTTGAGAGCAGCCTCCTTGCACTCGAGAACTACCATTTTGTTCTCGAGAACGACATTCTTGTTCTCTAGATGTCTGTTTGATCTCGAGAAAACCTCTTTTCTTCTCGGGATACCCAGTTCAGCACTATCCGGTTCATTTCTTAGGTGTGGTTATCCTAATGCAACACTCATATATATACCTACTTCTTCTTCTTCCTCTTTTAGCCAACCAAATTTTCTATCCATCTCCCGAACTAGAGCGGCGTAAACGTGTGTGAGGAGTTTTTCCCCTATCCTTCTGGTGGCCACTCACGGTACTCCGGTGCATGAATTCCTCAACCGAGCACAGATCTGGAAAGCTCTCAGCGAGAGCTTCGTCATCGTTGTAAATTTTTCCCCATTCCTTGAGTTTTTCTCTCTACGGTTTTTGACCCTAACTCCTACTTTTGACCATTCTTGTTAGAGTTTGACTTCCCTCGTCTTCTTTAGCTCCGATCTACGCCATGGTGCGATTTGGACGTCTTTCTCCGGCAAAACCAAGGCAAGTGATGGTTTCCTCCTTCTTTTCCCTTCTTTACCCTGATTTATAGAATTTTCTAACTTTTGTTGTCATGATTGTTAATTAACTTGTTGAATTTTAGTGCGGTTTAGATCTCTTGTCTAGTTCATTTATAATCACCATGTTCTTGATTTTGTTACCTAATCTTGTTAGTATTACGTGTGATGTGATCTTACTCTTTTTGCCATTCCTCAACTTTCCTGTAGAAAGCATTGTTGTTTATTTAGAACTGTAAATTCTTCTTAAAGGTTGATAAACCATGTCAAATCTATAAGTGTCTAGTAGAATCAGATGTGCCATTGTTGTCTTGAGATTTATATCATGGTTTCCTTTGTGGCGATGCCGTGGGGCGAGACATGCCTCCAGACCATGATGGGTTGTGGCGGGCCTCTGAGCTCTAAACCCGGGTCGCTACGGGGTTTTCTTTCCGATTTTCCTTGGTTGCGGGTGTTATTTGTGGACGAAACCACCGCCGCAACGTTTGTTCTCCCTATTAGTACTTTGTGGGGCTCTACCGGGTGTTGGACATTTGTGGTGAATGGTAGAGTATTCAGTCTCCCCCGCAATTAGACAAATAAATTATCTTCGTGGTTGACCAACTCGCCCATTTTGGTTTTTTTTGGTGGAGTTGACCACATGCGGCTAATATGAGTTTTTTCTCTCCTGATGGTTTAATCTTGACCTTTTCCCCTTATAGTCATGCACATTTGGGGTGATGTGGTTATACGTGACGCTTCACGTAAGTGTTCTTTTTATTACCTTGTACCTAACTGTTGTACTTTATTTAGGTATATTTCTTTAGTCTTGGGTTGGTACCCCTTGACTTTGTTTACTTTTGGCTTACTTCTTGCCATCTCTTGTACATTCTGACTGAGGTGTTCTGTCCTTGGAATGCCTCAGGTTCAGAGCTGTAGCTGATAGCTGTGCTGGTCTTGGAGTTCCTGATAACTGTCTTGGATTTGGTTTTGCTTCGCTGTAGTGAGGTACTTTCTTGATTTGTTTCCTTGTTAGTTCAGACATACTATGTTTTATGTGGGTTCTAGTTAGTTGTTGATGCCCACAGGATTGTTGATTTTTCGATACTTTCTAGATGCTAGCTTTCCTTCTGTGTATATGATTACTTGCTCTCTAGAAAGTTTTATGCTAGGAATGCATGTTAGGTATTTTCAAGTATAAAATCTACTATTATTACTTCATGCATTACATATTTTAAAACTCAAACTCACTATATTTCATGACCGTAAAAATCTACTTTTATTGCTATTCTAAATTTAGAACTTGCATACTATGACGTGTCCCCTAGGAGCCCCTAAGCTCATGTAGGGCGTCTAATTTTGTAAAAGAAGTAATTTTCGCAGCGTATAACTACTTTCCTCGTGGACTAGATGAGCCACCAAGCCGAGGGATACGGCGAACTACCTCACTTAAAATGAATTTTATTTTCGAATAACTTAAAGAATCTTTTTTTATGATTAAGTAGGTGTTTGCCTGAGCATCTACAGTTATCCCCTGCTGACGTGGCATCATGATGCACATTTTTTCCATTACTCTAATGCGCCTTTATTGGCTGTGAAAAATGCGGGTTGTGACAGTTGGTATCATAGGGAGGTTGATTTGACAAATTGGTCGAACCAGCCAATCCCATTTAGTTTGTCTCCCGTCATTCATTTGCATACACACACCAATGTGTCATCAGTACGTCTTAACCGAAGTATAGTCACTACACTCATAGCATGATAAGAAGTATACAGGACATATTATGTAGTATGTGATGCATAATATGTGTTTGTATATGGATCCACCATAGGAGGCAACATGTGATGGTTATGTAGTATGAGATGCATAACCATCATCATATGGGTGCCCATTAGCACGTTTTCTTTTTCATTGCATGCCATGTTTTGTAGTATGAGATGCACAACATTTCATGTGTACATCACTCATGCATGCATTAAGTCCTTTTTATAATGCATTGCACTGCATATATAGCATATCATCGCATATGCACACGTGCTATGTAAAGGTTTTCAGGATGACACATGAACACACATGGTTTTAAAGAAGATTAAGAATTCTTACATTCATCTCGTAGGCACATGAGTAAATGGGATGAGAGAATATCATCCTAAGTAGGACATAGAATCATTATAAAATCCTAGAGCAAGTTACAACATAAGCAAGTATCTTAAGTATGGTCTGAACTATTTGTGTGACCGAGTTGTAATCTAGGATTTTTGACGAGCCGTTCGTTACTTTTTAGAAATGCCGCCAAAGTGTCCTGCGACGAGGTCGACTCCTAGTCAGAGGTTGAGTCTTCAGGTGCTCAGAGTGATGCGTTGATCAAGAGCTTGCGTCTGAGTAATAAGGTTATGTCGAGGCAGCTTGTTGCGATGCAGTCGCAGATTCACTCCTTGTTGTCCGTCGCTCCGACGCAACAACCCTTAGCGCAAGTTTCTGCCACGATTCAAGCCGTACCTACTAATCCTGCTCCTTTGGTACCCCTAGTGATGCTAACACTGAAGATGAACCTTATATCGCATTTCCAGCGATTGAGACATCTCACTTATGACGGGAGTGCCGACTTTATGGTTTTGGATGATTGGATCATCACTATGGATAAGATGTTCACATATTCGGGGATTGATGAAGCCCAAAAGGTAGTGATTGCAGCCTACCAGCTAAAAGACCTGGCAAAGACTTGGTGGATTCGAGAAAAGGAAGGTTTGAAGGAAGGATGCTCATGGGAGTCCTTCAAGAAGATGCTGCTTAAGAAGTTCTTACCCTCGGTCGAGCAGGACCGTTTTATGAAAAATTTCCTGCATTTGAAGCAGAGACAACTTACAATGAGTGAATATTAGATCGAGTTCAGTAAATTGAGCAGATTAGCTCCTGATATGGCAACTTCGGAGGAAGGGAGAGTGAAGCGCTTTCTCATAGGATTAACAAGCGATGTCTAACAATTGGCATACGCTTATAGAGCTGAAAGCTATGCTGAGGTAGTGGAAGCCGCGCTGAAGGTTAAGGTGATCAAAAATGCCAAGAATCAAGGTTGTGCGGCAAGGAAAGATAAGAGGAAAGGTGATGAGGATGGAAGCTTTAGGGCATCTGGCCCCTCTTCAAAGAAGAAAAGTAAAGAAGTATGCAGATTCTGTGGTCGGCATGGCCACCCCTTCGAAATGTGTTTCAAGAGGACTGCCACCTTGAAGCAGTAGCAGGTGCTCGCCAACCAAAGTGCACCCAAAAAGTGATCTGGTGTGCCCGATCTATGCAAAGAATGGTCATGACGTCAGTCTTTGCTGGTCGAAGGATAAGACTTGCTTCCACTGCGGGCAGAAGCGGCACCTGAAGTCTTCTTGCCCCGAGGCTCAGACTCTACTGCATCCTGCCCCGCTTCAGGCTCTGCCGCCACCGCCAAACCAAGAAAAGGGAAAGGAAAGCTAAACATTATGACCAGAGAGGAAGCTCAGACCTCTACTCAAGTGATTTCAGGTTTGACCTTAGTTTAAATTTTTTTTATCCTCTTTAGTTGTCCTAGTTTTCATTCGTTTAGTTATGTATGCTACGATTTTAGGGGAGTTTAAGGTGCGGAATAGGTGGGTGCACATTCTTTTCGATTCTGGTGCCACCCATTCCTTTGTGGCCCAGAGGTTCATAGATAAGCATTGTTTGAATGTGGATCAGTTAGGAGACTCCTTCAACGTAAAACTTCCCTTAGGTGAATCGGTAATATCTAATCAAGAAGTTCTGAGATGCCCTATTTCTCTAGGCCATTTCCTAGCCTTTGCGGATCTGATGGTGTTCGATCTAGCGGACTTTGATGTGATTTTGAGCATGGACTGGATGTCCAAGTATGATGCAGTCAACCAGTGCAAGGCAAAGTGACTGGATTTCAGGATGGACAATGGCCAACCTATGAGTGTCTATGGTCTTCTGGATAGGGTTTCCACTATCATTTCTACGGTACGTGCTTGTCGTGCTATCGAGTCTGGTTGTGAGATAGAGTTTGTGATAGACCTCGAGTCAGGTACTCATCCTATTGCCAAAGCACTGTACCGCATGGCTCCGCGTGAGTTGGATGAGTTCCGTACTCAGCTAGATTAATTGCTGCAGTGAGGATTTATTAGACCAAGTTCTTCTCCGTGGGGTGCTCCTATATTATTTGTAAAGAAGAAGCATGGATCGATGGGGGTTTGCATCGATTACAGAGAATTGAATAAGGTGACCGTTAAGAATAGATATCCCCAGCCGAGGATTGATGATATGTTTGATCAGTTGGGTGGTAGCTCAGTATTTTCAAACATTGATCTTCGTTCAGGTTACCACCAGTTGAGAATTTGTGAGGCAGATATTCCACAGGCCGCTTTCCGATCGCGGCATGAATATTTTGAGTTTTTGGTGATGTCCTTTGGGTTGACTAATGCACCCTCTACGTTCATGGATTTAATGAATAGAGTGTTCAAGGATTTCTTGGATCGTTTTGTGATCGTGTTCATAGATGACGTCCTAGTGTATTCCTGCAGTACTAAGGAGCATACTCAAATTTGCGATTGGTTTTGTCGACCCTGAGGGAGCATAAGCTTTATGCAAAGCTGAGCAAGTGTGAGTTCTGGCTATCTCAGGTGTCGTTTCTGGGGCTTATTGTAAACAAGGATAGTATTTACGTAGACCCGACAAAGATTTCTGTTATGATGGAATGAGAGAGACCTTCTACACCTAAGGAGATTAGGAGCTTACTAGGCTTGGCTGGCTATTATAGAATATTTGTGGAAGGGTTTTCGGTGTTGTCTACTCCTTTAACTAGACTTACCAACAAGAATACTGCATTCATTTGGAGTGATAAGTATGAAGAAGCTTTCCAAGAGTTGAAGAAGAGATTGTGTACTACTCCAGTCTTATCCTTGCCTACCGAAGGGGTTGAGTAGACTATGTATGTGGATGCATCACATATAGGACTTGGTTGTGTTTTGATGCAAGATGGAAAGGTGATCGCGTACAGATCAAGACAATTGAAAATTCATTAAAGAAACTATCTTATGCATGATTTGGAGTTTGCTGCAGTAATTTATGCTCTGAAGCTTTGGAGACATTTATTATATGGCGAGCTGTGCAAGGTCTATACAAACCATAAGAGTTTAAAGTACGCCTTCACTCAGAAGGAATTAAATCTAAGCCAGCGTCGGTGGTTAAAATATGTGGCATATTATGATGTGGAAATCGTTTATCACCCAGGAAAGGCTAACGTAGTAGCCGATGCTTTGATTAGAAAGACCGCCAAAATTTTTAATTTGTCGGTGCAGTCGTTGGTAGAAGAATTCTTGTTGATGGACATTGAAGTTGGGAATAGTGTTGTGCCTGCTAGTTTAGAAGTAGAAGAACCCTCTTGGATTTCCCTTACTAGAGCTGTAAGACCCATTTTTTATTTTCAAACCACGGGGTCTTAGGCCCAAAACTGCCACTTTGTGGTGACATCATCACGGCCGCGAAGGTCTTCACTACAAAACACCGATCCTGCCTGCCATATCGATCATGGGATAGTAGCAAATTATGAGAGTACATGAAATTAGAACTCTAACATATGTCCACAAAAATCACATATATAGTGATAGTTCTCCACGAAGGGAGAGTCAACAACAATAATAATAAAGGTACTGAAAATAAAGCTCATGCCCGATACATCAAAGTCCTCACTACAAGTCACTCATCGCGGAAGCAAATCTATAACAACTACTAGCAAACGGGACTCACTGTCCCAGCTGTCTGAACTACGGTGCTAGACTATCCCGTCTCCAAGCGTGTCTACCTCTGGGGCTGCACCTCCAAGTTGGGCTCCACGATCCCCTAAAATGATTTGGTTTGAAAACCGTTAGTCTAAAAGACTAAGTCCTATCATCCCCACCCCTCCCCCCATGGCTCCTAGGCACCGAGCATAGAGGAGGAAAGGAAAGGTAATGAAGGGGAGAATAATCAAGGCAGGTGACAGCGGAACTAGTCTAACAGTTCTATATAAACAGGTAGAGTAAAGCTGTAAGTATGCGAAAGATAAACAAGATACATATAACCTTAACTTATATGAATGCTCACACAAACTTATAAGTTTAAGGATATTTTACAAGGCTCCCATCGTATAAAAAGTCTCATACTGATTTATATGTTGGGGTGTCGGTTTTCAAGCAAGCAAGCAATATATATATATATATATATATATATATATATATATATATATATATATATATATATATATACATATATCCATAGAATAATAACTTTAGCTTATAAGCACGCTCACGTAAGCTTATAAACTAAGGGGTCATTTTGTAGGGCCTATTGTATAAAGCGCCCCACACCACTTTATACAATAGGTGTCAAGGGTTATATGCAATGATTTATGATATGCTATGTTATGCCATGAATCACACAAGTGCAACACACCCACCCGACTCTGTGTATACAGACCTTTAGTTCCCCCTTTATGGAGACTAACCTCCCAGGATACCTCCGTAGTGGCAAATGGAAGCGGTGGATTGGGCCTCGCGCACCTCTAAACCGGTAATCGCACTACCAGTCAGACCTATCATATGCCTTGATGCTGGTGCACTAAGCAGAGCTCCTGCATACTCTTTGCCGGCTGGTCCACCAGACTTAGATTGGCCAAGTGCTAAACCACACTTGTCCAGTCAACGTATTGGCGTCGGTTCATCGATCCAACACCGAAGACCCACCACCTTATAATTTATGCACATGCAATTTTGATGTATCAACTACCGAGCCAATGCTCCCCGGAATAGCCCATCCTTCACAACCAACAATTGAGCCAAAGCTCCCTGAACTATCCCATCCGTCACAAAAGCACCCGAGCCATCGGGTTGCCGAGCACCGAGCTTACCTCTCACGAGGCCAAACCTAACCTCCCGAGATACCGGGTTGTGTGAAAGTAGACCCCTAGTTATACTAGTTGCTCTTAAACATTGATTTTCCCTAGGATTTAGGTTAGCCCAGGACTCCCCAAGGTATTCCCAGTGAAGGGCTCTCACAAGGCACATTAGGGGGCACATTGACCTTAATTAGGGCACCTTGCCCAATTTAGACCTAGGATGATCCTAGGTCAACTTGGACACCATGGGTTGACTCCAACGGACCCTTAGGACTCTAATGGACCTTCCAATAGGTTGGTGAGCTTGTGGTGGGGACTTGGAGTCATGGTGAAGCCCCATGATCATCCTAAACTAGTGTTTAGAAACCTACTATTTTCAGGCCATAGTGATCTCTCCTACATTCCTAGGTCCACTTGGTCTTCTTGGGCTTCCTTGGGTTTTGTCATGACCTAGTCATGACAAAACCACTCCTAGGGGTCTTGTTGTTTGAGGGATGTTACAAATTCCAAAAAAATATCGTGCTCAAAATTCAAGTTAGGCCTACGGGGTTTCAAGAATGAGAAACAAAATGTAGCATCCCGAGTAGTTATAAGGAATTTCTGACTGAAAAGCTCCGGGTACTTTGTCGTATCAAATCCTCTGGCTCAATTGTGTGCTCCTCCTGCCCATAATTCCTCCACAAGACTTTGACCAACGGGACCTTCTTGCATCACAAGACCCGCATCCTAGTATCGTCTATCCGGACCTGTTCCAGGTGCACCGATCGATCAGAAGCTACAGGCTCATATGTAGTTGTAATCTGCTGCTCCGGCTGAAGTAGAGCTCTCCTCAGGGAGGAGACGTGAAAGACGTTGTGTAAACCCGCCAGCTCTGGCGGCAGCTCCAGTCTATAAACCAAGGGGCTGATCCGTTCCAGGATCCTGTAAGGCCGCATGTATCTCGGGCTAAGCTTCTTCTGACCAAGCACCCACGAGACTCCATGGATCGGTCGGATCTTCAAAAATACCCGGTCTCCTACCTGAAACTTTACCTGACGATGCCAAGCATCGTAATACTAAGCCTGCCTGCTCCGGGCCTCCAACATCCTGTCTCGTATCAATCGCACCTGAGAATTCGTATCCTCGACAAAATACGAGCCCAGTGCCTTCGGATCCTCATCCTAGATCCAAGACAAAGGAGTCCTACATCTCTGCCCATATAAAGCCTCATAAGGGGCCATGCCGATGCTGGACTGGTGGCTGTTGTTGTATGAGAACTAGATCAATGGTAGCTGCCTCTCTCATGGCTCTCCGCGGTCCAGTATGTAAAGACGCAATAAATCCTCCAGTGTCCAATTGTTGCGCTCTGTCTATCCATCCGTCTGAGGCTGGAAGGTGGTACTAAAAGTCAGCCGTGACCCCAAATAATCTTGAACCGCCCTCTACTCCTTAGACGTGAATTGTCCATCACGATCAGATATTATCGTCCTCGGAACTCCATGGTATCGAACGAACTGCTCCACAAACTTCCGTACCAAGTCACCCACTAGAGCGTCCATCTTGATTGGTATAAACACGACCACCTTCGTTAATCGCTCGACGATCACCCATATCGATTCATTCCCCACATAAGATCGAGGAAGACCATGTATGAAGTACATGACGATGTTGTCGAACTTCCACTCTGGCACCAGAAGTGCCTGCAATAATTCGGCCGGGTTCTTACACTACACCTTCACAAACTGACAAGCCTCACAGTGGGTCAAGAAGTAGGTGACATCCCTTTTTATGCCCGGCCAGTACATTGTCCTCTTCAGGTCGGCCATTATCTTGGTGATGCCTGGGTGCACAGAGTACCTGTTGTAGTGTGCCTCAGTGATGATGTCCTCCCGAATTCTGCCCCCAGCCGGTATGTATACTCTTCCTCTGAAGCATAGCAACCTGTCACTCTCTGTATCTTCCCAGCCATGCCTACCCCCAAGGTCCTGAATACTGGCTCCAGCTTGTCATCCCTTCTCTGCTCAGCTCTGATACGATCCCGAATGTCATCGGTGGCAACCATCGACGACATGTACTCCTGGTATAGCTTTGGGTGACCCTCGGATACCAGAGATATCTGCATCTTCTCTAACATCTGCACCAACTCCATGGCCATCAACTGAGGTCCTGCGCCTGAGATTGTAGCCTTCAGGCTCAGCGCATCCGCCACTACGTTTGCCTTCCCTTTGTGATAGTGTATCGTTTACTCATAATCTGATAGGAACTCCAGCCATCGTCTCTGGAGAACATTCAACTCCTTCTACATATCAACATATTTCAGATTCTTGTGATCCAAAAATATCTTGCAGTGCACACCATAGAGGTAATGCCACCAAATCTTCGGAGCAAACACTACTATTCCCATCTCCAAGTCATCAACAGGGAAATTCTGCTCGTGCTTCTTCAGCTGTCGTGAGGCATAAGCTATCACATGACCATGCTGCATCAGTACAACACCCATCCCCTGAAAAGACGCATCAGCATACACCTGGAAGCCCTCCTTCCCAGATGGAAGGGAGAGGAAAGGGGGTGACGTAAGCCGACTCTTCAACTCCTGGAAGGACTCCTCACACCGCGGCATCCAAACGAATGGTGTGCCCTTCTTCGTTAAAGAAGTGAGTGGGGGGGGGGGGGGGGTGGGAGGGGGCTATCTGAGAAAATCCTTGCCCAAACTTCCGATAGTATTCGGACAATCCCAGGAAACTTCAGACATCCGTGACCGTCTTTAACTGAGGCCATTCTCGCACTACCTGAATCGTTGCGGGGTCTACTGCCAGTCCCGCTCCACTGATAATATGGTCTAAAAAGGGCACCTATGTCAGCCAAAACTGGCACTTGCTGAACTTGGCATATAACTGGTGCTCCCTGAGCATCTTTAGAGTCAAGGCCAGATGTTGTGAATGCTCCTCCTTCGTCCTTGAATAGATGAGGATGTCATCTATGAATACTATGACAAACCAGTGGAGGTATAACTCGAAAACCCAGCTCATCAAGCTCATGAAAGCCGATGGCACATTCGTAAGCCCAAAGGGCATCACGGTAAACTAATACAACCCGTGTCTACTACTGAAGGCTGTCTTCGAGATATTCTCCTCCTGAATGCATAGCTGGTAGTAACCTGACCTCAGATCAAACTTTGAGAACTAGTAGGCTCCCTCCAAATGGTCAAACAGCTCGTGAACCCTCGGCAGAGGATACGTGTTCCGGACCGTCAGCCTATTCAGAGCCTTGTAGTCGATGCATAATCAGAGCGTCCCATCCTTCTTCTTGACGAACAACACCGGAGCTCCCCATGGTGAAGAGCTTGGCCGGACAAATCCGGCTTCCACTAGCTCCTGCAGCTGATTTCAAAACTCCACCAACTCCTTCGGGGCCATCTGATAGGGAGCTCTAGATGCCAGCTTAGCCCCCGGTATGAGCAGTATTTGGAAGTCCTTCTCCCGATGCGGGGGATAGCCCTGTCAGCTTCTCTGTAAACACGTCAGTAAAATCCTGTACCACCGGGATATTAGGAATGGAATCTATAGCCTTGGCCATCTTGAACAGCATTTGGTAAACCTCGTATCCCTGCAGATGGGCCTTGACGACCTATACTGATGATAATAAGAGATGGGGGGTAGATCTGATACCTTCGATGACAACATAGGAATCCCCATGCCTCAAGGTGATCCTCTTTGACAGGAAGTCGATCTGGGCATGGTTCCAATGCAACCATGTCATGCACAGGATCAAATCGAAGGCTGGCATCCTTAGGATCGTCGCTGGTGCTTCGAATGCCTTTCCGTCAATTTCCACCTCCATGTTGAAGTGAGCAGAGGTGAATAGCTCCGATCCGTCGGGTAGATGTACCCTCACAGTCAAGCATGTAAATCGCTCCACACCTTATAGTCCCTCCACGAAGTCTTCCGACACGAATGAGTGCGAAGCACCCATATCAAATAGCGTATAAGCGGGCTTGCCACCGACGAAGACTATGCCTGGGGTATTTAAATATCTTAGAAATCCAGTTATAGTTTTCCTTCCTAGTTCTAATAATTCTATATCCATGAGTCTAGCTTTTTAGGAAAGAAAAGGACTTAAAATTACTGGCGTACCTGTTATCTCTTGCCTCGGGTTCCGAGGTTGAGCAAGATCCAAGGCATACACTTGCCCTCTATCTTGTCTGCATTCGCCGCACTGGAATCTACGTCCCCAGCCGCATCCACGACCTCCAAACTACTGAGCTGGCGGGACAGTCTGTGGTGCTGGTAGGGGTGGCCCCCTCATGGGGAAGTTTCTCCGGATATGCCCTACTTTATGACAATTGTAGCACTCGGGTGGGGGAAATGTCATACCCCCAGGTCTCTATATCTATCACATCTAGAAAGGTTGAGGAGCCATTACCACCGGCTCCCTCGGCTCCTGTCTCACCTCCTGACGATGTTGGTCCTCTAACCTTCTCCCATCTCTCCCATCAGCAAAGCAACCCCTTCACTGATCATTTCTGGCTCCCCAGCCCTGATCCTCAGTTGGCCTCTTCCGTCCTCGAGTCGTGTGCCAATCTGCCTCAATCCTCTTTGCCATCTCCAACATCCGAGGTATAGGTCCGTTGGATACGAAGAAAAGAGCCTCTCTGAATTCCTCTCGCAGACCCTTATAAAACCTCTTAATGTATCTTGACTCTTCCAGCTGATAGGAGTGCACAAACCGGTCTAAATGATTGAACTCCTGATGGTACTCCACCACCGTCTTGTTGCCCTGCCTCAACTACAGAAACCTGTCTTCCTGCTCATCTCCTGCCGACTGTGGAATGAAGTTGTCCCACAAAGCGGCCCTGAACTCCTCCCAAGTAATGTCAGCAATCTCCCTTTCTGCAAATGTCGTGTCCGGCAGTGTCTTCCACCATCTCTTGGCATGCGAATCCAAGAAAGAGACCACCAAAGGCACCCTCTCCTCCCATGGGCACCGTATCCCGGTCAACATCTCGTACATGATGGCAAGCCACTCCTCTGTCTGTACAGCTGACTCTGTCCCCAAGTAAGATGTGGGAGAAAGTCCTCGGAAGATGCCCATCCAATTGTCCACCGGGTTGGTTGCGGAGCTGGAACCTGCTGGGCCTTGAAATCCTACAGAATGGCTGCCAGAGTCTGCCCACCTCCGACTGTAGAAATAGAGTGGGGCCTGGTGGAGGTGGTGCAACATTCAGAGTTTGCTGGACTCCCCCCTGTGGTGTAGGCTATGTCGGAGGCTACGTAACAAAGACCATTTGTATGAAATTGACCCAACCTAGTTAAAACTGGACAATTTACATGTCATCCCCCATATGGGCCCACCACGCTTCCACTGCAGTTGAGGCAATTTACATTTAATACCACTTGTAAGACCCCATTTTTTCTTTTCAAAACACGGGGTCTTTGGCCCAGAACCGCCGCTTTGTGGTGACACCATCACGCCCGGGAAGGTCGTCACTACAAAACGCCGATCCCGCCGGCCATATCGATCACGGGATAGTTGCAAAGTATGAGAGTACATGAAATTAGAACTCTAACACATGTCCACAAAAATCATATATATAGTAATAATTCTCCACGAAGGGAGAGCACACAACAATAATAATAAAGGTACTGAAAATCGGGCTCATGCCCGATACATCAAAGTCCTCACTACAAGTCACTTATCGCGGAAGCAAATCTATAACAACTACTAGCGAACAGGACTCACTGTCACAGCTGTCTGAACTTTGGTGCTAGACTGTCCCGTCTCTAAGCGTGCCGACCTCATGGGCTGCACCTCCAAGCTAGGATCCACGATCCCCTAAAATGATTTGGTTCGAAAACCGTTAGTCTAAAAGACTATGTCCTATCATCCCCCACCCCTCCCCTAATGGCTCCTATGCACCGAGCGGAGAGGAGGAAAGGAAAGGTAATGAAGGTGGAGAATAATCAAGGCAGGTGATAGAGGAACTAGTCTAAAAGTTCTATATAAACAGGTAGAATAAAGCTGTAAGTATGAGAAAGGTAAACAAAAAACATATAACCTTAACTTATATGAATGCCCATACAAACTTATAAGTTAAGGGATCATTTACAAGGCTCCCATTGTATAAAAAGTCCCATACAGATTTATACGTTGGGGTGTCAATTTTCAAGCAAGCAATATAAATATCCATAGAATAATAACCTTAGCTTATAAGCACGCTCACACAAGCTTATAAACTAAAGGGTCGTTTTGCAGGGCCTATTATATAAAGTGTCCCATACCACTTTATACAATAGGTGTCAAGGGTTATATGTAATGATTTATGATATGCTATGTTATGCCATGAATCACACAAGTGCAACACACCCACCCGAATCTGTGCACACAGACATTTAGTTTCCCCTTTTTGGAACCTAACCTCCCAGGATACCTTCGTAGTGGCAAACGGAAGCGGTGGGTAGGGCCTCGTCCACCTCTAAACCGGTAATCGCACTACCAGTCAGACCTATCGTACGCCTCGACATTGGTGCACTAAGCGGAGCTCCTGCGTACTCTTTGCTGGCTGGTCCACCGGACTTAGATTGGCGAAGTGCTAAACCACACTTGCTGAGTCAACGTATTGGCGTCGGTGCATCGACCCTCCAACACCGAAGACCCACCACCTTATAATTTATGCACATGCAATCTTGATGTATCAACCACCGAGACAACGCTCCCCGGACTAACCCGTCCGTAACAACCAAAAATCGAGCCAAAGCTCCCCGGACTATCCCGTCCATCACAAAACCACCCGGGCCATCGGCCCGCCGTGCTAACCTGCCCATCACCAAAACCACCACCGAGCCTACCGCTCATGAGGCCTAACCTAACCTCCCGAGACACCGGGGTGTGTGAAAGTGGACCCCTAATTATACTAGTTGCTCTTAAACATTAATTTTCCCTACGATTTAGGTTAGCCCAGGACTGCCCAAGGTATTCCCGGTGAATGGCTCCCACAGGGCACATTAAGGGCAAAATGCCCTTAGTTAGGGCACCTTGCCCAATTTAGGCCTAGGATGATCCTAAGTCAACTTGGCCACCCTGGGTTGACTCAAATGGACCTTCCAATAGGTTGGTGAGGTTATGGTTGGGTCTTGGAGTCATGGTGAAGCCCCATGATCATCCTAAACTAGTGTTTAGAAACATACTATTTGCAGGCCATAGTGATCTCTCCCACATTCCTAGGTCCACTTGGTCTTCTTAGGCTTCCTAGGATTTTGTCATGACCTAGTCATGACAAAACCACTCCAAGGGGTCTAGTTGTCTGAGGGATGTTACAAGAGCACACTAGAAGGATGATCTGGATTTGTTGCATCTCCGGAATAGAACTGAGAAGGGAGAGCTACCTGATTTCTCCTTGGATAAGTTTGATACCTTAAAGTATCGGGGTAGATTTTGTATTGCCGCTTTTGGTGATATTCGAGCTAAAATCTATACTGAAACTTATGGATCTAGTACTGCCTACCATCCTGGTTCCACAAAAATATATAAAGATCTAAAGCAGATTCTTTGGTGGTCGAGGATGAAGAATGATATAACAAAGTTTATGGCGGAATTTTATACGTGTCAGCGTGTTAAGGCTGACCATAGGAGGCCTGGTGGTAAATTGACACCGCTGGATATTCCAAGTTGGAAGTGAGAGAGTATTTCGATGGATTTCATCACTGGCTTACCGAGATCTCCATGTGGGCACGACTCTATTTGGGTGATACTTGATAGATTGACTAAAAGTGCTCACTTCGTACCTTTTAAGATCAGATATTCTATGAAGAAGATAGCTGAATTATACCTTGATGAGGTTATCAGATTGCATGGAGTTCCAGTCAGTATTGTATCGATCCACTCTAGATTTACATCCCGTTTTTGGAAGAGTTTATAGGAGGGGTTGGGTACCAATTTGAGATATTTCACCGCCTATCATCCGTAGATAAATGGTCAGACGGAAAGAGTTAATCAGATCGTAGAAGACATGATCGGGTGTTATATTTTGGATCACGGTGGTGCTTGGGATGAACGCCTAAGACTCATGGAGTTTGCATACAAAAATAGTTACCAAGAAATTCTGCAGATGGTCCCGTTTGAGGCCTTATATGGGAGGCGTTGTAGGACTCCTTTGTTTTGGGCTGAAGTTGGTCAAAGACCGTTGCTAGGTCTGGAAGCCCTTGAAGTGTCGTGACTCTTATTCTAGAAAAGCTCCGTGTTGTCCAACCCCGTGTCTCGCGAGTGAGGTCGCCAAGAACCACACCGGGCGGTCCAGATTGTCCAAGCAACAGGCAAGCCCCACAAAGGACTAAAGATTGTGGGCAAGATCGGCAAGGAGAAGCCGAACCCGAGCTCGGCATTCGTCGATCGCAAGCTCGGTATTCGCCGAGCTAGACCAGGATTTGTCGAGCTGAGGTCGACTAATGAAAGCCAACTGATGGGCGAGCTCGCCATCCCGAATCGCGCTCGCCGAAGGAGATCGGCAACAGCAGGCGAGCAGGATCTACTGAGGTGGCCAGGCTCCCCAGCTCGCCCAGATATATGAGGTACTTTTTACTGTTTTGCCCCCGTTGGTCTACCCATAGCCCTTCAAAACAGCGGAGTTTGGCTGTTGGAAGACCTGACCAAGGGGTTTTTGGTAACTTCAGGTCAGTATAGTTTGGTTATTGGTAGTTCATATCCTGAAAACTATAAATAGGACCCAAGGGGTACCTCAGAAAGCATGCTTCCTGTGCTCTCCTGCGCCAGTTTACCCATAGCCCTATAATAGTGAAGTAGGCGTGTGACAACATCTTCCCCGAGGGCGAACTCCATAGGAGACTGAGATTTCGGTTTCAACATTTTGGTGCGTGGAGCGTGGTCAGTGCAGAAAAGCTTCAGCGAGCCCGATGACAGGAGGACAGGGATCTGACAGGCCATACTCGCCGCCCCCTGCCTCTCGCCACATTGAGGATGTTCGAGGATTTCAGGAGTGAGGTGCTGAACCTCGTCAAGTTATCACTCGGCACGCAGGACGAGTGTTCGACCCCAGCATCCCAGATCGCGGCAGCCCCCTCTCTGGGCGAAGATGCTCCCGACAGGCGAGCTGGGAATGAGGTGGCTGAGGAGGGCCGGGGGTGCGAGCTCCCCGGGCGTGAGCTCTTCCCTGGCTCGGTAGGCCGAGGCCGGTTCGGCGAGCTGGGCTCGCGAGACTCGCCAGCTCGCCCAGTGGGGGGAGGAAGCCCCTTCAGTGACTTGGTTTCCTCTTCCCTAGTTCCAGATGGATTCAGGGAGCCCGAAATGTCCTACTACACTGGGAAGGGAGATCCAGTCCAGCACGTTCAATGGTTCGAGGATGTGGTTTCAATCCGGCAGATGTCGGAAGGGTTCAAGTGTCGACTCTTCGCTATCACCCTCAAGGAAAGGGCAAGGGATTGGTTCCACCAGCTACCGGCCAGCTCCATCTACTGCTTCGAGGACCTGCGCCTGGGATTCATGCTGAGGTTCACTACCTCGAAGAGGATTAGGAAGGAGTTTGAATCACTGTTCCACATCAAGCAGGGGGTGAATGAGATGCTGGGGAGCTACGTGGATTGGTTCCAGGAGGAGGTTACTCAGGTCCAGGAGATGCCGTGCCACAGTTTGATGATGGCCTTTACCCTGGGCCTGCAGCAGGGATTCTTCAGGATGGAGCTGTAGAGAGTTCCCCCCCTCTCCTACGAGGAACTGATGGAGAGGGCGGTGAGAGAAGTTGACGGGGAGGCGTCAAACCCGGAGTTTGTGCGGAAGCTAGACAGGTGGGCCACCGAGGAGGAGAAGGAGTTGAGAGGAAGGGGACAGAAGGAGAGGAGAGGAGAGCCCCGGTAGAGGGAGCAGAGACAGCTCCAGGTGCAACAACAGCCTAGGTGGGGGCATCAAGAGCCTAACCGTTGGTTGGGCTAGAGGCCTGAGTGGCAAGGGCAGGGGCCACAAAGAGGGTATTAAGAAAGGGATCGCTATCAAGCGGGGCAAGATCAATTACACCCCCCAGGATGGAGGCAGGCCCCGAGGCCCCGACTCCCCAATCAAGAAGAGGCGATGACCATAGCCATGGGGGAGACGAGGAGAGTAGAAAGGAGGAGAAGGAGAGAAGTTAGGGTGGAGTTGCCCTATTGCGACTTCCACCAGGAAGAGGGGCACACCACAGCCACATGCCCGAAGTTCCTTGAAATGAGGGGGAACAGGGAACAGCAGCAGCAGCAGCAGGGGAACCAGGAAGTGAGGATCGAGGAGGTCCTGCCTCGGGCAGAGGAGGACCGTTGCGAAGACTGGTGGACGTTGGTACCTGAGGAGGGATCAGAGTGATCCACGGGGGGGGGGGGGGGGGGGGGGTCGAGGCTTCCCTAAAGGCGAGCCTCCACACCATGTATCGTTGGAGCGTTGCCTCCACATCCCAAACCCCACCCCCAGAAGAGAGGATCACCTTCTCCAGAAGCGACATGCCGGATCACGAGGATCCATTCTGTGATGCGCTGGTCATCAAGGCAGCCATCGAGAATTTTACAGTCTCTCGGATCCTCATTGACAACAGAAGCTCCGTCAATGTTATCTTCAAGAAGGCGTTTGACGCGATGAAGGTGGAGGCGAAGAGAGTGCTGGCCTTGGACGAACACTTGTTCGGGTTCTAGGGGGAGAGGAAGGAAGTGTAAGGAGGAGTCGGCCTCCATGTCACCCTGGGGGGCAGTCCAGAAACTACAGGTTCGTCATTATGGATGCCCCCAGCAGCTACAACGCCATCTTCAGGAGGCCCCTTATCAGCGCCTTCCGCTGCATCCCCTCATCATTCAATCAGTGTTTGAAGTTCAATGCCGAGGGGATTCAGGTCAGGGTCAGGGGGGACCCCAAGGTGGAGCGGGAATGGTATGTCACCGCTGTGAACTCCATCTCTTGGCAGGAGGGAGCTGAGGAGATGGGGCGAAGGATGGAGGAAGCTGAGAAGGAGGCAGGTAGAGAGGAGCTGGAGGTAGAGAACTATACAGAGGAGGAAACAGCAGGAAAAGACCAGGAGGAGATGGCCGAAATGATGGCCGTGGAGGAAAAGTTGGAGGTGGAGGTCCCCGTTCCGGAGGAAAGGGATGCTGAAGGATGTGGGGAGCAGTACAGGTTGGAGGCTGCAGAGGAAGTGGTGGAGTTGGAAGTCCTCACTCGGGGAGGCAGGGTGGAGAAGGTCCGCGTCAGCGGAGGGCTGACCCCGGAGGACCAAGGCAGGATGCTGGAGTGTATCCAGAAGAATGTGGACATCTTCGCATGGAACGCCGCAAAGATGTCGGGGGTTGACGTGGATGTGGCCTGCCACCGCCTCAACCTGGACCCCGGAACATGCCCCGTCCAACAAAAGAAGAGGTCCACTACGGACAAGCTGACAGAGCCCATCAGAAAGGAGGTGGCAAAGCTTCTCAAGGCCGACTTTGTGTCCGAAATCCATTACCCCGGCTGGGTCTCCAATGTGGTCATGGTCAAAAAGGGAGACGGCCGGTGGCGAATGCGTATCGATATCTCTTTACTTAATAAATCTTGTCCTAAGGACTGTTATCCTTTGCCTCGGATCGACGCGCTGGTTGACTCCGCCGTTGACTTTTTTTGTAATGAGCTTTCTAGATGCTTTTTCAGGTTATCATCAAATCAGGATGCACACCCCGGACATCAAGGATGTCTCGTTCATCACGAGGGACAGATGCTACTATTACAATATGATGCCCTTCGGGCTAAAGAACGCAGGGGCGACCTACCAGAAGATGATGGATAGGGTCTTCAAAGAGCAAAAGGGGAGGAACCTGGAGGTGTATGTGGATGACCTCATGATCAAGAGTCAGGATGTGGACTCCCACCTCCAAGACATAAAGGAGACCTTTGCCACCCTGTGCAAGTATAAGATGCGGTTGAATCCCCTGAAATGCATCTTTGGGGCTAGCAGGGGAAAGTTCTTGGGGCATCTCCTCACCCCTGCGGGGGTTGAGCCTAATCCTGACAAGGTCAAAGCTATCATGGAGCTAGGGTTGCCACAGAATACCAAGGAGGTGCAGCGCCTGACAGGGAAGTTGGCAGGGATGAGTAGATTCCTCTCCCGGGCTGGAGAAAAGTGCTCCCCCTTCTTCAAAATGCTAAGTGGTGGTCAAAGGTTTGAATGGACCAAGGAGTGCGAGGAGACATTCCAGGCCCTCAAGGTGCAGTTGACGCAGGCTCCGCTGCTCCAAGGGCCCAAGGAGGGGGAGGGCCTGTTTTTGTATCTCGGGGTCGGGACAGAGGCCTTGAGCTCCGTCATAGTTCGGGAGGAGGGGAAGAAGCAGCTCCCTATTTACTATGTGAGTCGGGTCCTGAGGAAGGTCGAGCCCCGGTATCCAATTTTGGAGAAGCTGGCTTTCTCCCTGATCATCTCAGCCCGAAGGTTGCGACCTTATTTCCAATCGCACTCAATCTGAGTGGTGACTGACCATCCTCTCCGCAACATCTTTGAGGCGGTGGAGCATTCTGGTAGGCTAGCCAAGTGGTCGGTGGAGTTGAGTGAGTTTGACGTTTCCTTCGTTCCGCGCCTCTCGATCAAAGCTCAAGCGATGGTCGACTTCTTAGCTGATTATGTGATTGAGGTGGCAGAGGAGAAGATCACTCGTCTGACTCCTTGGAAGGTGAAGGTGGATGGCGCCTCGGGAAGACATTCCCTAGGAGTGGGAGTGATCTTGGAGAGCCCACAAGGGACTAGTATTAAGCAGACGGTAGTGGTTCACTTTTCCATCACCAAAAATC
Organism: Platanthera guangdongensis; assembly: GCA_039583875.1. Taxonomy (NCBI): domain Eukaryota; kingdom Viridiplantae; phylum Streptophyta; class Magnoliopsida; order Asparagales; family Orchidaceae; genus Platanthera; species Platanthera guangdongensis. The sequence goes on along the minus strand of CM077161.1, from coordinate 63,223,050 downwards.
AAGCTGAGTATGAGGCCGTGATAGCAGGGCTATGCCTGGTCAGGGAGCTAGGGGTGCCGGAAGTGGAGGTCCTTACCGACTCAATGGTGGTAGCTTCCCAGATCAACGAGGAGATTGAAGCAAGAGAGCCTACCTTGCGATTGTACTTAGCCAAGGTAAAGGGGGTCATCGGCACGTTCCAAACTTTTTCCATCCAGCACGTGCCCTGGGAGGAAAATGAGCAGTTCGATCAGCTCGCAAAGCACGGTCCATAGGTGGGGGTACCATCACTAACCTATTTCGCCCTTCCATCGAAGAGGGGGAGCTCATGGAGATAGATCAACAGACTTCATGGATGGACCCAGTTGTAACTTTCCTTTCCACGAGAGAGTATCTAGAGGGGGCAGATAAGAAGAAGCTCAGGCATAAGTCGACGTACTACCTCCTCCAGGATGGGCAGCTGTACAGGAAGACACTGTAGGGGATGTTGGCTCATTGTGCGGCCGAGGGGGAGGTACAAAGAATCTTGGAGGAAGTCCACTCCAGAGAGTATGGGAGCCACTCCGGGAGTCGGACCCTGGAAGGGAGGATTGTCAGGCAGGGGTACTTCTGGCCCACCCTGGGCCATGATGCAACGGAGTTCACAAGAAGGTGCCACAAATGCGAGCTGTTTGCCCCCTCCAGCTACATCCGACCCAGCGCCTCAAAAGTATCACGGCCCCCTGGCCCTTCGCCATTTGGGGATGGATTTGGTAGGGCCGTTCCCCCAGGCTAGTGGGCAGAGGAGATTCCTCCTAATAATGATCGATTACTTCTCCAAGTGGTTGGAAGTGAAGGCGCTGGCCAAGGTGACCTCCCAGGTTATCAGAAACTTTGTTTGGGGGGAGATCATCTGCTGCCATGGGCTGCCCCAGGACATTGTCACGGACAACTGGCCACAGTTTGTCAGCGCTGAGTTCACCAATTTTTGCGAGCAGCTTGGAATCGACCTCAGGTTCGCCTCGGTCCATCACCCCAGGAGCAACGAGCAGGTGGAGGCCGCGAACAAGATCATTGTCAACCTCCTGAAAAAGAAAGTTGAAAATCTGAAGGGAAACTGGGTGGAGCAGCTCCCCGCGGTTCTCTGGGCCCTGAGGACCACCCCCAACACAGCTACCGGAGTGACCCCCTTCAAACTCTCCCATGGATGCGAGGCAGTGCTCCCTGTGGAATTTGAAGTTCAAACACCTCGAGTTGTTGCGGCCAAGGAAGGCATGGAAAAATGGTAGGCTGAGAACAAGGAGGAGCTGCGGCTCTCCCTTGACATGGTGGAAGAACTGTGGGATCTTTCTGCCCTTCGGCAGGAAGAGGTGAAGAGACGGATGGCCAAGTACTTCGACAAGCACGTCAGAGTCAAACAATTTGTGGAGGGGGACTTGGTGTTGAGGAAAGTGGATGCAGCAGGGAGATCAGCAACCATGGGGAAGCTCAACCCCAGCTGTGAAGGCCCACTTATTGTAAAAGAAGCGTTGAGATCAGGGGGGTATCGACTCCAAAATGTGGAGGGTGAGACCCTAAGTCTCACATGGAGTGGTGACGACTTAAAACGATTTTCCATAGAAGCTTGCAAGTTGTGCCTTGATTTTTAATGAAAGTTCTTTAATATGCCAATGTTGTCGCTATGGGCTCGCATGAAGAAGTGAAGTGAATTTGGACCCCAAGCAGATCCCAATGTCAGGCTCTCACATAGCTGGCAGTACTGGAAGTCACTCGGTGTCATCCTTGGGCCTCGAGCAGATCCCACTATCAGGCTCTCACCTAGCTGGCATGGATGGAATTCACTCGATGGTGTTCGTAGTGGACCCTGAGCAGATCCCACTGCCAAGATCTCAACTAGCTGGCAGGGCTGGAAGTCACTCGGTGTCATCCTTGGGCCTCGAGCAGATCCTGCTGTCAGGATCTCACCTAGCTGGTAGGGTTGGAAGTCACTCGATGGTGGTAGTAGTGGACCACGAGCAGATCCCGCTGCCAGGATCTCACTTAGATGGCAGGGCTGGAAGTCACTCGGTGTCGTCCTTGTGCCTCGAGCATATCCCGTTGTCAGGCTCTCACCTAGCTGACAGGGCTGGAAGTCACTCGATGGTGGTAGTAGTGGACCCCGAGTTGATCCCGCTGCCAGGCTCTCACCTAGCTATCAGGGCTGGAAGTCACTCGGTGTCATCCTTGGGCCTCAAGCAGATCCCGCTGTCAGGCTCCTACCTAGCTGGAAGGGCTGGAAGTCACTCGATGGTGGTAGTAGTGGACCCCGAGCAGATCCCGCTGTCAGGCTCTCACTAGCTGGTAGGGTTGGAAGTCACTCGGTGTCATCCTTGCGCCTCGAGCAGATCCCACTGTCACGCTCTCACCTAGATGGCAGGGCTGGAAGTCACTCGATGGTGGTAGTAGTGGACCCCGAGCAGATCCCGCTGTCAGGCTCTTACCTAGCTGGCAGGGCTGGAAGTCACTCGGTGTCATCCTTAGGCCTCGAGCATATCCCGCTGTTAGGCTCTCACCTAGCTGGCAGGGCTGGAAGTCACTCGATGGTGGTAGTAGTGGACCCCAAGCAGATCCCGCTGTCAGGCTCTCACCTAGCTGGCAGGGCTGAAAGTCACTCGGTGTCATCCTTGGGCCTCGAGCAGATCCCGTTGTCAGGCTCTCACCTAGCTGGCAGGGATGGAAGTCACTCGATGGTGGTAGTAGTGGACCCCGAGAAGATCCCACTGCCAGGCTCTCACCTAGCTGGCAGGGCTGGAAGTCACTCGGTGTCATCGTTGGGCCTCGAGCAAATCCCACAGTCAGGCTCTCACCTAGCTGGTAGGGCTGGAAGTCACTCGATGTTGGTAGTAGTGGACCCCGAGCAGATCCCGCTGCCAGGCTCTCACCTAGCTGGCAGAGCTGGAAGTCACTCGGTGTCATCCTTGGGCCTCGAGCAGATCCCGTTGTCATGCTCTCACCTAGCTGGCAGGGCTGGAAGTCACTCGATGGTGGTAGTAGTGGACCCCGAGCAGATCCCGCTGCCAGGCTCTCACCTAGCTGGCAGGGCTGGAAGTCACTCGGTGTCATCCTTGGGCCTCGAGCAGATCCCGTTGTCAGGCTCTCACCTATCTGGCAGGGCTGGAAGTCACTCGATGGTGGTAGTAGTGGACCCCGAGCAGATCCCGCTGCCAGGCTCTCACCTAGCTGGCAGGGCTGGAAGTCACTCGGTGTCATCCTTGGGCCTCGAGCAGATCCCACTGTCAGGCTCTCACCTAGCTGACAGGGCTATAAGTCACTCGATAGTGGTAGTAGTGGACCCCGAGCAAATCCCGTTGTCAGGCTCTCACCTAGCTGGCAGGGCTGGAAGTCACTCGGTGTCATCCTTGGTCCTCGAGCAGATCCTGCTGTCAGGCTCTCACCTAGCTAGTAGGCCTGGAAGTCACTCGATGGTGGTAGTAGTGGACCCCGAGCAGATCCCGCTGCCAGGCTCTCACCTAGCTGGCAGGACTGGAAGTCACTCGGTGTCATCCTTGGGCCTCGAGCAGATCGCGCTGTCAGGCTTTCACCTAGCTGGCAGGGTTGGAAGTCACTCAATGGTGTTCGTATTGGACCCCGAGCAGATCCCGCTGTCAGGCTCTCACCAATCTGACGGGCTGAAGGTCACCCAGAGAAGTCCTTACCCCCCCGGGTAGTGTCTACAAACTTGGCCCTTCCAAGAGAGGAGAGCTCGGCATGGGCGAGTTCGAGTTCGCTGCCCCAGCTCGGGCTCAGCAGAAGATCGACAAGCTAGAGCCTTGGACCTCGCTAAGAGGAGGCGGGTCCCGCCGGGCCACCTCGTCCCCCCACTAGGTTTTACTCAGGAAGATTTAGAAAAGATGGTCTCACATCAATAAGATGACGGACAGCTCACGAGCAAGCTGGGGCGAATCCTGAGAACTGGCAAGCCAGGCCCTGGGACCTCGCCAAGGGGAGGCCGATCCCGCCGAAAGGCCCCTCCCCCGCCTTATTTTACTTGGGAAAATTCAGTTTTATTTTTGATTAAGAAGGCCAAGGACAACTCGCGAGCGAGCTGCGGCGAAGCCCTGGGAATTGTCGAGCACTCAAGATACTCTCTCGTGGGCGCGTACTAATGACTATCCTACTCACAGTACTTGTCTATGCGACGTCGCCTGGGGAAGTACTCGCGGATATGCAGAGCACGACAAAAAGAAAACAAAAGTATTGGCACGGGTATGATCAAAATCTTTTTCATTAAATAAAGGTGTTTACAGGGGCTCTCCTCGGCCAGTAAACAAAAAAAAAGAAGATTATACAAATTTAGGCCTCGCCCCCCCCCCCCCCCCCCCCCCCCCCCCCCCCCCGCCGACCGGTCCTCCCCTTCGCCCGATTGATCCTGGAAGCCCTTCCCGAACATCGCATCCAGGCTATCCTCCTTCTCGTTGGGCGGTGTCACCGGGAACAAGCTCAGCATCAGGTCCTTGGCAGAGATCTCCTCGCACCCCTCCACCAGCACCCCAGTGTCCTTCAACATCTAGAGGGTGCATTCGGCAGCTTGGATTGAGTTGATCCGTAGCATCTCGGTGAGGTCAGCCTCGCCAAAGACCCGTGGCTTATTATAGGGGAGGGTAGGGTCGACGTCGCCGACCGAGAAGAAGATCTCCGCCTGGCGTCGGGCCTCGCGGCTGAGGTTCTGGTTCTCCTCCTTCAGCCTTGCATTCGCCCCCTCCAGCTCGGCAAGCTGGGCGCGCAGCTGGCCGATCTCCTCCTCCTGCTCGTCATTTCGAGCCCGCAGCTCCGCGGCAGCCTTAGCATCCTTATGAAAGAGAGAAATTCGTTAGCAGCGCAAAATATTTCAAGTAAAAGAAGGAAGGAGCCTGATACTCACCAACCCGCCGGCGGCCTGGGCGAGGAGACCCTCGATGCCGAGCTGCCTCGCCTGGTCGGCGACCTTGTCCTTCACGACATCGCGAGCCTGCTCGGCTTTTAGGAGTTGATTGCTGAGGGCAAAGCTGCGGCGGGTCAGCATGTGGTGGAGATCCATGGTCCGCAGGTGGGCCTGCAGACCCTCATGGCCAAGCTGCCGCAGGCTCATGTTCTTGTATGCCTCAGCATCCTCGCGACCATAGAGGCCGAAGCCGAGGGCGTAAGCATGGCCAGTGGCGGGCTCGCGGTCATGCCAGGACGGATGTAGAGTGGAGATGGAGACCCGATGTGCTAGCTCATCCCACTACACCATGGGCTCCCCCGCCGAGTCCTTCCACCGCCCCCCGAAGTTGAAGAGGGGATTTTGTTTCAGCGCCCAGCGCTCGCGAGCCGCCCTCTTCGCCGAAGGAGGTGGGGAGATTTCCGCCGTAGAAGAAGGAGCCTCGCTACCCTTCCGGCCTTTGCTGGTGATCTCCTTCAGCGGGCTCTCTGGCGACGCGTCGTTGGGGGGGGGGGGGGGGTCAGATGAGCGTATGTATTTGGTGATGGATTGATGTTGATGTTGTTTTCCCAGCGGAGCGAGTACGACCTTCTTCATCTTCTTTGGTACTGGCTGGCGGTGTGGCGGGTTCGACCCCTCGTCCTCAGGTCGCGTCTTGCTGGAAGAGGGTTGGGAGAAGGCACCCTCATCTTGGCAGGCCGCCTCCGCCTTCTCGCGAGCAAGGGGGTCCGGGTGCGACCCCGGGTCCGCAAACGGCGGGTTCCCGGGAATCAACCGCTCCCCTGCAAGGAAAAACTTGGAAAAAAAGTTAGAAGATTTTCAACAAGCAATATGATGAGCTCAGTAATCTGGCGAGTTCGGCAATGTGGAGAGAACAAAACCTTTACCGGGTAGGACATGAAGAAGCGCATCAAGGCCCCTTCGTAGGTAGGCGACCTCGAAGTCCTTCTGGAGGAAGTATTTGTGGAGCTCGACATCGTTGCCGGATACGGCCGGCGGGCGGTAGACATCCTCGCCTTTATGTCGCGGCGAGTACAGGATGTTGCCGAGATCACGCTTGATAAAAGAGATCCGGGTCATCCAGTTATGATGCTTGTTCGCGATCTCGCAAACTTTGATCAGCGAGCCGCCGAAGTAAGCGACCCCATCCGGCGTCGCCTTGTAAGAGAAGAGCTTCCTGAACACTATCAGGTTGAACTCTATCCTCTCTCACCGGAGGTAGATCGCGAACGCCACCATCATGGCGATGGCGTTGGAGTTCAGCTACGCGGGTACCGCGCCATAGTGCTTCAAAATTTGTAGGACCTCCGGCCAGACGGGGAGGCACAACCCCACCTCAAAGTGAGAAATGGGGAAGGCAAGCTTGTCATCGTAGAAGGTATTGATGGCCTCCCCTTGCCACGGCCGGCGCGCCTCGAAGCCCGGCGGCACATATTATGTCTTGAACTCCGCGAACTCCTCCTCGCTGGTATGCCCCTTGAAGAAGCAGTAGTCGGTGAAGTGCTGGGGGCACTTGCTGCGGCCATCAGCGTCGGGATTGGTCTTGCCCATGCTCGCGAAAGAAGACGGGGCGCGAGTAGAAAAGGAGAAAAGCGCAGAGAGAAAGAGAAAGCAATAAAAGCACAGTACGAGGGTTGGTGGTGGTGGTGGTGGTGGGGGGGGGGGGGGCTATTTATAGAAAAATAAGCTCAAGGACTTCCGGCGCGTCCCAACCAAGGCTAAGTCAAACATCGCGATATATTATTTGAATAACGCATGTCCAAGAATATTCTAAAATTACTTATTACAGAGACCAAGTTCAGGAATAAAAAAGTGGGGCGCGCGAGCAGGGGGAGCACCATGATGCGAGTATCGGTCGGCTTGACAAAGGAGACGCCCTCTTATCTACCACGGTCTCGCGGCTCCCGCCCCCCAGACTGTCGCGCGCGGAGCAGCTTGCGGATCCTCCACGAATTCCTCGCCACTGAGAGGCCATCGTTTATCTCGTCCAGAAGCCGGGAAGGGGACATCAGCTCGCCAGCCTGGCCGCTTCGCACCTCGTCAGCAAGACGCGCGTAGTCACGTTGTAGCTTCTCATTGACCCCCTGCACCTCACACAGCCCGCACACCAACTTCTTGAGAAGCTTAACCTCCCACCTCGTCAGCTCTACTTGATCCACTTCGGGGCCCAGGTAAGAGTCCAACGCGCTTGGGGATTGGAGTGGAGAGTAGCGGGATGCCCGCGAAGATTCCTCGGCAACAAATTGGCTGGGGGGAACTGTGGAGACAAATGTCAGCAAAAAGAGGAATGCAGGAAAAGCGGATGGAGCAAGAATCCAAGCAAAATTGACCTGACGAGCTCGGCAACTCGAAGGAGATGCGGGGAGGGATGAACCTCTGATCCTTCCCGCGACCTGGGACGCAAGTCCCCGGTGAGAGAAGCTCGAATCCCGGGTTAGGGATGGTTCCTAGACCCGCTCTCGCGGCCACGACGGATTGCCGAGGAGAGGGGGTGCGCATCGGCAAGCTCGACCTCTATGAGCTCAGCCCCAAGGTCCCAAAGGGAGGGGACGGCTCCCGGTGGGGGTTTTCCGGAGTCATGAACCGCGAGTCCCCAAGAGTGGTCTTGGCTCGTGGGGTGGCGTCTCGCGGCGTGGTGTCATCTACACCATCAGGGCGGCGGTCTGGGCCGTCGCAGACCTCGACAACATTCCTCCCTCTTTCGGAGGCAGAAAGAGTGGAGGAGCCGGTCTCATGCTCCAAGGTGGCCCTCAGGTCATTGTAGATGGGCTCGACCGCATGGGGGAACAGTTTCATCTTCTTGGAGCTGGGCTCGACAGAGCCACCCTGTGGTACAGTGGCAGGGACCGCCGTCAGGGCGGCTATGTGAGTTGCAGAAGCCTGGCGAGCTCGATCTAGACGCTCTTGAATCTCCTTGGGGAGCGGCATCTTGGCAGGGTTAGAGCAAAGGGAATGGCAAGAGTCAGGCAGGTAAGCAGGTGCATATTTATAGCCATAGGTGGACCCCACCCGGCAGGTGGGCCTTGATGGCCTGTACGGATGATAACAAGAGAGGGGTGGTAGATCTGATACCTTCGATGACGACATAGGAATCCCCATGCCTCAAGGTGATCTTCTTTGACAAGCAGTCGATCTGGGCATGGTTTCAATGCAACCATGTCATGCCCAGGATCAAATCGAAGGCTGGCATCCTTAGGATCGTCACTAGTGCTTTGAATACCTTTCCGCCGATCTCCACCTCCATGTTGTAGTAGGAAGAGGTGAATAGCTTTGATCCGTCGGGTAGACGCACCCTCACGGTCAAGCCTGTGAATCGCCGCACGCCTTCTAGTCCATCCACGAAGGTTTCCGACATGAATGAGTGTGAAGTTCCAGTATCGAATAACGTATAAGCGGGCGTGCCGTCGACGAAGACTATGCCTGGGTAGTTAAATATCTTAGAAATCTAGTTATGGTTTTCCTTCCTAGTTCTAATAATTCTATATCCATGAGTCTAGCTTTTTAGGAAAGAAATGAACTTAAAATTACTGGCGTACCTATTATCACTTGCTCCGGGTTCCGAGGTTCAGCCAGATCTAAGGCATACAATTGCCCTCTATCCTGTCTGTGGTCTCCGCCCTGGAATCCACGTCGTCAGCCGCTTCCTCGACCTACATACTGCTGAGCAGGCGGGGCAGCCTGCGGTGCTGGTAGGGGTGCCCCCCTCATGGAGAAGTTTCTCCGGATATGCCCTACCTGATGACAATTGTAGAACTTGGGCAGGGGAAATGTCATACCCCCGAATCTTTGTGTCTCCCGCATCTGGAGAGGTTGAGGAGCCATTACCACCGGCTCCCTCGGCTCCTATCTCACCTCTTGACGAGGTTGGTCCTCTACCCTTCTCCCATCTATACCATCAGTAATGCGGCCCCATCGCTGATCATTTCTGGCTCCCCGTCCTTGATCCACATTTGGCCTTTCCGGCCTCGAGTCGTGTGCCAATCTTCCTCAATCCTCTTTGCCATCTCCAACATCCGAGGTATAGGCCCGTCAGATACGAAAAAAAGAGCCTCTCTCAATTCCTCTCACAGACCCTTATAGAACCTCTTGATGTATCCTGCCTCATCCAGCTAATTGGAGTGCGCAAACCGGGCTAAATGATTGAACTCCTGGTGGTACTCCACCACCGTCTTATTGCCCTACTTCAACTGCATGAACCTATCTTCCAGCACATCTCTTGCCGACTGTGGAACAAAGTGCTCCAACAAAGCGGCCCTGTACTCCTCCCAAGTAATGTCAGCAACCTCCTTATCTGCAAATGTCATGTCTAGTAGTGTCTTCGACCATCTCTTGACATGGGACTCCAAGTAAAAGACCACCAAAGGAACCTTCTCCTCCCATGGGCACCGTATCCCGGTCAGCATCTCGTACATGATGTCAAGCCACTCCTCTATCTGTACAGCCGACTCTGTCCCCAAGTAAGATGGGGGAGAAATTCCTCGGAAGATGCTCATCCAATTGCCGCCGGGTTTGGCTGCGGAGCCGGAACCTTCTGGGCCCTAAAAGCCTCCAGAAAGCCTGTCAGAGTCTACCCCACCTCCGACTGTAGAAACGGAGTGGGTGCCGGGGGAGGTGGTGCAATATTCAAGTTTGCTGGACTCCCCCTAGGGTGTAGGCTGTGCCGGAGGCTGCGTAACAAAGACCATTTGTACTCAATTGACCCAAACCTAGTTAAAAGTGTACAATTTACAAGTGATCCCCCATATGGGCACACCACTGCTTCCGCTGCTTAGTTTGTCCCCAAACAAAACTCGTGCGTGGGTGACCTAGGTTTAGTGGACTGCTACTTTTTCGATCAAGGTTTGCTTTGATACCACTTGTAAGACCCCAATTTTTTTTATTTTTAAACCACATGGTCTTAGGCCCAGAACCACCGCTTTGTGTTGACACCATCCGCCCGGGAAGGTCGTCACTACAAAACACCGATCCTGTCGGCCATATCGATCACAAAATAGCAGCAAATGTATGAGAGTACATGAAATTAGAACTCTAACACGTGTCCATATCACATATATAGTAATAATCCTCCACGTAGGGAGAGTACACAACATAATAATAAAAGTACTGGAAATAGGGCTCATGCCCGATACATCAAAGTCCTCACTACAAGTCACTCATCGTGGAAGCAAAACCATAACAACTACTAGCGAACGAAACTCACTGTCCCAGCCGTTTGAACTCTGGTGCTAGACTGTCCCGTCTCCAAGCATGTCGACCTCCTGGGCTGTACCTCCAAGCTGGGATCCACAATCCCCTAAAATGATTTGGTTCGAAAACCGTTAGTCTAAAATACTAAGTCCTATCATCCCTTACCCCTCCCCCTATGGCTCCTAGGCACCGAACGGGGAGAAGGAAAGGAAAGGTATTGAAGGTGGAGAATAAACAAGGCTGGTGACGGTGGAACTATTCTAGCAGTTATTAATATTGTATTTACAGCTAATGAAGGAAAATACAAACTAGCAATAAGGTAGAAAGTAATGCAGAGTAGTAAGTATATGAAAGGTAAACTAAAAAACAAGTAACCTTAACTTATATGAATGCCCATACAAACTTATAAGTTAAAGGATCTTTTACAAGGCTCCCATCGTATAAAAAGTCTCACACTAATTTATACGTTGGGGTCTCAGTTTTCAAGCAAGCAATATATATCCATAGAATAATAAATTTAGCTTATAAGCACGCTCACACAAGCTTATAAACTAAGGGGTCGTTTTACAGGGCCTATCATATAAAATGTCACATACCAATTTATACGATGGGTGCCAGGTTTAAATGCAATGATTTATGCTATGCTATGTTATGCCATGAATCACGCAAGTGCAACAAACCTAACTGACTCTGTGTATACAGACCTTTAGTTCCCCCTTTCTAGAGCCTAACCTCCCAGGATACCTCCGTAGTGGCAAACAGAAGCGGTGGGTTGGGCCTCGCCCACCTCTAAATCGGTAATTGCACTACCAGTCAAACCTATCGTACGCCTCAACAGTGGTGCACTAAGCAGAGCTCCTGCGTACTCTTTGCTGGCTGGTCCACCGGACTAAAATTGGTGAAGTGCTAAACCACACTTGCCGAGTCAATGCATTGGCGTCGGTGCATCGACCATCCAACACCGAAGACCCACCACCTTAGAATTTATGCACATGCAATCTTGATGTATCAACCACCGAGCCAAGGCTCCCCGGACAAACACGTCTGTCATAACCAACAACCGAACAAAAGCTCCCCGGACTATCCTGTCCGTCACAATGATCTGTCAAACCATCGGCTCGCTGGGCTAACCTGCCCATCGCCAAAACCACCGAGCCTACTTTCCGTGTGAGCCAACCTAACTTCCCGAGACACCGGGGTGTGTGAAAGTGGACCCCTAGTTATACTAGTTGCTCTTAAACATTGATTTTTTCTTACAGTTTAGGTTATTCCAGGACTGCCCAAGTTATTCCCGGTGAAGGGCTCTCACAGGGCACTAGGAACTACGATGGGCTGAAGCCCAAAGCTGCCTATCGCAAGGCACTTACTGTTATTGGTTAATACCCGATTCTAAATCCCTTTTAACAGTACTCCGGATCGAACCCTACTGTGTTTTGACCCTCTCTCTCTCTTCATAGGAAAGAGAATCTTTCGTCGATCCCGAGCACCCCCAATCCTACTCTACCCTGCATTTTCCTCATCACAACTTCCAATGATGTACTCAATCTCATTTTTCCCAAAACAACTAACTATTAACCCAAACCCATATGCCCAATTCAAACGCTATCACATTTTTGTAGTTTTACTATATGCAGACCAACCTATACTATATGTTGTACATGATAGGAGGTACTACAAATTGTCATCCACAAGCCTTAGGATATTTAATGGGGGTCTATCATGATATGATTAGCCTAGCTCCAGAAACTTATAATTTTACTAATTAATTTGGTATTTAATTAATTTTCCCCAAAGTTAGGCCATGGGTAATTTGAACATGAAGTATAATATATTCTCAAATAATGACCACCCAAAAATTATGAACACTAGATAATAGAGGAATAACAGTAAATACCAATTTTCATGATTTTCCATAAATTGTTTGGCCTCTAATTAATTAATCCAATAATAAGCCATTAATTATGGGTGAAGAAAAAAGTACTAAAGCTAATCATCAGAAAATTGTAGAATAATTACTGAATCTCAAGGATTACCAGAAAGGGCCTCTGACCAAAAATCACATTTTATCAAGCTCAATAAATATCAAAATAAATTCAATTACTTTTACTTAGAAAACAGCTCCTTGTGAACCAACCCCTACCGATAGACTTCCAAAAATTCCATAAACATTCACAGAGCTTTAAAATGTCAATAAAGGTCTTCTTACCAAATTTAATACGTGTCCATTGAGTGGTTTGTTCATAAGAAATTTCTAAGTAGAAGGTGCAATTTGATGGGTTGTGAATGAAGTACCCCATATAATGATAAAAAATTCAAATTAAAAATTTCTAGGGATTGTTATAGTCTTAAAACATAGCTTGACTAAATATCATCCAAACCCAAGGTTAGGATGCCACATAATAAAATTCTTCAAGACAACTCATGATAGTGCACTTTTCAAAGGAACCCACTCGTAAACTCATCCAGACAATATGTGGTATATTTTAGTGGTTAATATGATTAAGAAAATGACCTCTACCAAAATGTCACACATTTCCAAACGCATATGAGCCACTAGACATTTCCTAAGGTATATGGACCCAAAACACTTACCTAGTGGTTTAAGTGGTGTGCATGTGTCCAAATCCCACCATATCTCTCCATAGGGATTTTCACCAACCTAGCATCACATGGACTAGACAACAAGACCATGCAAGGGCATATCACCCCATGCCCTTCACAAATCCCCAAAGTTCAACCTTAGGGTTCGAACTTGGGTCCTAGGGCAAATCCACCCCAATCCACCCCTAATTTAATGTGAGGGTGTCTAGTATCATAACAAACCAGTGGCCCAAGTTTCAGCCTCTATTGTGGTGATTTGACTACTTAAATCTACAAGGAACACTTTGACCTAAATACCCCCCTTTTGGCCAGGGGTAGGGTTTACTTATTTCCAAACTAAATCATTCTCAAATGGGGTGAAAATTTATACAGAGCCTTATAATGACCCCAAGGGCCACTCACCAAAATTTGGGATGGTTTGGAGGTAATTAGGTCCCCTAATTAAATTACCCTAGGATTATTAAATAATTTAAAAAAACTATAGAAAAAGTATCTCCAAAAATTTCCATTTTTGGACATGACCTAGGTATAGATAGATTGACTCCCTGTCCAATTTTCAAGTCATTTGGACCTGTGGTGAAGTGGGGCACACATTTAAATCTCTGACAAGCCTTAGGTATAGGCCCCACCAAATTGAGTGCTGAGGTCTAACTTTTACTCCAAATTGACTTAAATAAAATTTAGAATAAAGTAGACATCCAGACGTACAGACTTCATGTTGACCACTTTCTCTATACATGTCTCTAAGTATTTTTAATAAATAAAAAACTTAATAGTATTTTCTATGACAGAATCATGAAATGAAATTAATTAAATGCCTAAGATCTAAATTAGCGGTGCACGAATCTTGGCGGCGATCAGGTTTCTGCAACAACACCATCAAGTGCTTCGAATCCTTCATGTAAAGGTTGTCACCTTCTCCCCTCTGCATGGTGATGCTTTTAAGATCCTTAATTGGGGATGGGGAAGGGTGTAAGTCCAATGGACATGAGTGACCATTAATGGACTTTTTCGGTTTCAACCATTTGAAGGGCTGAGCCATCCCATTGGTCGGCCACCTCCTGAAAACCCCTCCCCTACCTCCCAGGAGTAAAAGCCCATCAAGGTGGGGGGGGGGGGTTATGAAACCTCCATGGCTGTGATGACCATTAAGCCCCAATTTTCTCTCTCCTCCCAAGTGGGGTAACTTCCTCCCTCTCTCTCATAGTCATCACTCTCTGAATTTGGTGGGCCCAAAATGTGCTCTCCACTTGCTTAGACTAATGGGCCACACCACTTGGGCTTAGCCCACCTTAATTGGGCTAGGTTAACCTAAGTTGACTACTTTGACCCATGAGTTAACTTTAGTCAACATGACCATTTGGGTTGACCCCAAGGTGCCCTTGGTGACACCTTGGCTTCCCCTAAGGTATAGGAAGGGTTGTGTATGGTTAACTTGGCACCTTGGTGGTCACTTGCCCCTTATTTAGGGCACTTTGACCACTTTAGGGCTAGGATTGACTTGGGTCAACTTAGCCACTAAGGTTGACCCCAATGGGTATTTGGTGATCCATTGACATCACCTTAGGTCCATGAAGACCGAGGTAGTGTTGGTTGGGCACATTAGGGGCACATTGACCTTAATTAGGGTTCCTTGCCCAATTTAGGATGAAGATGATCCCTGGTCAACTTGGCCACCCTAGGTTATCTCCAATGGACCCTTATGGCTCTAATGTGCCTTGCAATAGGTTGGTGAGATTGTGGTGGGGTCTTGGAGTCATGGTGAAGCCCCATGATGATCTTAAACTAATGTTTAGAAACCTACTATTTGTAGACCATAGCGATCTCACCTACATTCCTTGATCCACTTGGTCTTCTTGGGCTCCCTAGGGTTCTGTCATGACCTAGTCATGACAAAACCACTCCCAGGAGTCTAGTTGTCTGAGGGATGTTACATCATGTACATGAGAAATATGTTCTCCTACCTGAGAAATCCACTTCTACTTCTCGGGAAATGCTTCTTGGTTCTCGGAAATTTCTGCCGGTTTGTTCTCAAGTACTCTGTCCTTCTTCTTGGGATGAACGGTTCGGTCAAACCCGGTTATTTTCTTGAGTGCAGTTATTCGGATTTTACCCTAGGTTTATAAATACGTACTTCTTATTTCCTTCTTCTTTGAGACCGACTTACTGTTCTTCTTCCCGAACAAGAGCGACGTGAGCAAGAGAGATAGTTTTTCCGACATTCTTCCGGTGGCCGCCAGCGGTGCCCCGGTGCTCGAAATCTTCAACTGATCATAGATCCAGAAAGTTCTCAGCGAGAGCATCGTCATCGTGGAAATATCTTCCCTTTTTCTTGAGATTTTCTCGCTAGGATTTTGGGCCCTAACTCCGATTTTTGGGCATTTTTGTTAGATTTTGGCTTCTCTCTTATTCTCTAGCCCCGATCTACGTCAAGGAGTGATTTTTGGGCATCTTTCACCGGTAAAAATCAAGGCAAGTGATGGGTTCTTTTTTTCACTTCCCTTCTTTACCCTAATTTTTGCAGGAATGTCTAACTGCATGTGTTCATGATTATTGATTTAATTTACTGATGTATCATGCCGATATGATCTCTTGACTTATTGCAATTATAATCATCATGTTATTAAATTTTTTTGTTTAGCTTGGGTAAGGATTATTCATTTTGATGATATGATTAAATCCCACTTTTATTAATGTTCTATAATTTTTGTGTAATATAAATTAGTGTTTGTTTAGGATTATTAATTCTTCCTAAAGGTTGATCAACTGTTTCATTCTAGAATTATGTAATAAAATCTGATGTGTCTTTGTTGACTTGAGATTTCTATCATGGTTTTCTTCTTCGTGGTGATGTCGTGGGGCGAGACAAGCCGCCAGGCCCAGATTGGGTTGTGGTGTGCCTCTGGGCTCTAAACCCAGATCGTTACGGTGTTTTCGTTCGGGGTTTTTCTTTGTTGCAGGTGTTTTTAGTGGGTGAATCCACTACCACAATGTTTGATCTCCCTATTAGCACTTTGTGGGGCTCTACCGGGTTTTTTGGGGGCATTTGCAGTGTATGGTGGAGTATCCAGTCTCCCCCGCTTTTAGACGGATGAATTGTATTTGGGGTTGGCCACCCTGCTCGTTTTTGTTTTTGGTGTAGTTGACCACAGGTGGCTAGTAGAGGTTTGTTCCACTTCCTGATGACTTAATCTTGACCATTTTCCCCTTATGGTCTTGTGCATTTGGGGTGCTATTGTTTTACGTGAAACTTCACATAAGTGTTTCCCTTTTTACTTTTTTACCTTACTGTTGTACCTTAATTAAGTATTATTTTCCTTTGGTCTTGGGTTGGTACCCCTTGACTTTGATTACTTTTTTTTGGCTTACATTCTGCCATCACTTGTACCTTCTTGCTGAGGTGTTCTGTCTTTGGAATGCCTCAGGTTCAGAGCTGTAGCTGATTTTGGTGGTGGTTTTGGAGTGCTTGTGCGGTAGTGTTGGCCGTGTTTGTTGCCTTGCCATACCGAGGAACTTTGTTGTTTATTTTTATTTACTAGTTCTGACATACTTGGATTTATGTGGGTTCGTGTTAGTTTGTTGACACCCACAGGATTGTTGTTCTTTTTGGATACTTGCTAGCTACTTAGTTTTTCTTTCTGCAGATGTGGATTACTGGCTCTCTAGAACGTTTTATGTTAGGATTGCATGGTAGTTATTTTCAAGAATAAAAATTACTACTAGTACCTCATGCATTGCACGTTTTTTTTAAAAAAATGTTAAATCACTATATTTAGCGACCGTAAAAAAATCTACTTTTATTGTTATTATAAAGTTAAAACTTGCATACCTTGAGGTGTCCTCTGGGAATCTCTAAGCTCATGTAGGATGTTTAATCTCATAAAAGAAGTATTTTTCCACAGCGTATAACTTCATAAATTTAGATGAGCCACTAAGCCGAGGGATGCGGCTAACTACTATACTCAAATTGATTTTTACTCTAAATAACTTAAAGAACATTTCTTTATGGCTAAGTAGGAGTTTTTCCTGAGCGTACACAGTTATACCATACTGACGTTGCATCATGACGCGTATTTTTCCCTTACTCTGATATACTTCTTTGGCGGTGAAAAATGCGGGTTGTGACATTCTGGGCTCCTATCCTCTTGAAACACTTCTCAAATGGATGACCTGGTCGGCCGCAGAAACTGCATACCTCTTTGCTTCTTTTCCTTGACGCAACGCCAAGTTCTTTGGAACTCTTACCCTCATCTATCTTCCTCTTATCCTTTCTCATTTATTGACCTCAATTCTTGGCATTGTCAATCTCCTTAACTTTTAGATCAGCCTCCATAACTTCATTATAACTTTTAGATCTATAAGCACTAGCTAGCTGCTGGATGTCATTCCTAAGACTACCGAGAAATCATTTAACTCGGATAGACTTTGAAGAAACCATGTCCGGGGTAAATCGACTCAGTTTGCTGAACTATACCTCGTACTCGGTAATAGTAAGATGCCTTTGCTTAAGGTGTAAAAAGAATTCATCAAACGGTCTCACTCGACCGATGGTAGAAACTTCTTTAGCAGCAACTCCTTAAACGATTCCCAGGAACACCCATCCTTAAGATTCTCCTTCTCTCTCAGCCACCAACTCTAAGCAAGTCCCTTGATTTGATATGCAGCGACCATCACCCTCTGCTATGCTGAATCTCCTAAATAAGCAAAAATCTCCTCAATGGTCATTATCCAATCATCCATTGCCATAACATTTGCTCTACCATCATAGGTAGGGGAGTCCTATTCTCTGGAAATACGAAATGAATGTCATCTCTCGTGGCCACAACACCGGGGGCACCAGAGGAGCAGAGGGAACATGAACAGAATGACCTACAACTGGGACCTGCAATTGCGGTAGCTGTCCTAACATAACTGATAAAAATGCTTGGATCTGTGACTGCATCTCCACCATCTGTCTTGATAAAGTCTCATTACTCTGCCGCAGACTTACAATCACCGCTTCGCTCTGCGCACCGGAAGACTCCCCCTTTGATTGGGGAGTCAACCTAGTCGCCACACGCTTGGGCGGCATCTAAACAAATAACGGACATCAAATAAAAGCCTAGCTCAACTGCTAGCACCAAACACTTTAGTTCAGACAATACATAATTAAATACTTGCTCATGCTGCTAACTTGCTCTGTGATTTTAAATTATGATGTTAGGCCTAACTAAGGATGATATACTATCATCCTATTGACTCATGTGCATAAACCATGAATGCATGAATTCTTATTCCCTTTGACACAAAACCATGTGTGTACATATGTCATCATGTAAATCATTAGCTTGGCGTGTGTGCTGATGCAAGATTATGTCATGCATGTTGTGCTATGCAATTTAAAAAGCCCTTAATGCGTGTTATGAGCGGCAAACACATGAAATGTTGTTAACTCTAATTTTATATTTATTTTTTATATAGTTTTTATTTAATAATTAACTATATTTTAATTATATTATATTAATTTTGTTACTGATTACATTCTTTTCTTATTTTATGTCAAATTGGGCTGCCTATACCATTTTGGAATTTCAAGAACTGATCAAGAGACAAAGTTGGACAAAACATGTAAAATCAGAAACTACACGCCCAGGTCACGGGCGTGACCTATTGGTTACGGGAGTGACAGGCATGTGTGACACGACACATGCGTAGAGTGCAACACCACATCAATTAAAATTACATGCCTAAAGGTCACGGGCGTCACCAAGCTGCCACGGGTGTGACGACCAAGCGTGACATGCAGATGACGTTCCAGGACTTGCCTCCACGTCGAATTAAAGCTACACGCCTCGGTCACGGGCATGGCCTATTGGTCACGGGCGTGACTTCGAGCAGTGACACGTTTAATGAAGAAGTTTCAGATCTTGATGGTTTTTTCCTTACATGCCCTCGATCACGGGCGTGGCCAATGGCGTGACCCTTCCAACAATAACCAGAGTTACTCCCGCCATTTCTACTTCCTGCCATTTTCAGCAACCGACAAGACACTCCCTAGTTCACGAGCATGACCTAGGAGCGTGACCCGCCACTTAACGATTTTTGGTGGTTTCGCTCCAACGTTCCCTGGACTTGAATACGATGTTTTCGAACCTTACACGCCCTAGGTCACCGGCATGACCAAGAGGCGTGACCATCCAACAAACTTGCTTATAAATTCTAGACAATTCCAGAAGCTGACGAGGAGATTTTAGGAGTTAGAGTTCTATATTTTATGCTTTATTTCTTGCATTTTTTTCCATTTCCTAGTATAGCTCTTTTACTTTTTAAGCTTTAACTTAAGCAGTTTTTCATATAATCATGTCTCTCTCTTCCCTGTTGTGTAATTCTGCCATTATGATGAGTACCTAAACTTCTTTTAGCACTTGATCATGACGAACCTTGGAATAAAATAAGCATTTCAACTTTATCAAAAAATGTCAAGTTCTTTACTTTACTCACTAACAATTTATCTTTGATTTTTAACGTGTCGAATTAATATTTAGCGTATATGTTCTTCGATCTAAGATCTATATCCTAAATGACCGAGGGGTTGTGGAAATGAGGAGATGACTAAAAGATAAAAAGAGATGATTGCACTCCTCGAGAGAGGACGACATAAATCTTCCGGATTGGAGTCAAATCCAATGGAGGGGTTCACCGCCTAAAGCAAGCTTAGAGGTTTCGACTGGCTGAGAGATCTTAATCGATCAACCTAAGGTTAGTCAAAAGCATGAGCTCAAGAGAGATGCTTTTGTACTTTAGAAACCTGCACGGTCGAGTGAATAATTTAAGAGTCTTGCGTGCTTTATGTTCATTAAGGTTTATTTTAATCCAAGGGGATTCTAGGTCAAGTGCTAGCTTTCCTATCATCAAAATTTTCCCTTAGTAGTTTAACATTTTGTTTTCCGAAATCGCAAAACCAACTTTTGCCTGATAAGATAATAGCTCTTTCTTGTGAGTACGAGTACTCAACGGTCCCCGAGTCTAAATACGACATTTACTATACTATATCTCGATAGGTGCACTTGCCTATTTTGGATTATAGTTTGGATTATTTTTAAAACTATTAAAATCACCATCAAGTTTTTGGCACCATTGCCGGGGACTTTTCTTTGTCGATATTTTGAAAGAAAGGATCTATTAATTTTATCATTTTTTTGTTTTAAAAAATCAAAATAAAGAAATATTTTATTTTGTTTTTATTTTGTTTTTATCTTGGTGTATGACCCGAGGGAATCCATCAAATCTACTTGATTTGGATCCTGAGATCGAGCAAACCTTATGGCGACGTCTAAGACTCCGCGATCTCAATTCTCCAGACTTGGTTGAAGAACTCATAGGTGACATTTCTTCTTCTGCATCTTTTTCTTCTTCTTCCTCCTCCTCTTCTTCTACTTCTTAATCTTTTCAATTTTCTTCTATTTTGGGTAACCCAAATCCAAATATGGCCAATCAACAGACTGTCCTATTATGCTCGGCTAAATTTGGATGAGGAGCAATCATGTATTGTTCGACCCGCTATTGCAAACAATAAATTTGAATTGAAGCCAAGCATCGTTCAAATGGTACAATAATTTGTACAATTTGATGGGCTTCAAGATGAGGAACCAAATCCATATATTTCTATCTTCTTATAAATATGCGATACTTTTAAAATTCATGGGGTTTCTGATGATGTCATTTGTCTAAGGCTTTTTCCTTTTTTTTTGCGTACTAAATCCAAGCAGTGGTTGAGTTCTCTACCAAGAGGCTCCATCACTACTTATGCCGAGCTGATGGAAACATTTCTCACAAAATAGTTTTTGCCCGCTAAAATGGCCAAGTTGCACATTGACAATACCTATTTCTCTCATGTTGATACGAAAACATTATTTTATACTTGGGAACGATTTAAGGAATTGCTTCACTGTTGTCCGCATATTGCAATCCCCGATTGGTTGCAAGTGCAAACCTTCTATCATGGCCTCAATTAACAAACGAGGCAACATATTGATGCCACCGTCGGTGGAACGTTACAATAACAAGAGACTGGCGGCCGCCCAAGAACTTATAGAAGGTATGGCTATGAATATGTATCAGTGGAGTACAACCCGATCTCGTCCACCTAAACAAGCTGGGATGTACGAAATCGATAAAGTTTCAAGTTTATCTCTCCAGGTTGATGATGAGTCCAGGTTATATACATATTTTTGGACTCATCTGGGCTAATTTTGTCGTTGATGCACAACACTTTAGAGCCATAATTGTTCATATTTGTTATTATGTCCATTTTATGTTAAGTGCACTTTTGGTCAGTTTTTTGTGTGATTCTGTAGTTTTATACTTTTGCCATACTTGCTATTTTTCTGTGTCTAGAGATTGTGGAATTCCCGTTTCGGTGGCTCTTCTATTTTTGTTGCATGTACAAAGGTCGTCTGCGTGTTCCGGGATTGTTTGGGAATGTTTTTCGCCTAAAGGCCACTGATCATGTGTTTTTACACATGCACGGTCAGTGGACTCCTTAGCGCACGACCGCTGGACGTGCGCGGTCAGTTCATCAAATCTCAAACGGTATAGGAATACTGCATACGATCATTGGATCTATAGCGCACAACCACTGGTTGTGAGCCACAGATCGTGCAAACTATTCTCCATTTTTCAAGTTCTGTTTGGGGCAATTGCACGATCATTGGACATAGTGCGCACGACCTCCGGTCGTGCGCCACTGCTCGTGCGCATTTATTCTTTTTTCTGATGTTCTGCCATTGCTAATCTCATGATCATGGGATCGAATGCGCATGACCGCTGGTCGTGCGCCCCTGATCATTCACTATGATTTTCTGTTGTAGTATTTTTACATATGCTCGTGAATTAAGGAAGACAACTTTCATTTTTTTCTGCCCCGCTGCTGCGCACGAAGCACCGTTTCTCATCACCGCAGGTCCTCCAGTCATCTCCACCCTCCGGGAAGCTTTCTCCATCGATCCGAAGCCATCTTCAACCCTTCAGAGAGTTTCCGGCCACCAGCAGCGTGAAACAGAGATATTTCGGTGCTACTCATTTGGGCAAAAGGGATAAAAACTTGAAGGAAAGGGAAGAAGATGGAGGAAGACAAGTGGATTGACAACCCATTTACCTCCGGATGCAACCAACGTTCGTAGACGAGAAGTGGACTGACAACCCACCATTCTGGCTAAGAACCACGGCTAGGCTTTCCCCCTATCGGTTTATTCTACCTCTTCTCATATTGAAGTGTATTCTTAAGCTTGTAATGAACCTGATCTTACTTTTTTTGTCTATGAATGAAGTTTTCTTGGGATAGTTACATCTTCTTGTCAGCTGTGATGCACTTGCCTCCATTCACATCCACTCCACTCGCGCACTGATGCTTAAGATCACGGCAGTGAACCGGTCGCACAAGTAATATAAAATGGGGGTTAATTTCGATCTCACAAGGAACACAGTATGGTGGAGTTAATTTCGAGGAGGACTTGAGATTGAAGTCCTCAGGTCGGAGCTAACTAAGGGGGGGGGGTATTGATGTTTGCGGAAACAAAAAATAAAAGGTTAACAACTACTCCTATGCAACGCCGCTATGCGATGCTTCGCTAGGCGGGATGGAAGACTAGTCGGGCCGCTATGCACCGAATCACTAAGCAGATGGACGAGAAAGCTAGCGGATGAGGTGGTTAGAACAGCGGAATGAGGGTCGTGAGCACCTCTTCGCAACGCACGCCACTAGCAATTGCTAGTGCGGCAAGGGTGGATGGTGGTGGATGGAATATGACGCAACTTAAGCAACTTAGGCAGTAAAATGAAATAGGAATCACATAGACATGATACACATAACATATATAACCAAAGTGCACTTCATCAATATAAATAGATTTAAACACCAATATTCAACAATAAAGCAAGAACAAGTCAAGAGATCGACCGAATCCGAAGTCTTGCTGAGGATTCACGGTTGGAATCGTCGAGTTGTCATTCCGCATCCAAGCTCGGTCCTCAACTGCGTCCGGGGTAGAGAAGGGCTGTCACAACCTTCCAATGGCCCGTCTTCTTCGTCTCACGAGAGCGGACGAAGTTTGCTAGCTTTTCTTTGCTTGATGGCTATGGCGTTAAACCCTACTTGAAGCTCATGGATGAAGGATAAGGTCGAGAGGAAGCTCCGGCTTGGATTTGGCGGTGAAAGCTTGCCCGGAGCACCTCCCTAGGGTTGAAGATGAAGGGTAACGGCGGAGAAGGCGGAAAATGGCGGAGAATTGTCGAGCTCTGGATCCTCCTTTCGAATTAGGGCGAGACCTGCACTATTTATACAAAGCAGAAATGAACAATGCGCATGATCACAGGCGCACGACCAGTGGTCGTGCGCACTATGTCCGGTGAGCGTGCGCACTGGCATGGAAGATCAGGAAGAAGAACTGGGATAACGCGCACGAGCAGTGGCGCACGACCAATGGTCGTGTGCACTAAGTCCAATGGTCGTGCGATTACACCAGACAAGAATCCAGAAAAGAGGAATCAATGCACACGATCAGTGGCGCACGACCGGTGGTCGTGCGCATAATGTCCAGTGGTCGTGCGCTTACCCCAGGCTGATTCGGAAAACGAAGACTAGTGCGAACCATCAGGGGCGCACGACCAGTGGTCGTGCGCATTAGATCCCATGATCGTGCGCAATATTCCTGTTTCACAACCATCCCGAAACACGCACACGACCCCTGTACCGAAAGGAAAAACCAGTCACTGATATGTGCAGACATTCCAGGCAATCACAAAAAGGAGTACAAACTATAAAAATAACAAAATACACAACCACGGGCATAAATGTGCACTTCCTTTGGAAATAAAGATAAGATGAAATATGAACGATATAGAACAAAAAGTGAAGTGCAAACGCGTTAAAACTAATCCAGATAAGTCCGAAAATAGGTATATAAAGTGGACTCATCACACCCCCAGACTTAACTATTTGCGCGTCCCGAGCAAACAAAATCTAAGCTGATAGGGAAAAATACTAGTTAACAAAGAAATTGCGATACGAAGTACCATGCGAAGTCGCATGCTCGCGCGCGTAAAAATATAATAGAAGAAATTTCTAAGTATACAAAATAGTTTATACTTTTCATAATGTGTATCAAAATTTTATTATTACTCAAAAATGGAATCACGGTGAATCATTCGGTTACGTGTAGGGAGAAAGTAGACTAATCGCTAGGCGAGCATTGCCAAAGATCGGGGCTCGGGATAACCTCCAAAGGAATCCACCAATGTCGGTGACCATATGCTTGCCCTTTCGCATTCTCTCCACGACACTGGTTTGGTTCACACACGAATCAGTAGGACTTTAGGTGAAGAGATGAGGCTTGGGTTTCGGTGAGGTAAATAAAGATAAACAAGAAGGCTATGCACCTAACCCAAATGAGCTATCAAAGGAAGAATCCATCAGCTAACCAAAATATATGCGGGTACACCACACCCCCAAGCTTAACTTTTAACATATGGGTGTGCGCACCGCCTACTCCAAAAATAATCACAACTCAAATAGGATTTTCAATTATACTTTTTCTTTTTACTTTTTCACAAGTAACATCATTTTTTTTAAACTTTTCTTTTTTTTTTCAAATTACTTCTCCTTTAACAATTTCAGCAAATATAAGCTTTGGAGCACATCCACATATTCACAAATACAAGCACCACATCAACACCCCAACATGAAAAAATATAAAACTCTAAAGCTCGACTTTGGAGTGCGACTAGGATCGGCTTTGAGGATTTGGTGAAATAAAGGTGGAGCTGAATCAAAAGAATGGGTAGGCACAACGGGGCTAGCGAGGACAAGACGTTAGGAATGGTACAAAGCTCAACCGGGCCAAAATGATGGCCTACATCACGCCCATGCGAGTGAACTAATTTATACCCATGCTTCAATAATAGCTTGGGGCAAGTTCTTAGCCAACGAGAAAGACTATCCATCCTCCCGACTCGAGCAATATGAACCTTATGTCCGTCTACACACAACCCTAAGCTACCGTCGGATTCACACCGGATTCACCAATTTTTGAGTAGAATAAAAAGTATTTACGCAATTAGAAAAATATAAAACTAAAAGTATACAGAAATATTAAATCTACTTGAATTTCTACACGAGACGAGAGCAGTTGACTAGGAGCACAGCAAGGTCAACATTTTACTCCGTCTCACAATCCTATGTCAGCACCATAATTTTCCCAAATCATACAAAAGAAACGAGTTTAGCTCGCGGCACACTAACAGCTAAGCACGCGCTCATGTGGGTGCAGTGGTGTGTGATGCAATGAACTAATCAAAATAAAATTATAAAAGCTTCTAGTATGCACATGAAATGTACACGTGCAAAAGGTAACAACACTGGCTCTCCCCCAGACTTAAGCTAAGCAATACAGTATGTGATATAGAAATTAAAATCAGATAGAAACAAGGGGAGATGTTAACCAATGCTCAGCCAATGAGCATACCAGAAGACGCGTGTAAACCTGAAGCAGGTCCGCCATACGAAGAATCACAACCCCGCCAATGCAATTTGCTATGAATACCTGCAGGGGTGAACTCCGCAAAAACAAAACAAAAATATACAGACTACAAAGAAATACTAAAATAAACTAGGCATGAAAAATAAAATGCAGAAAATGGAAGATAAGTACTGGGGTTATTGTCCTCCCAGCACGACTTATTCAGCTACGAAATGGTTCTAACTAATGGGCCTATGAAAAGAAAAATGCACAGGTAACTGTTCCAATATCCGTTTCGGTAATGGGTACCGATACAGCGATAGAACAGTTACCCCTCTACCTAAATAGTAATACCTGCCCAACACAGGTAGAGAAAATAGGAAATAAGAAGAGGAGGAGCACTGGTCCTCGCTCATCTCATCACAAAATAAATCCTTGCCTAGCAAGGTATGGTCTATCACAGGCCCGTAGGAGGCGATGGCAATGGCATGAGCACAAAGCTCATCGTCATCCGAACGTACCTGTGGAGACTCATCCTGCACAGGCTCAGATAAGGAAGGGGGATCAAGTAATAAAAGAGAAGAAAAACTAAAAGAATCAGAAAATGGGAGAGTGATCCCGGTCTCACTCTCAGCAGGATCCAAGCAGAGATCATTGTCGGTATCATACGGGTCATACCGAGGCGAATCCGAGAACTCAAGGTCCACGGTGGTAAGAGGAACGACCTCATCCAATAAGGAGGTGCAAACCTCCGCATCGAAAAGGGGATATTCCTCATCCCACCGGGGTGCATAAAAGTGTTCTGAAGATCCACCTTCTCCGTCGGAGATAGAGGAATCATCATCCCACTTCGGCGCAACCTCGGGCACCGAATCAGCCACAATCACGGCATCATCAACCGACTCACAAGAAAGAGGAATAGCACAATCTGGCAAAAATTGCAGAGGGGCAAGGCTGCTCTCAAAATCAAGCACTAAATGAGCAGGCCCCCTCGCAAAATCATTCGCTGACGCCACCCCGTCGACGACCGGAACAATCTCATCGTTCCATACAGGAGCATCCATGAGTTCCTGCTCCTCTTTTTATTGGCTAACACTAGAGTGATCGTCATCACTCAAGGAAAGCTCGTAAAAAGGGATCGAGGGACCCATGAAAGAGCTGTATGCGGCTAGAGATTCTTCGGTAATCTCAACAGGTAGAGAACGAGCAAAGTGCGTCATGTCAATGTATGGGCCAGGCAACACCCTGGTAGGCCTGTCCACAACAGTCTTCCACGAACGAGAGGTTGTTGTGCACACGCCCTCAGATGGAGAAGACTTGCACAAACGAGGGCAATCCTTCAACATGTGGCCCACACCTTGACATAACAAACACCGAATGTAATGCTCGACATTCATAATAGCAATGACATCGATGGATCGGCGCAAAGTGTCAATGATACTGCACTCAGCATCAGGATCCATCACGAACAAAAATAATTGCTGAAAAAGTGCTACACAGCTAGAATGAAAATAACACAGATCTGCTAGCTAAATCAAAAAATCAGAAAAGAGGTAAAAAGAAATAAGCAAAATAAAAAATTCTAATAACCAAAGCAAATAAAAAAATGATATGCACAAATGGAAAAGGGCTTCAATCTATTATCTCCCTCTCCACGAACTCACACGACTGTGTTCTCCGGCAACGACGCCAAAAACTTGATGTTTAAGATCATGGCAGTGAACCGGTCGCACAAGTAATATAAAATGGCGGTTTTCCCAAGTATCGATCTCACAAGGAACACAGTAAGGTGGAGTTAATTTCGAGGAGGACTTGAGATTGAAGTCCTCAGGTCGGAGCTAACTAAAGGGGGGGGGTATTGATGTTTGCGGAAACAGAAAATAAAAGGTTAATAACTACTCCTATACAACGCCGCTATGCGATGCTTCGCCAGGCGGGATGGAAAACTAGTCGGGCCGCTATGCACCAAATCACTAGGCGGATGGACGAGAAGGCTAGCGGATGAGGTGGTTAGAACGGCGGAATGAGGGTCGTGAGCACCTCTTCGCAACGCACTCCACTAGCAATTGCTAGTGCGGCAAGGGTGGATGGTGGTGGATGGAATATGGAGCAACTCAAGCAACTTAGGCAGTAAAATGAAATAGGAATCACATAGACATGATACACATAACATATACAACCAAAGTGCAATTAATCAATATAAATAGATTTAAACACCAATATTCAACAATAAAGCAAGAACAAGTCAAGAGATCGACCGAATCCGAAGTCTTGCTGAGGAATCATGGTTGGAATCGTTGGGTTGTCATTCCGTGTCCAAGCTCTGTCCTCAACTGCATTTGGGGTAGGGAAGGGCTGTCACCACCTTCCAATGGCCCTTCTTCTTCGTCTCATGATAGCGGACGAAGTTTGCTAGCTTTCCTTTGCTTGATGGCTATGGCGTCAAACCCTACTTGAAGCTCATGGATGAAGGAGAAGGCCGAGAGGAAGCTCTGGCTTGGATTTGGCGGTGAAAGCTTGCCCAGAGCACCTCCCTAGGGTGGAAGATGAAGGGGAACGGCGGAGAAGGCGAAAAACGGCGGAGAAATGTCGAGCTCCGGATCCTCCTTTCGAATTAGGGCGAGACCTGCACTATTTATACAAAGCAGAAATGAACAATGCGCACGATCAAAGGCGCACGACCAGTCGTCGTGCGCACTATGTCCGGTGAGCGTGCGCACGGGCATGGAAGATCAGGAAGAAGAACTGGGATAACGCGCACGAGCAGTGGCGCACGACCAGTGGTCGTGCGCACTAAGTCCAATGGTCGTGCGATTACCCCAGACAGGACTCCAGAAAAGAGGAATCAATGCACACGATCAGTGGCGCACGATCGGTGGTCGTGCGCATAATGTCCAATGGTCGTGCGCTTACCCCAGGCTGATTCTGGAAAACGAAGAGTAGTGCGCACGATCAGGGCCGCACGACCAGTGGTCGTGCGCATTAGATCCCATGATCGTGCGCAGTATTCCTGTTTGACAACCATCCCGGAACACGCACACGACCCCTGTACCGAAAGTAAAAACCAATCACTGATATGTGCAGACATTCCAGGCATTGACAATTAAAATTATAGCATTAATAAAGAACCCAACCCTAGCATGAATGTCCACTACAAAGCCAACAGGAATGAAGTACAAATACACAAGTACTGGCCTTATGGCCTTACAATTATTTTCCTCAAATTACATGTTTTCCAAATCTCGGCACGCAGGCCAGCCATACATGAATAAAAGAAAACACTCAAAATTAGGCCATCGATGGTCGGCTCAGCAACTTGAGCTTTAGCACAATCCACCACAATGATGCAAACAAAAGCAACGGTCAGCTATGCTGACCAAATTATAACGATCCCGCCCCCGAACTCGGGGCGGCGATGCTCCTTACCTGCACTTTATTAGCATAACCAAGCAGTAATGTAACAACACTACATCACAGGCGCAAGCACGCACGGCCACATGCCCCGTGCTCTCAGGGCATATTATTGATGATCACGGTCAAAGTTCACCGACTCACCACCGCCCCCAGGACGGCAATTTCTCGTGAGCAATTGGTCTTTTTGGCTACTGCCTAATACCCTCCATCTATGCCAACAGTAAGTGTCAAGTAACTTTAGGTCTCTTTAACCGAACGATATAGATCGGGTACGGTTCCACCTGACCCATTGCTCACACCGCAATGTCAATTAAGTCGTCTGCACGGGTCAAGCTTCCCCGAGTCCTGTATCTCCCATACAATCACATAACCCAGTTATGTTCAGGTTGGGTCCCAGGCCACCATGTTGGAAGAAGCACGCATCTGCCCAGTTTTCCGGGTGCACCTCGGAGTTAATCCCCAAGGCTCCCTGTTGCAATCTACCATGTAGAAATCCCGAAAAACATACATTCGCACAGAGTCTTCTCCGGCCATTTATGAAATACAACATCACCGATCCAGACCAACTTGTCAGGGTAGGCTTCACACATTATGCATATATCTGTTCTCGATTACGGACTCTACATGTACACAATGGGGACTATTCATGTCTGCCCGAAGGAACGCCTCAACCTCACCGCAAACTCGCGAGAGCGGGCTTCCCTATGCAAAAGAAGTAGAGCTTCACATGCTCAAGTAGAGAATCGTTACCCTAGCGTTCTTCCTTGGCGCCATGGAAATGTAAGCGGATGAAAAGCACCGCAGTCTCCTTGCCTCCATAGATCTGAAGTCGGTTCGCGATTTGGAGCTCTGAAGCTCCGCCGGTGACCGGATCTAGGCTTCTTCTTCCTCCTTTGCTCTCCCCTCTCTCTAGACTTAGAAAGAAAACCACTCAAGTGAAATGAGGGTTTTAAAGGCCCAATCAAGGGTATATCCCAGTGGGAACAACTCCCAACCGTCAGATCCCAAAATAAGGAAACGAACGGCTACGATTCGTAGCTGAAATGTAAAACCTGGGCCGAACACGACCTGCGACACGCCCGTGTCCAGGGCTGTGTCCCTCATTCGCCGTCAAAATCGACACGTCTGGAAAAACACACGGGCATCTGATATGCCCGTGTTCGACCTGACACGCCCGTGTCAGCCAGTACATGCCCGTGTTCCCGGGCATCTTCCCCCATCAATACAGGACCAACACTAAACCGAGACTCACACGGGTCTTGGACACGCCCGTGTCCTATTTGACACGCCCGTGTCAAACCCGAACACGCCTGGGCTCCAGGCCGTGTTCACTATCTCGACACTTCGTCGAGCGCAGTTTGTCAACCACCCGACACGGCCTTGGGCACGCCCGTGTCCTAGGCCGTGTTCCCTGTCTCGACACATCGTCGAGCGAAACTATTGACTTCCTGGGCCGATTGTCGACACGAGCTCGACATGCTTAGAGACACGCCCGTGTCTCAGGCCATGTTCGTTGCTCGACGATCGTCGACTCCAAAATTCGTCGACCTCTCGGCCATATCGTAGACTCGAGCCTGACACGCCCTGGGACACGCTCGTGTCCCAGGCCGTGTGCCCCCTGCCAAATACCAAATTTGGCCCAAAACGCCTCCCATCGTGCTTTTGAGTTTCGGGGCGTTACAAGCATCTTGGCTCAAAGAGTCATTTTGATCTTGTGCATAGACTCTTCCTTAAGCTTAGTTCCCTTCGTTCTAGTCTTGGTAAGACGTAGAATGGTATGTGATGTGATTGTTCACTCTATTTCTTTTGTGTTAAGCATTTTATAGGATCGAGATAAAACATTTAAAAAATGATACTTCTACTTAGTGTTTTCTCTATGTCGATGCTACACGTACACACTTCATTACCCTCTCTAACGCTTCCATGCATAAGAGTTGGATAGAAATTGCACTATATGTTTTTAACACATATGTACTAGCATACGATTTATACTTGTGACGCTTACAATGTTTTCATGTGATCCACTCTATCACACTCGAAGTATTATAGTCTTACTTGTTATGTGCCTAGTTTAATCTGTGTTGTGCAATCCATATACATTCTGAAATGAAATTTACTTTATGTCTGTGTTATCTGCTCATTTTTTTTACCCATGGGCTACATATTCTCTGATTTGCATTTCTTGGGTCACCGGTATGATTCTACCTTCTTGTTGTCCTGTTTATGTGTGTTGTTTACTATATTTATAACGCTTATCATATTCTGATTATTTCATCCTGCATGTATGGTTGGCTGTGCACTCCCCTTTGGATACTATCAAAGGGGGAGAAGAGATTGTTCATGAGAATTGTTAATTGATATGATCTCATGTAGGGGGAGTTTCTTTCTATGCGTGCACATAGAGAGGGGGAGCGCGTACAACACATAGATAGGGGGAGCGTGTAGAACACGTAGGTAGGGGGAGTGTGTGTGTAAGGGAGCTATATAGAAAACCTGAAACATGAAAATTACTCTACTATCATGCACTATATTATTTCTCATGAACGAGATTTGATATTATCAAAAGGGGTAGCTTATTGGAACCGATGTTTCACATTGTCTATGTTTGAGAATATCAAATCCCAGGTTGTATTTGACCACCTCTTGTGTTGATAGAGTGTGCAGGTTGACAAGTTCAAGCAAAGAAGAAGAACTTTCCTATGGATTCTAACGCTGAGCGGTAATAGTTGACGTCGGGGCGGTACCCGTGAATTAATTGGACAACGAGCTCGGGAAATTACCACGCCGCACTAGTACTAACGCACACGCTAGAACAAGGAATTATTTTGGCCAACCTCTCGGGAAACTACCACCAAGCGCTAGCTCTTGCCGCGCCGCGCTAACCTCTAGACGAATATCAAAAGGACTTCTCAAAAAAATAGAACTACCGCTGGTGATAGTTCTTACCGCACCACACTAGTATTTCGACGAATGTCGTGAAGGATTTGTCGAGAAATCAACCTACCATAAGTCTACAGTTCTTACAGCGCTTCACTAGCCATTTTGAAAAGCATTCATCGTATTAATGACCTTTTGCGTGGCAGTACCTTCTACCGTGTGGCGCTAGCTATTTGAAAGAGAAAGATTCATTTGAAATATTATTCCAGATTTGGATGAAAGCTGACACAACAAGCGCGCAAACCTACTACCGGGCGCTAGTCTTACTGCTGGAGGTAGCCTATTTTCATCAAGACGTATAGCAAGCCGCCTTAGTTTTTGTGCCTGGATAGAAGAGAAAGAAAGGATGGGAGTTCGTGCATTCTAGAGTTCGGCCGCTCTTTCTTATGCTCCATTCCACAAGTATCCGTCGAAGAAGAAGACAGCCGTCTCCCTCCCGTTCATGAATGAAGGACTCCGGCGATCCAAGATATACATCGAATACGAAGAGCCGGCCGGTCGCTAGAAAATGAAGATCTCAAGCACCGGTCGCGGATCGCTCGACGAAGAAGCCTTCAAGAGGGAGAACTTCAACCATTAAATTTTCTACATCCTCTTATTTGTAATCTTTTCTTTTCTGAATCTTGTGGTGAGGGAAATTGACCGGAAGGTCATCAAAATCCGGGAAGGGTTTTGTGAGAAATAGACTTGGAGGTTCGTTTCCGAGGAGGATTAAGTGAGAAATCATCCCAGGGAAGGGACATCTAGATCGAGCGGATCTAGCGGGGCTCTAAGACCCTTCCTTGTGTGGAGATGAAGAGCCGGCTTGAAGACCTTTCTCGGAGAGAAGGGGAAAAAGCCAACCGGTCCGTGGAGTGGATCGGTATAGAAACCAAAAGTGTTTTTATTACTCATCGCCTTTGATCTCCGGCGTCACGGAGATCACACTTTTGTAATAATCTAGAACAATTGATATTCTAATTCATGCAATGATATTTATGCTTCTGAGTTGATTAATTTTGTGATTGTTCTGGTGTTGAAAAGTACGTGTTTGTGTTGTGGGGCTTGCTCAAGCGCAACTGCCTAGGAAAATGAGTTACAAATCTTACCCCTTAGCGTTAGATACCTAACGCCTGCAGTAGATTCCAGAACTCGATTTTCTAGACCCTAATAATTTTAAATTGCAAATAACGCTACATACCTTATCTACCCCCCCCCCCACTCTAAGGTTGGCCAGAAGATCCAACATACTTGCAGGGCCTGTCTCGTGGAGACCGTGGGGTACCAGGTAAGTTGTGAGTCTAGGTGTCTAGCTATGGCTATGAGTGTGCCATTGTGTGTCATTTGCGGGCTCTGGACCTGCTGACCAAGTGGGCGGCATCTGAAGCTGAGAGCTTGAAGAACCCAGCTAAAGAAGGATAGTGAGCCGAATGAGATAGGGGAGGTTGACCCACATCTTGTCGTTCGCCATGATGGATGTGACCGTCGGCGTTGGCATAGCTATTTGAGCAACAGGCTGTAGATGAACTATACCTGCATTTTGTCATTCGAGCTAGATTTCCTAAAGTAACTAGCTTTCGCCGTTGGTATAATGAGAGCCTTAGGCCCAGTGCCGGAAAGACTAGAATCCTAAAGTATACCATCAAGTCTGGGACTGTAGATTGTGGTGGGACCCGGGAAGTCCGGTACACCGATAATGTGCCCTGAGTGGTGCAGACATTTGTGATATTGAATGGTGCTTAAGTTGTACCTTGTTGTTATATATATATAGTTGGTTTCTATGCATGCAGGGAAGGATTACCGCTGCCTCGGGTATTAGGTAAGGTCATTATAAATTTGCCAGCTAAGGATGACCGTTGCCTTATTTGCCACCCTTGTGGTGGATTGTCCCTATGTAGGTGCTGGAGAGCTGAGCGAGATATAGCGAGTTGCAGCCCTTTTATGCTATGCCGGCCCCCGAAGGCCAAGCGAAGGCTTTTTTATGTTTTCATGTGTGTATAGCCTGCACGCCGATGTCTATAAACCACACTTTTGGAACATAACTGTACGGCCTTAAGGCCGTGACTTTTTTGTATGCTGTAAATATTCCTGAGTTATATATATATATATATATATATATGTGTGTATATGGTGGACATTTGCATGTATTTAGTTTAAGTTAACCCTTGAAGCTTCCGCTAGACAACTCTGAGTTAGGATTCAATTGGTATTTTGATATTAACATGTAACTCCGCCGACTGTCGATGGAATATGGCGTGGGGTCCCGACCGGAACCTCTGTTATATTTCTTGTGACGGATGGAGGTGTCATAGGCCCGACGTGTAATATGCTAAGATTAGCTCCCCAGTCCGAGGGTGAGTCTTCTGGAGCGCATAGTGAAGCGATGATAGAGGAATTGCATCCGAGCAATGAGCTTTGTTGAGAAAGATGGTTGTGATGCAACTGCAAATGCAGTCGTTGTTGACCGCCACCTTAGGGCAGCAGCCTAGTGCGCAGGCCCCTGTGGTGGATCAGGCTGTGGCAGTCCCCCTGCAACCTTAGTGCCTCCTATTTTGTTGCCGCCAAAGTTGAATTTCATCTCGCATTTCCAGATCTTAGGAACCCCAACTTATGATTTGACAGCCGATTTCATGGCATTAGATGACTGGATCATTTATATTGAGGAGATGTTTTTCTACTCGGGAATTTCCAAAGACCAAAAGGTAATGGCCGTTGTGTACCAACTGAAAGGCCATGTTAAAGGTTGGTGGATCAGAGATAAGGAAAACCATATAGATGGATGCTCTTGGGACATGTTTAAGGGAATGTTATTGAAGAAGTTCATGCTGATGGTGGAGCGGTGTAACGTTTCATTTCAGGTTAGACCCCTCACACGTGTTTTGAGTCACGATATTTGACTCAGGGTCGGGGTGCACAGGATTCGACAAGTTAAATTCGTCAAATATCATCACGGAAATCCGGCAAATTCGTCAAGTATGACTTGTGTACTTTCGTTGAGGCAGTACTATTCCCCGAATATCATCACATAAGACTAGACACACTCGACGCATGAAGAGAGATGGACTTGGAAATTTCAGCTAAGGACAATTCATCGAGTATGACTTGGGTACTTTCGTTGAGACCAGTGCTATTCATCGAATATCGTCACATAACACTCGACGGGCACGACAAGTGACTTGGAAGAATTCGGCGGGATAAACTTTGGAAAATTCTGTTAAGTGAAATTCGTCGGATATCGTCGAGGATATCTGACGAATTTGTCGAGTGTGACTTAAATAATCTGTCGAGACTATTTGGAGGGTTAACTGATTCGTCGAGTATATAAGATGAATTGGACTTGGAAGATTTTCGATCTGAAGGGTTGAGAAGAATTCGTCGAATAACGTTGAGCCGATCCGTCGATATAACAACAGTAATTCCGACGATTCGTCGTGTATGAATAGGGATACTCGACGAGTTTACCTTAGACGGTTTTGCAGCCCGGGCGGAATTCGTTGTCTTGTACATACGTGCTGAACCGAATTTCGGGATGAGTGTTGATAGCTTCCTGGGACCGGTCTTTTCAAAAGCACTTAATTTATTTAATAATGGGTGGTCCAATGAGGAGGCGACACTTGGCAACATGACTTAACCCTAATGAGATCTTATAAAAAGGAAGAAAAGAGAAAACCTAGTCATCAGTTACATTTGTTGTTGAGACGATCTTCGTGCTGAATATGACAGAAATAGAGAGAGAATAAGTCGCCGGAGTCGGATTTTTTGGAGGCCGAACTTCCTTTCAAAAAGAACGATACTAACGAGGAAGAATGATGCCGCCAAGGAGAGTGAAGAGATCCATGGCTGGAAACAAGGAGAGCTTCCTACAATCTCCCTTGGTGTTAGATCTTTAGTTATAATGTAGGAGAGATGACGACTCAAAAGAGTTGGACTTGTGAGAGATGAAGATCTCCTAGGAAGATACCATGCTAGGACTTTGTCCTAGGTATTGTAGTCTTCAACCTCTGCTCTCTTTGTGTGAAGCTGATGGACTTGGTTTTGTGAAGAGGAATGGTCTATTGAGGGTGAATAGGGGAGGAGGAAGAGTTGTGTGTAGTTTTGAACAAATGGATATAGGAAGAAGACGAATCGATGTCGTTCGTTTTGCTTTAAGATGCATGCTGAAATCTATTTTCTTCGTGCATCGAACTTCGAGGCTATTTTCGGGTGTTTTATGGCCAAATCTAGGTCTTGCGCTGAACGTAAAAGTTGTATTCATCGGAAATACCTTTGCAACGGATGGTTAGCCATTTTCATAGGATCTTTGTAGCTCTGGGAATGTCTAGCCGAATTTGATGCATGGTAACAACTTATGTGCAAGATGCTTTCGGGTTAGTGTACAACCGGATTTGGACAAGGTAGAATAAATGTAGCAAGAAAATGTTGAGGTTTGGATGTGCCTAGTTATATGTAGCCGAGATAAACAAATTGTTTGGAGGAATTTAAAAAATAAATGGTTTTGGGAAATTAGTGAACAAATGGTTTGATAAGATTTGGTTGTACAAATTGCTACTTGTAAAATTCGGTAAGGATGCGCGAGATTGTAATCCGATGAATGATATAAGTTTTGAAAGAGGGTGTGGTGCCCGATAATTGAATGTGTAACCTATACATATGTTATCATGCTTGATGGATATGTGGAGAGTTAATATATTGTTGTGATAAATATATGAAAGCATAGTTGTTTGTGAATGCTTGATTATATGGAAGGAATCAGATGAGTTAAATCTCATAGCCAAGAAAAATTTTTGAATCGTGATCTCAAGTGTTGGATGGGATAATTTGTATAGTCCTCTGCTTAGAGTGTGTATCCCTACAGGTAGCAGTGCGGGATTGGTATGTTGTTCAAGGAGCCTTGCCACCTGTGTTGATGTTGAACCCTTGAGGGCTTGGGAGCATGGAAATGTGAAAGGGTGTAAGTGCATTAGCATTTGACTGCCCCATATTGGTAACGATGGTAAGGGACCCAGTGTGGAGCCCTTGAGTGTTGCTGAACACTGGATTGGTAATGATGAAAAGAGACTCAATTAGAGCCCTTGGATGTTTGATGGCAAGGCCATATCAATTTGCATGCAGTGTGAGTTGACACATGTTGTCATAATCCTGGGTTAAGGATAGTGTGGCGGGACTACGGGATCTCAAGTAGTCACTCCGATTGGAGTTGACAGATATACTTTGGGTATTTCGGCTTAATCGTCGGTGCTCATTCCTGGGGCTCCTTCAATACCAAGTGGACGGTTCGGCTTGGTCCTTTGGTGATATGCTCCAATAGGGTCCTTCCGTGCCACGATTATAGGCCAGTGTGGCCAGTGTTCTTGGTGTACATCTACCCGAGACCCCTCTGAGCCGTTATACTCAGGTGGTCTGTTGTTATGTTCTTAGCATTGAGGCATATGGAGGCCTTATCTTGGTAGTGTGGATGCCTTTCTAGTAGTGGAAAGCCAGTTTCATAGTCACCGTCTGGCCATGACGGATGATGCCTGAGAGGTTGGCTACCTTCTCGAAAAATGGGAACTAAAATTCTATGTCGACATAGCAGTGTGCATGTGTGTGAGCATGGGAGAGTCAACATATTGCATTCATAACATTACATTGCACCTAATAAGATCCTTATCATATATGTTTGTATGCGCACTCTTATATGATGAGCTAGTTTTCTGTTAAGCCAAACCTTAACTTCTAAATCCGTATGGGTATTTTTATAAGTTAAGTTACTTTCCTGTTGTAGATTTATATGCTTAATGGATTGATATGATTTCAGTAGAATTGCTAGAATAGATTGTTGATATAATTCTATACATCGCAGCTATTACTACTCATGATATGATATAGTTTCTCCACCTGCTTGTACTGCTGCTTACATATATATATTGTACCCCTGTTCCTTCTACTTCCCGGTGACTAAGAGATGCCGGGATGAGCGGATGTGATAGCCACTTAGTATTTATGACTAACGGTTGCTACGCCTTCCATTTTAGGAGGAAACCCAGCGGATAGAGCAGCAACCACAAGTTTTGCAGGAGGGCAGCTAGGCCAGGGTGACATGGCCTGATACGACGTTGTCATCGCTGCCAGCAGTTATGGATGTGTGTTTTTGGAGAGACACATATTTTAGCCCTTTGGTCAATTTTTGTGTATTCTGATATTATAGAAGTCATTGTAGCCTCTTATTTCTATTGTACTGCGTTTGGAATTTATACTTGTGCAGATTTTGACTATTGTACATTTCTTCATATTCGGTTGGCATGGATGATATTTGTGTTAGCCGACAAGAAAGACATCTTGTAGTATCGGTCAATCCGTGTGTTGGCGTTATCGCAAGGCGAGTGTTCTGGGCATAAGACTCCCCTCGGTTGTGTCTTATGTTCCGGGAGGTGGGTCTTACAAGAAAGACAAGTTGAGAACAATTTTCTGCATCTGAAGTACAGTCAACTCACGGCTGGTGAGGATGAGATTGAGTTCTGCAAGTTGAGCAAGTTTGCTCCAGAGTTAGTAGCTACTGAGGAAGGCAGAGTTATGTATTTTCTGAGTGGTCTTCAAAGTGACATCTAGTAGTTAGCCAGTGCTTACCGATCCAAATGTTTTACGGAAGCGGTGGAGGATGCATTGTGGGTCGAGGCTATCGACAGTACCAAGAATAATGGCTTGCTGCTGAGGAAAGAAAAAAACGGCTAAGGATAATGAAAGCTCTTGGGCATCTTACCCTACTTCAAAAAAAGAGGTAGAGAAGTATGCAGTTTTTGTGGTCATCTTGGCCACCCTGTCGAGAAGTATTTCAAAATATTGGGCGCTCAGAAGCAACCTCAAGCGCTTACCATTCAGAGTACACCCAAGGGAGAATTTACCTATAGCTTTTGTAACCACAAGGGGCATAATGTCACTGATAGTTCGTTTTGTAGTTTAAACTATTAGGGTATTTTTAGGTTTTTTTATGTACAAATCATGTTTGTATATTTTTATATTGACCCCCTTTTGTATATTTTGTTGCCACTAATGTTTTCTTTTATTTTTGTAGGTTTTCTCAGATTTTGGAAAAAATGACCTTACACGCCCCCCTTACACGCCCTCCCTGGGCGTGTAACCCGATCCCGAGAATGCTTGCTGCTCAGGACTCAAATCTCGAGAAAACCCCCTAACACTCCCTCCCTGACACGCCCTCCATGAGCGTGTCACCGGGTATGTCACGGGGCGTGTTGTCCTCTTCCCGAAACCTACGGCGACATTTAAGGCATTTTTGTCGCTCCACGTCAACAGTACTGTCATGCCCCCCTAAACGGGCATGACCCAGGGCATGTTCCATGATTTACGGCGTTTGATGGATTTCTAACAGACGATTGAAGCTTTGCGTGACTGTCATGCTGTAAGACCCCTTCCTCCCCCTTACTAAGGAGGCTACCGGGACTTAAGCCCAGAACCGCCGTCTTACGGTGGCACTAACTCACGGGTTAGTCGACACCGCAACACGCCGATCCTGCCGGCTAGTACGATCATTTAACCTATAGGCCAATATGAGAAGAAAAACGTAAAATAGTATGTAAATCCACTAGTTCACAAGTCACATGATACAATCATATAAATGGAATGAAAAGTACACCAATATAGTCCATAGAAGAGTACAAAAGAGAGAGTAAAAAGGGCTTATGCCCAGTACATCAAAACCACTCTCTCTCAAAATGAATAAAGCGGAAGCTATGCTAGTACATTAGATCTCGTCCCACCTGAGGACGCACAGTAATGGTAGTAGCATGCTGAAGCGGTATCTGCTCCTCAAGTCCTGCCTCCTCGACGTGCTGGTGCTCCATCTACACGGGCTCCTAAAAATAGTTTGGTCACCGACCATTAGTCAAAAAGACTAAGTCGTTTCCTCCGCACCTTGCCCCGCAGCTCCTAGGCACCGAGCGGGAGGACGAAGCGGAGGACAATAAGGGGTAGCAAAAGTGGAAGCAGCTAACAGAATCTAACTAGCAGTTGTAATAAGTAATAATGATCTACTCTAGCAGTTCTAAGTATAGTACAAGTAAGTAAGAGCGGTACAGTAAAGGAAGTAAGACAACAGTAAAAGCAAGTAAAATCAACTATTCTACCACTATACTATCATCACAAAAGTACCCTAACTTATATAAATGCCCATACAAATATATAAGTTAGGATTTCCAGGAAATTTAACTTATCATATAAAAGAGCCCATACTAATTTATATGATAAGGATCTATGAAGCGTATGACCTAATATGAATGAATGTTATGATGCAATTTTATGCACAGGCAAGTGCAACTCACACACAACGACTCTGTGATCACAGACCTTTAGTTCCCACTTTTTGAGAGCTAGCATCACTCTCAGGTACCACCGTTGTGGCTACGACAGTAGCGGAGAGGGCGTCTCCGCTTCTAGGCCGGTATGCACACTACCAAGCATTAGACCCCTCTCGTACGCCTCTGTACACATCCAAGGTGCACTCTAGAGTCTCGCGTACGTAGTTTGCTGACAACCCGTCAGTCTTGTTGGGTCGGATGTGCGTTATCGGGGGTCGTCCTCCAGACCGAAGTGTAAAACAACCCACTGGCGCCTCTAACCCTCACAACTGCCTGGTGCACCGTACTGCCATCAGTCTGATGAACGGCCAGTACCGTATGCCCCGCCACTATATTTATGCACATGCAAGTATTTCATTCCAAGCCTTCTGCTCGCAGGACCAAACCCGTCCTGAAAACCCTCAAACCCAACCCGGGTGATAACGCACATTAGTGCCTTTATACCAACTCCCTCGAACCCTAAACGGGTGAGCATATATCATGAATCTCTCCAACCCTACACGGGCGAGAAGGTACAACAAATGTCCTAACTTATTAGACTACTCTTGTCTACGGGTTATTATACTTAGAGATTTAAAGTTAATCCCAGGACTGCCCCCGGTATTCCATGTGAAGGGCTCTCCAGGGGCACTAGGAACTGTGTTGGGATTACGCCCAGCGTTCCCTTTCGCAAGGATATTTACTTAAGTTGATGGCTACCCATGTTTCACCCCAGCTCTCTTTGTTGCTCTGAAACAACCCGAGTGACTTAAGATGTTACCGGGAAACCGACGGTCTTCCGTCGACCCCCACTCCAGTTGCTACCTAAAGACTTGCACTTTTAACCCATCACTAAGACCATACTACCCACCAGGGATCATTCAAGTTGCACTCTCTTATTTCTTTCGATAATCAATCCCCTGGTAACCCTAAGGCAAGACCTATTTATGTTATATGCAGACCATGTCCTATTATTACCCTAAAAACGGAATCTTCCAATCCTTAAGGCATCTTGCCCCTAAATATTTATCCTAGGGTGATATGGGCTAAGGGAACTACCCTATAAATTCTCATAATTTTCCTTGACTAAATAATCCTTTAATTAAATCTTTTAAATCAATTACTAGGTCACTTTACACATAAAGTAGTATGATTTAATATCTACTGACCTAGGTAATTTTTCTTGAGTTGTATAATGATAAAATATTACTGTCTACAGAGTTTCATAATTTTCCTTTGAATATGTATTCCAATTTATTATTTAATACCAAATTCACATAATTTTCATTTTCCAAATGAAGTACAGGTAATATGTCAGCCAAAATTCCAGGAAAATTACAGAACATATAAAACCTTAATTGATGACTATTGCCAGATTTTCATAAAATTTTATTGTGTAATGGCCTATCAATTTCCATTCTTATATATTTACCAAAAATGCCATTATATTAATTTAAAGACTATAAATACACCCATTAATTCTGAAAAAATTTATGCAAGACTAATAATGCAATTTTACAGCACTAAAATTATTTCCAAAGTTTTCTGAGGTGCATATCCATCAATTCAAGAATAAATGAAATAAGGGTAAAATGGGCATTTTAAGATATTTTATTCCAAAAGCTCTTCCAACAGAAGGAGCAAAATTTTCCTAAGTCAAATGTAACCTTATATATATCTTGGCAAAGTTTGAGGATTTGTGCTTGAGGAAAACCTATTTTCCAAATTTATTTTCAAAAGAGCTACATTTAAAATAAATTCCAATAAATGGGATTTTTGATTCCAAAAATCCCATAATTAATTTGAGGGGTGAAATATATCCTAATGAACCACTGAAAACAAATCCAAGGTTTTTGCATGCCTCCATTAGGCTGAATACACAATATTTGAACTATTGCTATTAGCACACCAAGGCAAAATATGAACTAACACATGCAAGTGGATTCTCCAACATGCAGTGACCCAAAGGTGCTGAAATCTGTATCATGCACCAAGGATGTGCCCAATGACCTACCACCAAGATTTGGGGCCATGAGGAGGCATATAACTGCATATATTTCATTTATTTACATTTTGACATTTTGACCAAAACTATAGGAAACGTTGTTCCAAAAATTCCTAAATTTTGGCAGGGGCTAAGTATGCCCTAATAATGCATGTACCCAAAATTTGGGGTAATGGTGATTGCTGGTTTGTCTTGGGCATCCAAATGAATTTCTTCCCTAGTCTAGGACCAGTCCTAGGAGAAATGCTCTACAGGACTGTACACTACACCAAATCATAACTTTAAGGTGGCAAATTAAAGGTAAGACAGTCTGCTACATTTTTCATTTAGGGACTAGTTTCTGGAAATGCATTTAAGAGGCCTAACAAGAGCATGCAAAATGACTGTATTTTTATGACAGAAATCATACTATTCATCATATTTAACATTAAATCATATTATTATTATCTGCATGAATCTTGAAGCGAAGATGGACGGCATCGGGTTATCTCCTACCTCCAGCCAACGGCTGAGATCGAGCCGACCTGGAGCAGCTTTGCTGGCGGTTTCCGGCCAGCTGAGGCGGCGCCACCTCCGGCCAACGGTGCCATCACCTTCACGGTGGTGGTGGCTATCGTTTTCCGGTGATGGGGCGGCGGGAGACGGCGGCGACAGCGAACCCGAGTAGTTTCAAAAGCTTGGAAAAATCACAATTTTCTCACATGGCATCGGGCTTAGTTGAGCCTGATATCTCACCTAAGCGATCTAAGATCCTAGTACGGGTAGAGGTGAGGTGAAACGAACCTGGATTGGGCCTTGGCTGGGGGTCAGGCGGCGGTTTGCCATGGTGGTGGTGCGCCGGTGACCTCCACCCCGAAAGCTTAATTCTCCACCATTTTCCATGATCCAGTACTCAAATTCCACTCCTTTCTACCTCCTGAAGCTATTGGTGTGGTCTGTTTGGGCTGAGTTTTGCTGTTTATGGAGATATCACCTATGTGAGCTCGGTTTGAACTTTGGTTGCTCCGCTACTGCTGACAAGTGGCTCTCAGCCCCTATTTTCTACTGGAATAGTGAGAGGAGGTCGGCCATCTGGTTTTGGGCAGATAAATTCAGCTGAAGGGGTGGCCATGTGGCCACCATTCCCTTCTTCTCCATTTCTCTCTCCTCCTCCTCTCAAAATCACATTTCTACCCCCTTGCATGTATTCTCTCTCCTGATTTAGAGGGGTAGGTCTGGTCTTGTTCACTTGGGCTGGCCATGGGCCAATTTTGGTGGGCTTGGTCTAATGGAGGATGGCTTGGTCTTCATTTCACTCTTTTAGGTCAA
This sequence comes from Platanthera guangdongensis, assembly GCA_039583875.1. Lineage (NCBI taxonomy): Eukaryota > Viridiplantae > Streptophyta > Magnoliopsida > Asparagales > Orchidaceae > Platanthera > Platanthera guangdongensis. The sequence goes on along the minus strand of CM077161.1, from coordinate 63,179,898 downwards.
ATAGTTGACTTGTTGACTTTGAGTTGACTTGGTCAACCATGGTGGGTGGGTTAACCCTACTTGGTGGGAATGGGTCCAGTGGCACCACCCAACTTGGGTTGGGTCAAGGGGGGGTGCCCTACTTAGGCTAATTGGGCTTATGAGTGTGAGTTTGACCAAATTAAGCCCAAGGTTGACTTTGGTCAATTGGGGTCAAAGTGTTGACCCAGTGACATGCCCTAGGGTCCACTTAGATTGTTTTTAGGGTTAGGGCAATATGGTGGGGTCATGGTGTGACTAGGGTCCACTTAGGCTAGTTTGACCTAGTTTGGCTTTGGTCCTATAGTGGGCTTCACATGGCTACCACCCACTACCTAGGGTCAAACCTAGTTGATCCCCTTAAATTCACCCCATGCCTAACCCAATCTAAGTTGAGGGGTCCAGAAGTAACATGGGATGTTACAAATTCCAATAAACAAGAAAATAATTTCATCCCCGAAATTTAAGTTCGGGTCTACGGGGTTCTACTTGCAAGAATTTTTAAGAAACTTTAAAACATAACTTAAAAGTACCTGATGCGAATAGCTCCGGGTGTTGCTCCAGCATCAGATCCCTCGGCTCCCAGGTGTGCTCCTCCCGTCCATGGTTGGACCACAGTACCTTCACAAGAGGGACCTTCTTCTTCCGCAACACTCGGATGGATGTATCGTCAATCCGGATCGGCTCCAATCTAACTGATCTGTCAGGCTCTATGGGTCCGACTGTAGTAGTAATGTGCTGCTCCGGCCGAAGGAGAGCTCTTCGTAAGGAAGAGACATGGAAGACGTCATGTAATGCACCCAACTCCGGTGGCAGCTGCAGTCGGTAAGCTAAGGGGCCGATCCGCTCCAGGATCAGGTATGGCCCCATGTATCGTGGACTGAGCTTCTTGTGCCTCCGCACCCGAGAGACACCGTGTACTAGACGTATCTTCAAGAATACTCTGTCTCCAACCTGGAACTCCACCTTCCGGTGCCGAGCATCATAATACTTTGCCTGCCTACTCTGGGCCTGTAGTAGCCGATCTCTGATCAATCGAATCTAAGCCTCAGTATCCTCTATATAATCAGATCCAAGAGCTCTGGTATCCACATCCTGAACCCATGATAGCGGTGTCCGACATCTCCTCCCATAAAGTGCCTCATATGGAGCCATCCTGATGCTAGCCTGGTGGCTGTTATTGTATGAGAACTCAATAAGTGGCAGCAGCCTCTCCCAAGGCTTCCCCGTATCCAATATGCATAGTCTGAGCAGGTCCTCCATGGTCCGGATGGTCCGCTCGGTCTGTCCGTCGGTCTGCGGATGGAAGGCGGTACTAAAAGTAAGCCGAGATCCCAAGTAAGCATGCACGGCCCTCCACTCGCTCGAAGTGAACCGACCATCACGGTCCGAAACAATCGTCCTGGGAATGCCATGATATCTGACGAACTACTCCACAATTAATCTCACCAGAACTGCAACTGGGGCATCCTTCCGAACTGGAATAAATCTCGCTACCTTGGTCAGTCTATCCACTATGACCCATATAGAATCATGCCCAGAGTGGGAGCGAGGCAATCCGTGTACAAAGTCCATAACAATGTCCTCGAACTTTCATTCTGGAACTGGCAGTGGCTGTTGTAAACCTCCCGGGCTCTTGCATTCTGCCTTCACACGCTGGCAGGTCTCGCAATGGGTCACAAAATCCGTGATCTCCCTCTTCATCCCGGGCCAATACATAGACCTCCGCAAATCTGCCCACATCTTGGTGATGCCGGGGTGCACTGAATATCTGGAGCAATGAGCCTCTCTGAGTATGTCATTCCGGATACTACCCCCTGCTGGTATGTAGATGCACCCACGGAATCGAAGAAGATCATCCTGTAGCGTGTAGTCCTCAACCTTGCCCCTCTCCAGGGCACTAAAGATCGATTGTAACGCAGCATCCAGCCTCTGATGTGTTCGGATGCGCTCCTGTATATCATCGCCACTGATCACTGAGCTCAAATACTCTCGGTACACTACTGGCTCGGTCTCAGATACCATGGTAATGTGCATGTCCTCCATCGTCTGTAGCAGCTCTATAGACATCAACCGGGGCCCCGGTCCAGAAGTGCATGCCCTCCTGCTCAAAGCATCTGCTACCGTGTTCGTTTTTCTCGGATGGTAGTGGATCTTGTAATCATAATCACAGAGGAATTCCAGCCATCTCCTCTGTCTCAGGTTTAAGTCCTTCTGTGTATCGATATACTTAAGATTCTTGTGATCTGAGAAGATGTCACAATGAATCCCGTATAAGTAATGTCTCCATATCTTTAGGGCGAATACCACAGCCCCGAGCTCTAGGTCATGTACTGGATAGTTATGCTCATGCTTCTTCAACTGTCTTGAAGCATAAGCAATAACATGTCCATTCTACATCAGGACTGCACCCATCCCCTGATAAGAGGCGTCCGTGTAGATCTGGAATCCTTCGCACCCGGATGGAAGCGCAAGAATGGGGGATGAGATGAGTCGGTCCTTCAGCTCCTGAAAAGCCGTCTCGCACCGCTCCGACCAAACAAAATCTGTGTCCTTCTTCGTCAAGGACGTGAGGGGGAGAGCTATCCTCGAGAACCCCTCCACGAACTTGCGATAATACCCTACTAGTCCCAAGAAACTGCGGATGTCAGATGCGGTCTTCGGCCGTGGCCAATCCCTCACTGTCTCTATCTTGGCTGGGTCCACTGCTAATCCAGCCCCACCGATCGTGTGCCCCAGGAAAGCCACCTCCTGTAGCCAGAACTGGAACTTTGAAAATTTTGCGTACATCTGGGACTCCCTCAGCCTCTGCAAGACCTGCGCCAGGTGCTCCGTATGCTCCTCCTGAGTCCGAGAATATATAAGAATGTCGTCGATGAATACAATCACGAAGCGGTCTAAGAAAGGATCGAATACACGGTTCATTAGACTCATGAATGCGGCAGGGGCATTCGTGAGCCCAAAAGGCATCACCGTGAACTCGTATAATCCATAGCATGAGCTGAATGCCGTCTTCGGTATGTCCTCTTCCCTGATACGGAGCTGGTAGTAGCCGGATCGCAAATCTAGCTTGGAGAACCAAAAGGCTCCCTGCAGTTGGTCAAATAACTCATCTATACGAGGCAGAGGATAGGTATTGCGGACCGTTAACCGGTTCAGCTCCCGGTAATCTATGCATAGTCGCAATGACCCGTCCTTCTTCTTCACAAAGAGAACTGGTGCTCCCCACGAAGATGAACTGGGCCGCACAAATCCTGACTCGACTAGCTCCTGTAGTTGAGTCCTGAACTCTGCTAACTCCCTGGAAGCCATCCTGTAGGGTGCCCGGGACACCAGCCTCGCTCCCGGTACTAGCTGCATCCTGAAATCCAAGTCTCTAGCAGGTGGTAGCCCGGGCAATTTCTCCGGGAATACGTCGGAGAAATCCCGGACCACCGGAATATCTGAAATAGTCGTCTCTGCTCCCACCATCTCAAAGCAGATAAGATAAACTTCTTCACCCTGCTCGTGGGCCTTCACAGCCTGTACAGAAGATAACAATAGGTGGCAGATAGGCTGAATACCTTCAACGATAACATGAGAGTCCCCATGCCTGAGCGTGATCCTCCTGGACGGACAATCTATCTGAGCATGGTTCCGATGTAACCATGACATGCCCAAAATCAAGTCGAAGTCCTGCAGCTTCAGAATAATTGCTGGCGCCTCAAATGCCTTGCCGCCAATCTCGGCCTCCATATCACAATGTGCAGTGGTCCGCAGCTCTGACCCATCGGGTAGACGCACCCTCATCTCTAGTCCAGGAAACCTCTCCACGCATTCGAGTCCGTCGATGAAGGCCTCGGATACGAACGAGTACGAAGCACCCCTGTCAAAGAGAGTATGAGCGGGTTTGCCGCTGATCATAACTATGCCTGAGGTTTGTTTACGTTACAATTAATTGTTATCCTATAGTTCCAAGTACTATATATAATTGAAAATTCAAGAAATTTAATAATTAACTTTAAGTACCTGTGATAACCTCCTCGGGGTTCCTCTGCTCTGTGAGGTCCAAGGCGTATATCTGCTCCTACTCGCATCTCCTGCCGTGATATCCCTGGCCTCAGCCTCGTCCTCGGCCTCGTCCTCAGCCTCGTCCTCGGCCCTGCTGTACTGGGGCCACTGGAGGTGGAGGAGGAGGAGGAGGATGGAATCGATGCGGGAACTCCGACCTAATGTGCCCGGGCTGGCGGCATCCGTAACAAACTACCTGTCGGTGGCCTCGGTCATCCTGTCTCCTCGGATCATGCATCTGTAGAGGTGGGGGAGCCAATGCTGGAGGAGGCCCCTGCTCCTGTCTATAGTTGGGACGACGACGTCCCCCACCCTTCTTGTATCCGATAGTCCTGCCTCTCTGAGAGTCCCTGCTGCTCTCTCCTGATGTCGACCCATCAAATGGTCTCTTCCCTCCTGCTCGCACCATCAGCTGGTCAGCCTCCAGCTTCTTTGCCATCTCGATGATCTGCCTAGATGTGCCATGAGAAATGAACAGCAAGGCCTGCCTCAAATCATCCCTGAGGCCCCGGTAGAACCTCTTGGCATACCTTCTATCATCGGTATCCTGAATCCCTGCGAACCTGGCCAAATAAGAGAACTCTCTCTGATACTCGATCACCGATCTAGTCCCCTGCCTGAGGTTCAAAAACCTCTCCTTCAAGGCATCTCTGTCCGTAGCAGAGACGAAGTGCTCCAGAAATACATCGCCAAACTCCTCCCATGATATCTCTGACAGCTCAAAGTCCGCATATGTAGACTCCCGCTCTGATTTCCACCATCTCTTCGCATGAGCCTCTAATGCAGAGGTGGCTAGAGGTACTGCCTCGCCGACAGGGCAGCTGATGCCTGTTGAGATCTCGTGTATGGCCTCCAGCCATTCTTCCGTCTTTACCGCATCCTTTGTCCCACGGTACGTCGGTGGTGACAGGCTCTTGAATGCACTCAGCCAGCTCGACCCCGGATTTGGCTGTGGAGCCGGGACTTGCTGGGATCTGAAGGCATCCAGAATCGCCGTCAAGGTCTGCCCCATCTCCTTATGTAGGAATGGAGTGGCAGCTGGAGGGGCAGGAGCCACATTTTGCGGCGTGGCGACCTGTGGAGGTTGCATAAAGGTAAGGTTAAAACAGAACTGGCCTAACTCATTGTACTTTGTGGACCATTTATGTGACTTTTGCACATGGGCACAACACTGCTTCCGCTACATAGTTTGTCCGCAAACTAATGCTCGGGCGGGGGTGGTCCCATGTTGTGGACTTCGTTCTCATATGATCGTTGTTCAAGTGATACCAGTTTGTAAGACCCCTTCCTCCCCCTTACTAAGGAGGCTACCGGGTCTTATGCCCAGAACCACCGTCTTACGGTGGCACTAACTCACGGGTTAGTCGACACCGCAACACGCCGATCCTGCCGGCTAGCACGATCATTTAACCTGTAGGCCAATATGAGAAGAAAGAAGTAAAACAGTATGTAAATCCACTAGTCCACAAGTCACATGGTACAATCATATAAATGGAATGAAAAGTACACCAATATAGTCCACAGAAGAGTACAAAAGAAAGAGTAAAAATGGCTTATGCCCAGTATATCAAAACCACTCTCTCTCTAAATGAATAAAGCGGAAGCTATGCTAGTACATCATATCTCGTCCCACCTGAGGACGCACAGTAGTGGTAGTAGCCTGCTGAAGCGGTATCTGCTCCTCAAGTCCTGCCTCCTCGACGTGCTGGTGTTCCATCTCCACGAGCTCCTAAAAATAGTTTGGTCACCGACCATTAGTCAAAAAGACTAAGTTGTTTCCTCCGCACCTCGCCCCGCAGCTCCTAGGCACCGAGCGGGAGGATGAAGCGGAGGACAACAAGGGGTAGCAAAAGTGGAAGCAGGTGACAAAATCTAACTAGCAGTTGTAATAAGTAATAATGATCTACTCTAGCAGTTCTAAGTATAGTACAAGTAAGTAAGAGCGGTACAGTAATGGAAGTATGACAGCAGTAAAAGCAAGTAAAATCAACTATTCTGCCACTATACTATCATCACAAAAGTACCCTAACTTATATAAATTCCCATACAAATATATAAGTTAGGATTTCCAGGAAATTTAACTTATCATATAAAAGAGCCCATACTAATTTATATGATAAGGATCTATGAAGCGTATGACCTAATATGAATGAATGTTTTGATGCAATTTTATGCATAGGCAAGTGCAACTCACACACAATGACTCTGTGATAGCAGACCTTTAGTTCCCACTTTTTGAGAGCTAGCATCACTCTCGGGTACCACCGCTGTAGCTACGGCAGCAGCGGAGCGGGCGTCTTCGCTACTAGGCCGTTATGCACACTACCAAGCCTTAGACCCCTCTCATACGCCTCTGTACACGTCCAAGGTGCACTCTAGAGTCTCGCGTACGTACTTTGCTGACAACCCGTCAGTCTTGTTGGGTCGGATGTGCGTAATCGGGGGTCGTCCTCACAAACGCCTGGTGCACCGTACTTCCATCGGTGTGACGAACGGCCAGTACCGCATGCCCCGCCACTATATTTATGCACATGCAAGTATTTCATTCTGAGCCTTCTTCTCGCAGGACCAAACCCGTCCTGAAAACCCTCAAACCCAACCCGGGTGAGAACGCACATTAGTGCCTTTATACCAACTCCCTCGAACCCTAAACGGGTGAGCATATATCATGAATCTCTCCAACCCTACACGGGCGAGAAGGTACAACAAATGTCCTAACTTATTAGACTACTCTTGTCTATGGGTTTTTATACTTAGAGATTTAAGGTTAATCCCAGGACTGCCCCCGGTATTCCATGTGAAGGGCTCTCCAGGGGCACTAGGAACTGTGTTGGGATTACGCCCAGCGTTCCCTTTCACAAGGATATTTACTTTAGTTGATGGCTACCCATGTTTCACCCCAGCTCTCTTTGTTGCTCTAAAACAACCCTAGTGACTTAAGATTTTACCGGGAAACCGACGGTCTTCCGTCGACCCCCACTCTAGTTGCTACCTAAAGACTTGCACTTTTAACCTATCACTAAGACCATACTACCCACTAGGGATCATTCATGTTGCACTCTCTTATTTCTTCCGATAATCAATCCCCTGGTAACCCTAAGACAAGACCTATTTATGTTATATGCAGACCATGTCCTATTATTACCCTAAAAACGGAATCTTCCAATCCTTAAGGCATCTTGCCCCTAAATATTTATCCTAGGGTGATATGGTCTAAGGGAACTACCCTATGAATTCTCATAATTTTCCTTGGCTAAATAATCCTTTAATTAAATCTTTTAAATCAATTACTAGGTCACTTTACACATGAAGTAGTATAATTTAACATCCACTGACCTAGGTAATTTTTCCTGAGTTGTATAATGATAAAATATTACTGTCTACAGAGTTTCATAATTTACCTTTGAATATTTATTCTAATTTCTTATTTAATACCAAATTCACATAATTTCCATTTTCCAAATGAAGTACAGGTAATATGTCATCCAAAATTCCAGGAAAATTACTGAACATATAAAACATTAATTTATGACTATTGACAAAGTTTCATCAAATATTATTGTGTAATGGCCTATCAATTTCCATTCTTACATATTTACCAAAAATGCCATTATATTAATTTAAAGACTATAAATACACCCATTAATTCTGAAAAACATTATGCAAGACTAATAATGCAATTTTACAGCACTAGAAGTATTTCCAAATTTTTCTGATGTGCATATCCATCAATTCAAGAATAAATGAAATAAGGGTAAAATGGGCATTTTAAGATATTTTGTTCCAAAAGCTCTTCAAACAGAAGGATCAAATTTTTCCTAAGTCAAATGTAACCTTATCTATATCTTGGAAAAGTTTGAAGATTTGTGCTTGAGGAAAACCTATTTTCCAAATTTATTTTCAAAAGAGCTACATTTAAAATAAATTCCAATAAATGGGATTTTTATTCCAAAAATACCATAATTAATTTGAGGGGTGAAAGTTACCCTAATGAACCACTGTAAACAAATCCAAGGTTTTTGCATGCTTCCATTAGGCTGAATACACAATATTTGAACTATTGCTATTAGCACACCAAGGCAAAATATGAACTAACACATGCAAGTGGATTCTCCAACATGCAGTGATCCAAAGGTGCTGAAATTTTTATCATGCACCAAGGATGTCCCCAATGACCTACCACCAAGATTTGGGGCCATGGGGAGGCATTTAACTCCATATATTTCATTTATTTACATTTTGACATTTTGACCAAAACTATAGGAAAAGTTGTTCCACAAATTCCTAAATTTTGGCAGGGGCTAAGTATGCCCTAATCATGCATGTTCCCAAACTTTGGGGCCATGGTGATTGATGGTTTGTCTTGGGCATCCAAATAAATTTCTGCCCTAGTCTAGGACCAGTCCTAGGAGAAATGCCTTACAGGACTGTACACTACACCAAATCACAACTTTAAGGTGGAAAATTAAAGGTAAGACAGTCAGCTACATGTTTCATTTAGGGACTAGTTTCTGGAAATGCGTCTAAGAGGCCTAAAAAGAGCATGCAAAATGACTGTATTTATGTGACAAAAATCATACTATTCATCATATTTAACATTAAATCATATTATTATTATCTGCACGAATCTTGAAGCGAAGATGGACGGCATCGGGTTATCTCCTACCTCCAGCCAACGTCTGAGATCGAGCTGACCTGGAGCAGCTTTGCTGGCGGTTTCCGGCCAGCTGAGGTGGCGCCACCTCCGGCCAACGGTGCCATCACCTTCACGGTGGTGGTGGCTATCGTTTTCCGGTGATGGGGCGGCGGGACATGGCGGAGACGGCGAACCCGAGCGGTTTCAAAAGCTTGGAAAAATCTCATTTTTCTCACATGGCATCGGGCTTAGTTGAGCCCGATATCTCACCTAAGCGATCTAAGATCCTAGTACGGGTAGAGGTGAGGTGAAACGAACCTGGATTGGGGCTTGGCTGCGGGTCAGGCGGCGGTTTGCCATGGTGGTGGTGCGCCGGCGAGCTCCACCCCGAAAGCCTGATTCTCCACCGTTTTCCATGATCCAGTACTCGAATTCCACTCCTTTCTACCTCCTGAAGCTATTGGTGTGGTCTGTTTGGGCTGAGTTTGGCTGTTTATGGAGATATCACCTATATGAGCTCGGTTTGAGCTTTGGTTGCTCCGCACCTGCTGCCAAGTGGATCTCAGCCCCTATTTTCTGCTGGAATGGTGAGAGGAGGTCGACCATCTGGTTTTGGGCAGATAAATTCAGCTGAAGGGGTGGTCATGTGGCCACCATTCCCTTCTTCTCCATTTCTCTCTCCTCCTTCTCTCAAAATCACATTTCTACCCCCTTGCATGTATTCTCTCTCCTGATTTAGAGGGGTAGTGCTGGTCTTGTTCACTTGGGCTGGCCATGGGCCAATTTTGGTGGGCTTGGTCTAATGGAGGATGGCTTGGTCTTCATTTCACTCTTTTAGGTCAAATAGTTGACTTGTTGACTTTGAGTTGACTTGGTCAACCATGGTGGGTGGGTTGACCCTACTTGGTGGGAATGGGTCCAGTGGCACCACCCAACTTGGGTTGGGTCAAGGGGGGGTGCCCTACTTAGGCTAATTGGGCTTATGAGTGTGGGTTTGACCAAATTAAGCCCAAGGTTGACTTTGGTCAATTGGGGTCAAAGTGTTGACCCAGTGACATGCCCTAGGGTCCACTTAGATTGTTTTTTGGGTTAGGGCAATGTGGTGGGGTCATGGTGTGACTAGGGTCCACTTAGGCTAGTTTGACCTAGTTTGACTTTGGTCCTATAGTGGGCTCCACATGGCTACCACCCACTACCTAGGGTCAAACCTAGTTGATCCCCTTAAATTCACCCCATGCCTAACCCAATCTAAGTTGAGGGGTCCAGATGTAACATGGGATGTTACACACGCACCCCTACACGAGCGTGACCTTGGGCGTGTCCACCGACGTACAAATCAAATCAACAATTCCGTCAGATTTCACCTCCCGAAGATTTTCCCGTACATGTCACGCCCCCTGACACGCCCTACCTAGGCATGACAGGGGATCGTGACAAATCTGCAAGAAATTCTATAAATTCAGACCCTCCCCCTTGAGTCCAAACCTGTTTTGGAGTGAGAGGGGAGGTGCTGCCCTTTTGTTTACTTGTAGTTTTCTTGTAATTTTTCATGCTTCTCCTCTCCCCCTTTCTCATTTTAAGCTTTCTAATCTAGCTTAGTTTACTCTTTTTGTCTTAGTTATTGTAATTGCTTAGTAGCTTAATGTTAATGCTAGCCTAGTTCTTTATTTCATTGCACCTGTAATCTTCTATTTTCAAGTTGCAGCTCTCTTTCAGTATTAATATAAAGTGTGCCCTTTTCTTTGTTTTCTTAATGCACTCCTACTCATCTCTCTTCCCCCATTTCTCCATGATTAACTAATTCTCCTTGTACTCGATCTTGATGATCCGAGGTTCGAGTTGATTAGGTTATGATGCTTTAATTTTACTTTTTCTTTTTAGGGTCTAGACATTTATTTACTCTTGAAAAAATCATGTTCGGAGTTATATCATCGATATATAATTTCCGTATTTGTTCTCATTCTTAGGTAGCTGAGACACTCGTAGTTTGAGGTGAACACTCAAGAGTAAGGAGAGTTGCACGCACCCCTCGAGAGAGGCAGACGTTAAATCTCTTAGATTGGAGTGAAATCCAATAGAGGGGTTCACAGCGTAAAGCGAGCATTAGAACTCCGATTTGGACGAGAGTTCGGTCGGACCTTCCTAAACTCAGGTGGGCTCGACTTCGAGAGAAGAGTTTTAATGATTATGGAACCTCCACGGTCAAGGTCTTTTACCTTATTAAGTTAGGGTTTCTTATCGCATTTTTTAACCAACTTTAGCTGAGGTGATTCTTGATCGAGTGCTTTTCTTTATCATCTTTTCAACCCCTCGTTGTAATCGTTTTTAGTAGTTCTCTTTTTAACCACAAGCATTTCCCTTTTTAGCGTAACATTTCTTTTCTCAGTCGCATTCAGCTTTCTTTTAAACCGTTAAAAAATCTTCGATAAGATAATAGTTTTCATGTGAATAAGATTGCTCAATGGTTCCATGATTTTAATACGACACTTGTGTCCCCTAGCTGCATTTCAATAGGTATACTTGCCTCGTTGGATTGTTAGTTCGGTTTTTATTCTCTTCGTGATTAGTAGACACCAAGTTTTTGGCGTCGTTGCTAGGGAACAACTTTTGTTGGTAATTTGAAAGCACGAACCTATTACTTTTATCACATCTCTTTCTTACCTTCCTTCTTTAAAAAAAAATAAAAATAAAAAAAAATATTACCGCTCTTAATAAAAATCAACATCACAATGTTTCTACACCACCTAACTCTCTCGAAAAGGGCAATGTGTCTATAAATGCCACTATCATGTCTAGTACCTTGCGAACCCTTCAACAGGTAGCCCTTGGGAAGTTCTGGAGTTAAAACATAAAAAAATCTATTTCAAAAAAAAATTTATTCACTCTTTTCTAGTTTATTTATTTCCCTTTCTTCATCTTCTCTTCTTCTAGTGCATGACCCGCGTGAATCCGTCAGTTATTTTGGACTTCGACCACGAAATTGAGCGTACTCTTTGGAGAAGATCGCGATTTCATGACCCTACTCTCCAAATACCGGTTGAGGATTCCGAGTCATTTTCTATCTTAAGAATGGAAGAACCCCATGTAGAGGAAGTCGTGCATAGGCCTACATCCTATTATGCACTACCAAATCTAGAGGCTATAGAATCAAGCATAGTTCACCGTGCTATAGCTAATAATAATTTTGAACTTAATGTTGGAACCCTTGTTCTGATTTGGGTAAAGAACACTATTAGGAATATTAGATTGACCCAACATGTATAGTCATGGGTCATAGGACTTTTACCAGGGTTGGCCATTCAGAAGAACTTTCCAGTGTTGCAGAAAAGAAGTCCAAGAAATACAGTTTAGATAAAGTCAGAGAATCAACTCGACGATCGTCGAACGCAGTTTGACAAACGACGAAAGCTCAGGTCGACGAATGATGACAGAAGCTGAGATTGACGAATGTCGAACTCAGGTCGACGATTGGTGGACAACACTTGCTCAGCTCGACAAAATTAGCAAGTCAGTTTCTCAGCTCGACGAAATAGAAACTGAGCTCGACGAACTGCAAGCTCCGGTCGACGAACGCAGGCAAGATATTCAGCTCGAAAATTCTAGCTGAGTTCGACGAATGTCGAACTCAGGTCGACGAATGTTCAGGTCGACAATTTCTGAGCAATCAGTAACAGTTGGCAGAATTAATTGATGATTAATTACAGTCAACATACCCAGTGAAAATAGCCGTTCAAACGGACAGTTACAGAAGAATTAAGTGAGGATCAATTTCCAAAGCATCTTCACTCTCGGGAATGTTTCTTCCGCCATAAAGTCTACGGAATTCAAATACAGGAAGAAGATAGATCAGACAGCAATACAGCAATACACAGATAGATATAGAAGGGCAATATCTCTACAGTAACTTGAAGCTCTAGACCAGAGTGATAACAGCCATCTGAAGAAGAAGAAGAACCCATCACTATCAAGAGTCTTCTTCTTCCTTCATTTCTACAGGACAACTTCAAGGACAACAAATACTTTATCAGTCAGAAGTTCCTGAAGATACTCTGGTCCAGGCCTGAAGATTGAAGGCCTATCACCCTGAAGCAAAGCTTCCAGCATACCTGAACCAATCAATATCTCAGGGGAGCCTTTGCTAACATCATTCCACTTGAATCTTCTCTCTGATTGTTGACAGAGAAGTTAATATCACTCTCTCACCCCCTCCTGTACAAAGGGTTGTCATCTCCCTTCAAAAGTGATTCCTGGTTGCAAGTCTCTTTATCAAAAGACTTGAGGCTTTGGTTTTTGGGGACCTGATCAAAACCCATTGGTGGCAGTCACCTGATCAAAAACCTGAGTGGATTCCTACCAGAGTGGTAGAAGAGTGGACTACCCAGATTTGGGGAACCACTATGAATTTCCTTGTGTCTCTTCTATGTTGCTTGATTTCTTTCTGTATTTCTTATCTTGTATTTGTGCTGTGATAATCTGCTTAGTTAAGATCTATCACTTTCAATTGGTATCAGAGCCAGGTTGGTTAAAAATACCACAGCTTAGTGGTTCCACAGGCTAACACCTGAACCACAAAGATCCTTTGATAGATTTTAAGAATTTTTTGAGTTTTATCATGGCACATATTGCAGATTTTTCAAGCACCAGACTGCTCATGTGCAATCTAGATAAATTTGCATCATGGAAGACAAGGATTAGGTTTTATATGGACTTCATTGATGAAAACATCGTTAAATCTATTTTGTCAGGTGCAGCTCAAACTCAGCAAACAACAAGTCCAAATACTGTTCCATCATCTCAATGGACAGATGCCCAGAAAATTATGAAGATTGCTGATGCACAAGCAATGAACATTCTAGCACAATCAATGTCTGATGACATTTTTGAAGATCTTGCTGAATGTTCATCTGCAAAAGAGATGTAGGACTCCATCACAGCAATGGCTGCTAGATCAGCAAAAGAATGAATAATTGAAGCTGAATCCTGGAGTGATGAAGATGAAGCAAGAGCAAGAGAATTTTTCCTAATGGCAATAGATGCTTCTCGCAGTAGCTATGCTGAAGAATCTGAAGAACCAGAATGTGAATCAAAAGAAAAAGATCAGGTAATCTCTACCCTTGATCTTTCATCAGGTATAAATCTTCAGAAAATCTTAGTTCAAAATAATTCGTCGAACGGAGATCGACGAAATCAATCCTATTCGTCGAACTCAGATCGACGATCTCTGAACAAAGATTTTGTTTTGAACTGTTCAGGAATTTGTGCTCGATGAAATAAATATCATTCGTCGAACAGAGATCGACGAAAATGGATCACAAAAAACAATTATTATCATTCTGTGAATAGATATCGACGATCTCAATATCACTCGTCGAACTCAGCTAGACGAAAGTACTCTCATTCGTCGAACTCAGAATTTCAAAACATCGATTTTTATTCTTTTATTTCTGATTATTTTAAAAGAGAACCAAGACCCAAGTTTATCTGGGTCCAGAACTCCTAACATCTCCTTGCAGGAAAAGAATTCAGTCCAGTAAATTTACAGGATATCAGTGGCTGTTGGATTTGTGCAAGGAAATGTAATTAGGGGGAGTTTGTTTGTTTTATCACAGAGGAATAGTGGCTATGCAAATAGGGGGAAATGCCTATAATTGGAGCTACAGAAATTCTAGCAGCAACAACATCAGTAGTAGTTTTTGATCCAGATTTATGGGGAAATTGTATTTAATTAAATTGTATTTTACATATGTTTATATAAATAGTGTCCTTACCCAAATAGGGGGAGATTGTTGGAACACTAGTTCTGATTTGGGTAAAGAACACTATTAGGAATATTAGATTGACCCAACATGTATAGTCATGGGTCATAGGACTTTTCCCAGGGTTGGCCGTTCAGAAGAACTTTCCAGTATTGCAGAAAAGAAGTCTAAGAAATACAGTTTAGACAAAGTCAGAGAATCAACTCGACGATCGTCGAACGTAGTTCGACGAACGACGAAAGCTCAGGTCGACGAATGATGACAGAAGCTGAGTTTGATGAACTTTGAACTCAAGTCGACGATTGGTGGACAACACTTGCTCAGCTCGACAAAATTAGCAAGTCAGTTTCTCAGCTCGACGAAATAGAAACTAAGCTCGACGAACTGCAAGCTTCGGTCGACGAACGCAGACAAGATTTTCAGCTCGACGATTCTAGCTGAGTTCGACGAATGTCGAACTCAGGTCGACGATTGATGAACTCGACGAATGTTCAGGTCGACGATTTCTGAACAATCAGAAAAGTTTGCAGAATTAATTGATGATTAATTACAGTCAACATACCCAGTGAAAATAGCCGTTCAAACGGACAGTTACAAAAGAATTAAGTGAGGATCAATTTTCAAAGCATCTTCACTCTCGGGAATGTTTCTTCCGCCATAAAGTCTACGGAATTCAAATACAGGAAGAAGATAGATCAGACAACAATACAACAATACACAGATAGATACAGAAGGGCAATATCACTACAGTAACTTGAAGCTCTAGACCAGAGTAATAACAGCCATCTGAAGAAGAAGAAGAACAACCCATCACTATCAAGAGTCTTCTTCTTCCTTCATTTCTACAGGACAACTTCAAGGACAACAAATACTTTATCAGTCAGAAGTTCCTGAAGATACTCTGGTCCAGGCCTAAAGATTAAAGGCCTATCACCCTGAAGCAAAGCTTCCAGCATACCTGAACCAATCAATATCTCAGGGGGAGCCTTTGCTAACATCATTCCACTTGAATATTCTCTCTGATTGTTGTCCGAGAAGATAATATTACTCTCTCACCGCCTCATGTACAAAGGGTTGTCATGTCCCTTCAAAAGTGATTCCTGGTTGCAAGTCTCCTTATCAAAAGACTTGAGGGTTTGGTTTTTGGGGACCTGATCAAAACCCATTGGTGGCAGTCACCTGATCAAAAACCTGAGTGGATTTCTACCAGGGTGGTAGAAGAGTGGACTACCCAGATTTGGGGAACCACCATAAATTTCCTTTTGTCTCTTCTATGTTGCTTGATTTCTTTCTACATTTCTTATCTTGTATTTGTGCTGTGATAATCTGCTTAGTTAAGATCTATCACTTTCACTTAAGCCTAGCATAATTCAAATGGAGCAACAGTATGTGCAATTTGATGGACTTCAAGATGAATTTTCGAACCCACATATAGCAAGCTTTCTTGAGATTTGTGACACCTTTAAAATCAATGATGTTGCAAATGATTCTATTAGGCTAAGACTCTTCCCTTTCTCCCTTAGAACTAAGGCTAAGTAATGGCTGAACACTCAACCAAAAAATTGCATCACCACCTGGGATCAGCTAACCGAAAAATTTCTGGAAAATTATTTTATGCCAGCTAAAACCGCAAAACTTAGGAACGATATTTCTTACTTTGGACATATAGTTTCTGAAACCTTGTATGAAACCTGGGAAAGATTTAAAGAACTCTTAAGATGATGTCGCCATCACGAGCTTCCTATATATGGTTGCAGGTACATATGTTTTATAACGGGAGAAATCAAAGCATAAAGCAAATGATAGACACAGCTTCCGGTTGTAACTTAAACCAAAAAACCCTAGAAGCAGATCTTGAGCTTTTCGAGGAGATGGCCATGAACACATACCAATGGAATGTGCCTAGGTCCCACCCAAACAAGCCTACTGGTATATTTGAAGTGGACAACGTCTCCCAGCTAGCTCTGCATGTGGAAATTTTAAGCAAAAAGAGAACAGAGATGACTGCTGCCTCCGCCCCTCAGGTATGAGAATCTGCAACTCCTGCTGCCGAACAATTAAATTTTGTTAATAATATGCCTAGAAACACTTTTCATAATTTTTCTGCTGCTAATTTTCCTGCTGCGGGTTTCGCTTTTCCGAATAGTTATAATCCCGCTTTACGTAACCACACGAACTTTTCGTGGAGTAATCCCTCGAACGAAATGCGCCCGCCACCACAAAATGATTTTTCTGCACCACCACCACCTCCTCAGAATTTTCCAAAACCTCCAAGTTTGGAGGAAATGTTTTCAAAATATATGATTGGTAATGATGCTACTATAAGAACGCTAATCGGGACCGTTAAAAGTTTAGAAAATCAAGTAGGACAACTCACAAAAATTATTTCTGAGCGACCCGCCAGTCTCTTCCTGCAAACAACGAGCTCAACCTGAGAGAGCAAGCGAAAGCTATAATTCTTCGGAGTGGGAAGCAAGTTTCTAGTATGGTTAGCGAAGAGCCCGAGGCAAGCTCCGCCTCCATTTTAAAAAATCAAAGATCCGCCCCCATTTTAAAAAATCAACCCTCCGCCAAGAAAATTTTTATCATTTCACCCACTACTGAAGAAGAAGTTATCACCCCTCTCCGTGTTAAAGTAAAAGATCTCATTCCACCACCCATCTTTAAAAATATTCCAACTCGACTATACCCTTCCGAACTTAGCAAGCAACGTCTGGATGATCAATACTCCCATTCCTAGAAATATTTAAGCAAATCAACATAAATCTACCCTTCCACGAAGCAATTCCCAAATGTCGAAGTACGCTAAGTACCTTAAGGACCTACTGACTAGTAAAAAGAAGTTAGAAAACTTGTCGCATGTCACGATAAATGATGAGTGCTCTGCGGTCTTGACAAATGGTTTACCAAAGAAGTTCAGTGATTCGGGTAGTTTTTCTATTCCGTGTGTCTTTGGTAATCTTTTTGTCATGGACGCATTGGCTGACTTAGGTGCGAGTATCAACTTGATGCCCCTCTCATTGTTCAAGAAGTTAGGAATTGGTAGCCTCAACCCCACACGCATGAGTATCCAGCTTGCTGATAGATCTGTGAAGTACCTGTTAGGAATCGTGGAGGATGTCTTAGTTAAAGTCGACAAATTCATATTCCCGGTAGATTTTATCATTTTGGATATCGAAGAAGACGTTGAGGTCCCCTTTATCCTTGGCAAATCCTTCCTTGCCACCTCTCGAGCTATCATTGACATAAGCAATGGCAAGCTCTTCCTACGAGTAGGCGACGAAGAAGTGACTTTCTCTATCACCCCTTCGATGAAGAATACCCTAGAGAATGATGACTCCTATTTTTTCTTAGATGCCTTAGGTGAAGAATCTTCCTACTACTTTTCTGAAATTAAAAGTGAATTTTTTGATTTTTGTTTTTCTTCAACTCTTCCAAATGAATCTCTGCAAGAAGAGGCCAAGGCCATTAGCTCCACTCCTTCCAATTTTCCGTATAAAGTAAAGGTGTACGAAGACATAGTTTTTGAAAAAAAAAAGAATTTCAAAAACATCGTATGAAGAACCCCCACCCTGGAATTAAAGGAACTACCCGATCATCTTAGGTATGCCTTCTTAGAGAAAGACTCCAAGCTACCAGTAATAGTTTTGGCCTACTTAACCGAAGTGCAAAATGATAAGCTCCTACTAATGTTACGTAAACATTGCTGAGCCATTGTCTGGCAAATAGCAGATATCAAGGGCATAAGCCCATTTTTCTGTACACACAAAATCCTAATGGAAGATAATTCGTGTAATTCAATCCAACTTCAGCACTGTATAAATCCAAATATGAAAGAAGTCGTAAATGGCGAAGTTATGAAACTCTTAGACGCAAGAATTATCTATCCTATCTCTGATAGTAAGTGGGTTAACCCACTCTAGATAGTGCCAAAAAGGGACGGATAACTGTAGTTAGTAAGGAGAATAATGACATAATCCCGACGCGTACGATAACGGGGTGGCAAATGTGTATTGACTATCGTAAGTTAAACGACGCCACCCGCAACGACCACTTTCCCTTGCCGTTCATTGATCAAATTTTAGAACGATTATCCAGCCATAGCTTTTACTATTTTCTCGATGATCTTTCGGGGTACTTTCAAATCCCCATCTCTCCCGAGGACTAGGAGAAAACTATGTTTACTTGTCCCTTCAGCACCTTCGCTTACCGAAGAATGCCGTTTGGATTATACAATCCGACAGCTACATTCCAGTGATGTATGCTCGCTATCTTCGACAAGTACGTAGTGTTGGGTACATTGAAAATGTGTACCAGATTTGGAGAAGCCTAACATAGCTCAATGATATTCATCAAGGTGTATTTGATGTTGTTTTGAGTTTATATGTGCAGGTTAAGAATATGCAGGAAAAGTTTCTAAGTCCATGAGTCGACACCAAAAGAAGCTGTGTAGATACTTGTGAAGACTTGTGTCGACACTTGGGAAAAGCTGTGTCGACACCTGGAGTCAATTGTGTTGACACTTGGAGAAGCAGTGTCGCCACACAGAAAGTTCAGTCGACACTCAGAAAGCTCAGTCGACATCAACTGTGTCGACACACAGGACTTGTGTCGACACATAGAAAGCTCAGTCGACATCAAATGTGTCGACACACAAGACTTGTGTCGACATACAGAGAGTTCAGTGGACATCAACTGTATCGACACACAGGACGTGTGTCGACACACATACACCAGAATTTCTTCTAAGTCAATTGTGTCAAGATAAGAAGTTCTTGTGTCGACACACAAGACTTATGTCGACACATTCTTACATAAGGTATGTCAAGAAGCAGTGTCGACACCATGAGAGCTGTGTCGACACCACCAAAGATTATGTCGACACTTAGTCTACTTATGTCGTCATATGTGAAGTTCAGACTCGACATTTTGCTGATAGAGACAAAGTTTCAAGAAGTGACTGGAAGACTTGACAGGTGCTATAACCAACAGGTCTACTGTAACTGTCAAATCTGTCAGAAGTTAGTTAGCAACTGGATCAGCCGGTAACCTTGGATGAAGTCTATATAAAGACAGATTCTATCAATAGAACAAGAAGTAAGAAGAACGAAAAAAAACGAAGTACACGAAATCACAATTGCAACAGAAGATCCAACATACACAAGGAAATCCAGTCAGAGATTTCGTGTGGATCTAAGTGAAGAATTTCAACATATCTTCAAAAGAATTTGTAGAGAGAGAGAGATCTAACAATTCAAGTGAAGAAAGAGACTATCATCAACTAGTCTCTTTAGAGCAGATCCTGAACTAATCTGCAAAGAAGAATTCAACTTGATTTCTGGATTTTAAGAAGGAAGCTGATTGAAGATCATCTTCAAGAAATTCAACCTTATGTGTTCAGATTCAAGAAGCTTTGAAGAAAGCCAAAGACATGTTGATTTCTGAGTAATCAGATTTTTCAAGAACTGATCAAAAAATCTTTCTACCCATTCTCTCTCAACTTGGGTGGAAGATACAACTTATTTTTATCATTTTTCTGTAAGATCATTATCGATCTGAGTTGTAAGCCTAATTTATAAAGGCTGAGGTAGGGCTGAGTGCCATAGGTAGGAGATTTACATCTCTGAGTTGTAGGCCTTGGGAAGGCTGAGGTAGGGCTATGTGCCTGAGGTAGGAGATTTGATTCTCTGAGTTGTAGGCCTGGGTGAAGACTGAGGTAGGGCTTAATTGCCTGAGTTGTAGGAGTGTGGACTCACTCTGTGTTGTAGGAACCTTGACTGGTTTCTAAGCTGTAAGATTTATAGATCTGAGAAGGAAGGAAGAAGTTAGGCCGAATCTAGCACATTACTAGATAGGCGAAGGGGAAAGTGGATGTACCCATCATTTGGGGAACCACTATAAAACTGTGTGCCATCTGTGATTGTGTGTGATTGTGTGATTTCTATGATATGGTAGTAGTAGATCTGTTTGATTCTATGTGATTAACTGAATTTATATTCTGCCTTAGTGTAAAAAGGAATTGTACCAGAGGGAGGTTATCTTGAAACCAATTCTTGAAACCAATTCTTTCAAGTGGTATTAGAGGGAGGTTACTCAAACATAGACTTAACAGTCTGAGTAAGATCTGTGAGGCAGACTAAATTAGAACACATGGGTTCAGGAGAAAATCATATGGAACTTGGTTCCATGAAGTTGCCCATATGCATGAAGGAAATCTTTGGAATATAGAAAGAAAGGGTCAGATTGTTTATGGAAGCATCTGATCCAAGAATATATATAACTGTTAAGGAAGGGCCTTATATTCCAATGAAAGTCTCAGTTCTTGATGCTAATCAGAGGACACTAAAAGACTTTTCAGAAATGACTAAGGATGAGATTATCTTGGCTACTATGGACAAAAGAGCTCAGACTATTATAGTGAGTGCCATAGATGATTCAACATTCCAAAATCTGATTCACTATAAAACCTCCAAGGAGATGTGCGATATATTGATAGTCTACATGGAGGGATTAGAAGAAGTTAGACAAGATAGAAAGTCAATGCTTAATCAGAAATATGAGAGCTTCAGGCAAAGCAAATCAGACTGCATCACTGAATGTTACAAGACGTTCTTCAGAATTGTGATTGAACTAATGTCATTTGGAAGGGTATTTAGTACATATGAGTTGAATGATAAATTCCTTAGATCTTTGAGTAAGGATTGGGACACCAAGATCTGTGCCATCAAGGAAGTGTCCAGACTGACAGAAATCTCTCCTCCAACATTATTTGGCAAATTGCTTTCTTATGAAATGCAACTCATGGTCAGAAAGGAGGAAGAGAAAAATACTAAAGTTGATCATAGAGAAAAGTCAGTGGCCTTCAAGGCAGAAGCCAAAAGAAAGGACAGGAGGATGTCTCCATCTCCTCCTAAGAAAGCTGCAGAAGTGATCTCTGAAAGTTCAGATAGTCACACCTCAGACACCAATCATTCTGATGAGTACTTTGCTGCGTTCACAAGGAAGTTTCGGAGATTTTTGAAGAAGAAATAGTGGAGAACTAAGCCATCCTCCTCTCAGTACAAGGATGAGTATTATTCGAAAAGGAAGTCATCTAGAAAGGACAAGAGTAGGTCAAAACCTATTAAATCAACAACTATAAATATTGTGTGCTATTGCTGCAACAGACCTGGACATGTAGTAGCTGATTGTCCAGACAAAAGAAATGAATCTGCACATAAGAAGAAGTCTTAGAATAAGAACAAGAAGGAGAAGTCCTTTGTAGTAAAGAAAGAGAAAAGCTGGACAGATCCATCATCTTCAGATTCTGAATCTGTTGCTGATGCTTATATTGGTCTGTTTGCAATAGAAGAAGAGACTGAGTTCTTGCAATTGCTGGACTCAATAAATGGAACTGAAGATCATCAGTGCAAAGCGCTGATGGCCCTGACTGATGAAGATCACTGCCAGGATAACCCTAGTCCAAGTAAGGTAAAAAGCTTATCTAAAGATTCTGATTATTTCACTAGCTCAGAATCAGAAGCATCTGCATCAAGAGATGTTGATGGATCTGAATCTGAAGGAGATATTCATCAACTTATAGATGAATATGGTGATTTGCTGCAGGCATTTAAGAGATGCAAAAACCTAACTAAAATTCAGGCTAAGTAAATTGAAGCTCTTAAGTTGGCTGCATCTGATTCAGAAAAGCTGCTGGATTAGAAGATGAATGAGATTGACAAGCTGAAAAATATAACTGTTATTCAGATGAGAACAATCACATTCAAAAGTGATCAAATCAAAAGTCTGGAAGTCATACTTCAGAAGGAAAAAGATTTAGTGGCTCGTTTCTCTAAGCCAAAATCTGTCCGTCTCTTAATTGATGACTTTGTGTCTCAAAAGGGTAAGACAGGATTGGGTTTTAAAGGAAATACTAGGGCAACTAATTCCAAAAGGAAAATGAAATCCCCAGTTAAGCCACTTGTCTTTAATCCCCCTATTGCTCTCAGAAAAGTGCAACAACCTACCAATAGTAATGATCATGATATCATACATGGTCATGGTACGCCTGACATTCTGAATGACAAGAGTTATCCAGCACTCAAGCAAAGAAACACTGTACCTAAAAAGAGGTATAATAGATATAAGTGCTGGTGTTGTTGCAAGGTGGGACACTTTGACAATGACTGTTGGCATAACACTAGTGTCAGGATGAATGCCAGCTTACCAGGAAGAAGGGCTGTTACAAATTATGCTAAATTTCAGTCTAACCTGAACCAAGGACCCAATAACAATTTGGGTTCTAAGGTTAAGTAATTATTTGTTACAGATAAGTCCAAGTGGCCATTCCCCTTTATGGTACTTGGACAGTGGATGTTCCAGACATATGACTGGAACAAGAGGATTGCTGAAGGACTACTCACCCATATTGAACGGACCTAAAGTAATCTTTGGTGGTTCTGAAAAAGGAGTCATCAAAGGATTTGGTAACATTTCTAACAGCTCTATTACTATCACTCAAGTGGCTTATGTGAAGGGTTTGAAACATAACTTGATAAGCATAAGTCAACTGAGTGATCTTGGATATGACATTTCATTCATTAAGAATGGTTGTCATATTAAAAGGTCAAGTGATCAGAAGATCATGTTGACTGGTTATAGGAAAGGAAATGTGTATTGCCTAAACTTTGTGAGTGAGAATAAAGATTCTCCTATTTATCTGGTAGCTGATGAGAAAGCCTCTCATTGTGTCAAATGGCACAAGAGGCTAGCTCATCTAAACTACAAGACTATTGGTCAACTCTTTAATAAAGAGTTAGTGAGGAATCGTCCTCAAGTTAAGTGCATTAAGGATGTGATATGCTCAACTTGTCAAAAAGGCAAGCAGACCAGATCCTCCTTTCATAGCCTTGAAACCAAAGACTCAGTGAGGTGTTTATACCTCTTGCATATGGATTTATTTGGTCCAATGCTAGTTCAAAGTCTAGGTAGGAAAGTCTACACATTTGTGGTTATAGATGACTATTCTAGATTTTCATGGGTTTTCTTTCTGAGGCAGAAATCTGAAACCCCAACTGTTTTCTACAACTTTGTTAAGCAAATTCAGAATGAACTGAATAATTCAGTGGTAAAAATCAGAAGTGACCATGGAACTGGATTTCAATCTGAAACTATGACAAAGTTGTGTGAAGAATTTGGGATTCATTAGGAATTCTCCTCACCAAGAACTCCTCAGCAAAATGGAATTGCTGAAAGAAAGAATAGGACTCTCATTGAGGCTGGTAGAACTCTATTGAGTGACAATTCTCTCCTAGAATATTTCTGGGCTGTGGTAGTAAACACTGCATGTCATGTGCTCAATAGGGCTTCCATCACTAAGGGCCACAAAAAGACACCCTATGAGGTTATGAAAGGCAAAAAAACCAAACGTATCCTATTTCAGGATCTTTGGTTGCAAGTGCTATATGCTTAACAATGGCAAGTCCTACCTAATAAAGTTTGCTGCCAAATACCAGGATGGTATATTTGTTGGGTACAACAACAATAGTAAGGCATATAGAATCTATAACTTGACAACTTAAGTTGTAGAAGAGTCTGTTCATGTTATATTTGATGAATCTAGACTTATTAACTGTGAGTTGCCAAGTAGTTCTTGTAGCTCAACAGGTATAAAAGAGAAGATGGACATGCTGACTATCAAAGAAGATCAACCTGCAAGGCAGGTAGAGGAAAATGATGATTGTTGTCCAAGGGGAGTACAAGACTCACAAGATGCTGATGAAGACCATGAAGAACAGCAGAATGAAGAAAATGGAGAAAGTCAAACTGTAGACAGACTTTCTCCAGCAGTTAGACATTTAAAGGATCATCTTATACACCAGATTATTGGTGATCCTAGACAAGGGGTTCAAACTAGAAGCATGAGCTTGAACACTGTACTATGCTCAAGCTTCTTGTCTCAATAGGAACCTAAAAGATTTAAAGAATCTATACAAGATCCACACTGGATTGATGCTATGCAGGAGGAGTTAAATCAATTCAGGAGATGCAAGGTTTGGAAGTTAGTTCCTAAACCTAATACCACAATGTCATAGGGACTAAGTGGATCTATAAGAATAAGCTAGATGAGAGTGTGATCATAATTAAGAATAAGGCAAGGCTTGTTGCCAAAGGATACATACAGGAAGAGGGCATATACTTTGATCAAACATTTTCCCCTATGGCAAGGTTGGAAGCAATAAGTCTATTCCTAGCTTATGCAGCCTATCAGGGTTTCAATATGTTCCAAATGGATGTTAAGTCAGCCTTCCTGAATGGAGACTTAAAGGAGGAAGTCTATGTAGAACAGCCATCAGGTTTTATTGATCCACTATATCCTAATTATGTGTATTGGCTTAGGAAAGCCCTATATGGTTTGAAACAAGCCCCAAGGGCTTGGTATGAAACCTTGTCTACTTTCCTCATTGAGAATAAATTCTCAAGGGGGAAAATAGACAAAACTCTATTTCTTAGGGAATCCAAAGGGAAGATAATCCTAGTCCAGATATATGTTGATGATATAATATTTGGTTCTACTGAAAACAACCTTTGTAGGAAGTTTGCTAAACTTATGCAAGGGAAGTTTGAGATGAGCAGTATAAGAGAACTTAAGTTCTTCTTGGGACTCCAAGTAAGACAGACTGATGATGGCTTGTCCATATCTCAGTCTAAGTTCACCCAGGAGTTAATTAAGAAGTATGGTATGGAATCATCCACTACCATGAGAACTCCAATAGGGACAAGTATGCCTTTAAGCAAAGATGATGCAGGAAAACCTGTAGATGAATATTTGTATAGAGGGATAGTTGGCTCCCACCTTTATCTGACTGCTAGTAGACCTGACATCATGTATGCTACATGTGTCTGTGCTAGGTACCAATCCTGCCCAAAATAATCTCATTATACTGCTGTTAAGAGGATTTTGAGATATCTTAAGGGCACACCTAATCTAGGCCATTGGTATCCTAAGAATAGATATTTTATACTGACTAGATATTCAGATGCAGACTTTGCAGGATGCAAAGAAGATAGGAAAAGCACAACATACACCTGTCAATTTCTAGGAGGAAGATTGATGTCATGGTGCTGTAAGAAGCAGACTAGTGTGGCAGTCTCCACAGCTGAGTCTGAGTATGTAGCTGCAGGGAGATGATGTGCACAGCTGTTGTGGATACATCATCAACTTAAAGATTATGGTATCCAGGTAAGTAAAACCCATTTATTCTGTGATTCTACAAGTGCTATTTCTATTGCTAATAATCTCGTTTCTCATAGTAGAACAAAGCATATAAAAATAAGATATCATTTTCTTAGGGATTATGTAGAAAAAGAGGATATATGTTTAGAATTTGTCAATACATGTTTTCAAATTGCTGATATGTTCACTAATCTATTGGATGAAACTAAATTCAATAATTTTAAAATTGAATTAGGTATGCTGAACATAGAATAGCTTGAAAAATTTGTCCAAGTAATTTTGTGTCGACACAAAAAGAGGTCTATGTCGACACAGAGAAGTTGTGTTGTCACATCTAGAAAATTGGTGTCGACACTTCAGAGAAGTTGTGTCAACACATCTAGAAAATTGGTGTCGACACTTCAGAAAAGTAGTGTCGACACATCCAGAAGTTGTGTCGACACTTAGAATTAGAGTCGACACAGAATTTCTATTGAACTAATAAGTATGTCTGTGTCGACACATCATCAATTGGTGTCGACACATAGAAGTCAACACTTCTGTCGAGACTTTAGCAGTCTGTGTCGACACAATCTCATCAGTGTCGACACACTAGGTAAATTTTGACGTGCCTTTTGACGTTCAATGTTTAGACACATATAAATAGGTCAAGCACATACCCTGTCAACACGCTCTCCAGATTTTTGAGACTAGATTCTTGTGTCGACAAACTCTCTCTTCACCCTTCAATATTTCTCACCATCCCCATGGCGCCGAAACTTGACGAAAACGTGAACGAGGGATATGAACTGGTACGGAATGCTTTTGACGAAGCTGAACTAGCGATTATAGCTGTGATAGCTCTAATTGTTGAAAATGTCTTAGAGTATTTGACATCAGAACCTACAAAGATATAGAAGAAGGAAATCATTGAGTTCTATGGAGCTGCCACTCAGGATTCAACTGGACTAAAGATTAGGTCTTCAGTCCAGGGTAATAAAATCAAACTCACCATGAAGAGCTTACGAAAAACTCTTCATCTGCCAAAAACTCAAGAGGACGAAGAAGTTACATCTTCCAAGACCAGGGAAGCACTCCAGTGGTGTGGATTAGATTCCACCATGAAAATTAGATCATCCATGAAAAGAAAAGGAATGAATGTTCAAGGAAAATTCCTTTCTGAAGTAGTTGACAAAGTCATCTTATGCAAACCAGGTGGACATGATAGGGTTTCAACCTACATGTTCAGCCTTATGACCAGGATCATCTACAAAATCAACACCAATTGGTCTGCAGTCATATATGAAAAGATTAGATAAAGCATCAAGAAACCTAATCTGGGAAGGATATTAAGCTTATACTTGGCTGAAGCAATTCCAGAAGTGATGCAACAGGCTGCTGGATCCAAGATCAATCACATGAGGAGAATGGATCTAAGGATAATCTCTAGATGGGATAGAGTGCTGATAAAAGACATGGGTGATGAAGAGAGGCCAGAGAATACTGAGAAATCACCTGCTCAAGACATTAGACATGATGATCAGATGCAGGGGGATCCTCATCTTGAGGAAGAGCCAACACACTTAGAAATTGAAATGGCTACTCAAACTATTCTTGAGGTAATCTAAGAAGTTAATCAAGCAATTTTCAATAATGAGGATGAAACACTAACTGTGCCCTTTGTTGATGTTGACCAGACTGTTGGGTACATTGGAATAAATGTACCTGATTTGAAGAAGCCTCACCCTACTCAATGATATACATCAAAATGTATTTGATGTGTTTTGAGTTTAGTTGTGCAGGTTAAGTATTTTCATGGAAAGCTGAAAGGTTTCTAAGTCCATGTGTCGACACCCAGAAGCAAAGTGTCGACACTTAAGAAGACTTGTGTCGACAGCCAGAGAAGCAGTGTCGACACTTGGAGTAATTGTGTCGACACCAGGGATGCAGAGTCGACACCAGAAGGAAAGTGTCGACACATACAGGTTGTGTCGAGACACAATGAAGAAATGTCCAGAGAAGCTGTGTCGACACTTAGAAGCAGTGTCGACACCCATAGGAACTTTGTCGACATCAAAAGTGTCGACACTTGGAGGCTGTGTCGACACTCAGCAAAAGTTCAACAAAGCTCAAGTACAAGTGTCGACACTAGGAGGCTGTGTCGACACTCAGCAAACTTCAACAGAGTTTAAGTACAAGTGTCGACATAATGAAGAATGTGTCGACACACAGCAAAAGTCTCAACACATGAAGAAAGTGTCGACACTAGGAGGCTGTGTCGACACTCAGCAAATTTCAATGAAGTCTAAGTACAAGTGTCGACACAAAGGAGATGTGTCGACACTCAGCAAAAGAATCAACACAGAAGGCATGTGTCGACACCAAGAAGATGTGTCGACACTTAGCAAGTATCAACACAAGAAGATGTGTCAACACAAAGGAGTTGTGTCGACACTTACAAGAAATCAGCTAAGTATCAAAGAAGAAGGACTTATGTCGACACACAGGATCAGTGTCGACACATGTTGAAGAAGCAGTTTCGAGAAGCAGATTCTACAACACAAGGAGTTGTGTCGACACCATGAAGGCTAGTGTCGACACTTAGTCTACTTGTGTCGACACTTAGTCTATCAGTGTCGATACTTAAAGACTGACTGTCTCGACACTTTCAGACAGTTATAGAAAATTCAAGAAGTGACTGGATGACTTGACAACTGCCATTCCAGCCAGTCTACTGTAACTGTCAGAGCTGTCAGAAAGCTGTTAGAAACCGGATCAGCCGGTCACCATGAAGAAAGCCTATATAAAGGCTTATTCTCTCAACAGAAAAAGATGATCAAGCAATTCATTTAAGAATCAATTCAAGTAAAGATCTAAGAAGTTGGAGAGAGAGAGCTCCTTCCAAGAAGACAGCTGTTGAACCAGGCTGTGAAGAAAGTTTCAGATTGAGATCTGAATCTTAAGTTATAGTGATTGAAGATCAGCTGCATAGAGAATCAACCCTACTATGTTCTAAATTCAAGAAGCTTTGAAGGAAGCCAAGGGAGGTTGATCTCAGCAAATTTCATCCAAGAACTCATCAAGAAACCTGTCAACTCTTCTCTCTTATTCTGAGTTGAGGTTATATACATTGTAATTTTAATTTCTTGTAGGATCCTTAGGGATCTGAGTTGTAAGCCTGAAATTATAAAGGCTGAGTGGTAGGTCCTGTGTTCCTGAGTGTAGGAGATCCATTTCTCTGAGTGTAGGCCTTGTTGAGGCTGAGTGTAGGTCTTGGTGAAGACTGAGTGGTAGGGCTTTGAGCCTGAGCTGTAGGAACCTGTTTGGGGTTCTGAGTGTAAGATCTGAGGATCTGAGGAATAGTGGAGGAGTTTGGCCGAATCTAGTACACTACTAGATAGGCGAAGGGGGAAAGTGGATGTACCCAGACCTTGGGGAACCACTATAAAACTGTGTGTACTCTGTCTGTGTGTGATTCTGTGATTGCTGTGCTGAATTGCTGTGAAGAATTATTTATAATTCTGTGATATAATCTGCCTAAAAGTTTAAAAAGATAAGGTCACCTATTCACCCCCCCCTCTAGGTGATTAGGTACAATTTCTTTCACAGACCACTCAACTCAACAATCAAGCACAGGATGTTATCATGGAGGATACATCTACAGCTGCTGATGCTCCAGAGTTAATAGTGCCTCCAGACCAAACTCGACAATAGTTTACCCTTGAAGAGTTGTTCCCTGATATAGAGCTGACAAGAACTGAGGGGGGGGGGGGCAAGTCAGAACTGAGGGGGAGCAAGCCAGGACTGAGGGGGAGCAAGCTGGCATTGAGCGGGAGCAAGCTAGAACTGAAAAGGAACTGCCTCCTAATCCTCAAGAAAGAGTTGATAGAGCAAGTACCTCAGCTTCTGAAGATGAAGCAGAAACTCAAGCAAAGAAGAGAAAGTTGATGGTTTTCAAAAGAAGAAGCCAAAGCTACAAAAGGGCATTGCAAACTACTCCACAACCAGTTCCTGCACAAGATTATAGCTCCTTACTTGTATCTTTTCAAGTAAAATTATATGAACAAAGAATAGCCATGGAGAAATATATGGATGAGACCCATACAGATTTGCAATTCTCCTTGGCTCAAGATATAAAATTAATTATATTTGAGGTAAACCAGAATAAAAAGGAGATGACAGATTGCTTTCACAAAGGAGGTAATGTTGTGGTTTTCTTAGCAAAACAACAAGAAGGAATAAAGACTAAAGTTGATGATATAGTGGTCAAGCAAGGCTATGTCCTTGAAAATCAAATTAGAATAAATGATAATCTTACTGAATCACACAATATGATTGTTATAGAGTTAAAGAATACTGCAACTGAACTGACTGAGGCAAGGGCTAAAGAGAAATCAGAGTTTGTTAAGAAACTTCAAGAGGATTTAGCCACTTTCCAATATGCACTTCAAGCTTCTCATCAGCTTATATCTGTTCAGCTTCAAAAGTTTAAAGCCTATTACACAGAGGGAACACATTATCTGGCTAATCAAATCAGGTTCCAAAAGAATGATCTCAGGGATCATATTGAAAGAGAGTCATAAAGGGGGATAGGTTGATAGTCAATGCTAGCTCAGAGTATGCCAAATGGATAACAAATGCTGTGAGAGCAACTCTGGGATATCCACCCCTATGTGATGATGATAACACAGCTGAATCAGGAATTCAGGCTGCTCGAAATGAAGGGGGTCAACAAGAAGTAGCTCAAATCATATATCCCCCTTCTAACTTTGAAGAAATTCAACACCTGGTTGATCAGATGTACAACTCTCCAAAGGCTATTATGAATGTTATCATTGAGAAAGAAGAAATGTCAGCAGCAGCTTTGTATAAAGAGCAAGAAGCTCATCTCTCAAAGAAACGTTTTAGTGAACAGGCAGAGTTGAAGCCTGATTTTGAGCAATGGAGTCCTACTTCCAGGAACATTATCCTGACTGCCTGAAAGCTATGAAGGACAAGACCCATAAAAGGGGAAAATGGTACACTGAGCAAGAATGGAACAAGTATGAAGCCAAGCAGGAAGCCATTCTTCAATATAGAAGGAAAGCAAAAGTTAGGAAGTTACCTGCATATGCTCTGGAGCCTAGCAAGTACTTTCCAAAGCCTTTTCATTATTTTGAAAGACAAAAGATAAGGGCTGAAGAACAGAAAAGGAAAGATCTGAAAGGGAAGAAACCTGCTGATGATGATGAACCTACTGTGCAGGCTCAGGTCAAACCAGGAAAAGGCATAGTCATTAAGGAGCCAGATCAACCTTAGAATAGATTAACTAGATTTTATGACAATGTAATCTTTAGTTGTTAAAAAAATCTACGTAAACTAATTATTGACAAACTTTTGATAGTTTAAAACAAAAACATGATTCATGCTTACTGTGTTTGCATCATTCTGTAATGACATATTATACATGTTTTGTTTATATGTTACCCTGTCATGTAATGTTTATATACATCATAATGTATGTTTATTATAAATGATGTATATCATTGACTAATGGTTATGAATTCTCCAAATAGGGGGAGATTGTTGGGTACATTGAAAATGTGTACTAGATTTGGAGAAGCCTAACATTGCTCAATTATATTCATCAAGGTGTATTTGATGTTGTTTTGAGTTTATATGTGCAGGTTAAGAATATGCAGAAAAGGTTTCTAAGTCCATGAGTCGACACCAGAAGAAGCTGTGTCGACACTTGTGAATACTTGTGTCGACACTTGGGAAAAGCTGTGTCGATACCTGGAGTCAATTGTCTCGATACTTGGAGAAGCAGTGTGGACACATAGAAAGTTCAGCCAACACTCAGAAAGCTCAGTCGACATCAACTGTATCGACACACAGGACTTGTGTCGACACACAGAACGCTCAGTCAACATCAACTGTGTCGACACACAGGACTTGTGTCGAGACACAGAAAGCTCAGTCGACATTAATTGTGTCGACACATAGAAAGTTCAGTCGACATCAACTGTGTCGACACACAGGACTTGTGTCAACACACACACACCAGAATTTCTTCTAAGTCAATTGTGTCAAGACAAGAAGTAACTGTGTCGACACACAGAACTTGTGTCGACACATTCTTACAGAAGTTATGTCAAGAAGTAGTATCGACACCATGAGAGCTGTGTCGACACCACCAAGGATTGTGTCGACACTTAGTCTACTTATGTCGACACATGTCAAGTTCAGACTCGACATTTTGCTGACAGAGACAAAGTTTCACGAAGTGACTGGAAGACTTGACAGCTGCCATAACCAACAGGTCTACTATAACTGTCAGATCTGTCAGAAGTTAGTTAGCAACCGGATCAGCCGGTAACCTTGGATGAATTCTATATAAAGACAAATTCTATCAACAGAAAAGGAAGTAAGAAGAATGAAAAAAATGAAGTACACGAAATCACAATTGCAACAGAAGATCCAACATACACAAGGAAATCCAGTCAGAGATTTCGTGTGGATCTAAGTGAAGAATTTCAACATATCTTCAGAAGAATTTGTAAAGAGAGAGAGCTCCAACAATTCAAGTGAAGAAAGAGACTATCATCAACTAGTCTCTTTAGAGCAGGTCCTGAACTAATTTGCAAAGAAGAATTCAGCTTGATTACTGGATTTTAAGAATGAAGCTGATTGAAGATGATCTTCAAGAAATTCAACCTTATTGTGTTCAGATTCAAGAAGTTTTGAAGAAAGCCAAAGACAGGTTGATTTCTGAGTAATTAGATTTTTTAAGAACTGATCAAGAAATCTTTCTACCCATTCTCTCTCAACCTGGGTGGAAGATACAACTTATTTTTATCATTTTTCTGTAAGATCATTATTGATCTGAGTTGTAAGCCTAATTTATAAAGGCTGAGGTAGGACTTAGTGCCTGAGGTAGGAGATTTACAACTCTGAGTTGTAGGCCTTGGGAAGGCTGAGGTTGTAAGACCCCCCTTTTTTTCTTTTGAAACACCGGGGTCTTAGGCCCAGAACCGTCATTTTGCGTTGACTCCTTCACGCCATGAAGGGTCATCACCACAAAGCGCCGATTCTGCCGGCCAATTCGATCACAGAAAAGTAGCAAAAAAAAGAGAATGTAAACTAGCAGTCCACAGAAAATCATATATCATAGTAAATAAACCTCCACTATGGGAGTGTCCACATAATAATATATCAGAGTACTAAAATATGAGCTTATGCCCGGTACATCATGTCCTCACTATAAATCACTCATGCGGAAGCAAATGCTGAAAATCTACTCAAGGTCGAGACTCACGGTCCCGGCTATATGATCTCTGGAGCTAGACTTCCCCATCTCCATGCGCACCGGTCTCTGAGGCTGCTCCTCCATGCTGGGCTCCACGATTCCCTAAAATGACGCGGTTCGAAAACTGTTAGTCTAAAAGAATAAGTCCTATCATCCCCCACCCCTTCCCCCATGGCTCCTAGGAACCGAGCGGAGAGGAAGAAAGGGGAGGAGTGGAAGGTGGAGAATAATCAAAAACAGATGGCAGCGAACCTATACTAGCAATTCTATAATAGATATTGACAATAAGATGAAATATGAAAAGTAACCTTCACTTATGTGAGAACACATAAGCCAAGGGGTCTTCTGCAAGTCTCCCAATGTATAAAGAGTCCCATACCAATTTATATATTGGGGTGTCGGTTATCAAACAACAATATATATTTATCAAAATTGACCTTAATTTATAAACTTGCCCACACAAGCTTATAGACCAAGGGGTAGTTTTCTAGTTCCTAATGTATAAGCGTCCCATTCCACTTATACTTTAGGTGTCAGGGTTAAAGGAATCGATTATGCTATGACATGCAAGTGGGTATGATGGATCATGCAAGTGCAACACACACACCCGACTCTGTGCACACAGACCTTTAGTTCCCGCTTTCTGGAGCCGTAACCTCCCAGGATACCTCCGTAGTGGCAGACGGAAGCGGTGTGTTGGGCCTCGCCCACCTCTAAACCAGTAAAGCACTACCGGTCAGACCTATCATACGCCTCAACGCTTGGTGCACGAAGCGGACTCCTACGTACTCTTGCCGGCTGGCGCACCAGACTTCTGTTGGTGAAGTGCTAACCACACTTGCCGAGTCAGCGTATTGGCGTCGGTGCATCGACCCTCCAACGCTGAAGAACCACCACCTTAATTTCCTTTCCTTTTATGCACTTGCAAATTTAGCGTAATAAAAAACCGAGCCGAAGCTCCCCGGACCAAAACGCCCGTCTCTTAACTATCTGAGCCGAAGCTCTCCGGACCAAAACATCCGTCTCTTAACCATCCGAGCCGAAGCTCCCAGCTATCTTCATGTGCTATCAGTGTTCGTGAAATGTGCAACCCTAATTACAAAGTTACTCTTTTCAGCTTGTTAATACGGTTTACGTTAACCTAGGACTGCCCCCGGTATTCCCTGTGAAGGGCTCTCAAGGGGCACTAGGAACTATGTTGGGATTACGCCCAACATTCCCTTTCGCAAGGTACTTATTATTATTATTGGTTGATTCCCTTACCCATTACCTTCTCATATTACGATAGGCTAATCCTAGGGTGATTTGACTCTACCTCACCTCAGGAAGGACGATTTTTCGTCGAACCCGAGCGCGTCTAAACTCTAGCCAAACCAATTTATCACCACTCTTCCTATTCTTCTATGGTGAGCTCATCCACATCTATCCAAAATGACTTACTCCTACACCATGCCCCATCGTATCTTATTGCAATTACCCATCTTGCCAAATGCAGACCATCCTAGGCTATATGTCGGACCGGACAGGAGATAACACAAATACTCATCCAAATGGCCTACCTTATTTACTGAAGACGTACCATGACATGAATAGACTAAATTCAGGACATTATAATTTTCCTAATTTATCTGGCATTTAATTAATTTCCTTAAAGCTTTCAAAGGCTACCAGCTTGAACACGAACTACCCTATGTACACATGCACGATGCCTAACAAAATTATGATAAAGTATCTCAATCCAAAGTATCTCAATTTTTCTATCAAAAAAAGGGCACTAAAATTATTTTAGCAATATTTACTATCTTCCATCGTTTATTAACCAAGCATAGGAAATATCCATCCAAAAATTATAAAATAATTATACTATGCAGATAAAACCATAAAAGTAGTATTGGCCATGTTTCATAATTTTTCAGCAAGAATGATTCTCTGAATAAATTAATTATCAAGATCTCATTATTATGGACTTGTAAAGGAAGTACTATAAACATCCCTCTAAAAATTATGAATAAAATTCCTACAAATATATTTTGGCCTTAATTCAACAGTACCTAAGTCTCATGATTTTTCAATAGATATATCATCTATAAATAATTTTATTCCACCAAAGGCTATTTTTGAAACTAGTGAAGGAGGTATTAAATATATTCAATTAAAAATTGTAACAAAATTCAGGGATAATCACTTAGGCCTAGATTATCTTCTGACCAAGTTTCATCAGATTCAAATGAACAGAATAATCAAATTAATTAAGACACCATTTTGGGCCTTTTGGTATTTAACTAATAAAGTACCACAAATATATTCCATAAAATTCTAAAAAAATTACCAGGGGTTATAGATGGTATAAAACTTAGTCTACTTAAATTTCACAACCTTTAGCTTTAATTTAGTGGCTGAATTTACAAAATCGTGCTTCTACCCTAAAACTAGGGTTAGGGTTTTGAGGTGCCTACCTTCCTCTAAATCCTATAAGATTCCTTCCAGAGAACTTAGGTTACACTACTTTCAATTCTACTGAGTTTTCAAGGCCATTCAAGGGCATTTTCCCCCATGTCCTTCACGACCCCCAAAAGTCCTTCCTTAGGGTTTGAGGTTGAACCCTAGGGTGAATCAAATCTAAATCACCACATTTTCAATAAGAGGGTGTCATTGGACATACTAAGTCAGTGTCCAAGACTTCGGCCTCTGTTGAGGGGAGGTGGCCACCCTAAGCACATGTTGCACTTTTAGTCAAAAATACCTTCTTAAGGCCAAACTAGGGTTTGGTTATTCCCCAACCAAAACCTATCCAAATGGGTTGAAATTTTGTACAGAGCTAGGTTTTGATGCCAGGGACCACGCACCAAAATTTGGGAGGGTTTGGAGGTCATTAGACCACTTAATTAAAATACCGTAGCATTATTAAATAAAAGTAAAAACAGTGTCTCCAAAAATTCCGAATTTTGGAAAGGCCCTAGGTATTGCTAGGATGGGCTCGTTGCCAAAATTTCATTTATTTTGGACAAAGGATGAAGTATTGGCACTCAGTATAATGTCTGCCTAGCCATAGGTGTAGGTCCCACCAAAATGGGTGCAGTTGTCAAACCATGCACCCAAATTGGTTCAAACCAGTTATAAAAAAAATAGACCCAAAGGGCTACAACTTTCCTGTTGAAGGTTTTCCCACCAGGTGAGCCTAAGTATTTTTAAAATTTAAAACCAATAACACCAAAATCTATGACATAAATCGCATTATTATAAATATATATCCTATAATTTTAAATCGGATGAAGCACGAATTTTGGCACAAAAGGGACGGAATCCCTTCATATCCTTCCTTGAGCCGACGGCCAGGATTTGTTCTTCCTGGGCCGACTTCAACAGGCTGCCGCCGGCCATCCGGCCCCTTCCCCGGCCAGCCACCGCCACCACCACCTCCGTTAAGGTGGTGGCTGTCGCCATGCGGCGGCACAACCGCCGGAGAGGCGTTTTCCGGCGGTTCTACTAGGTGGTTTTTCGACCAAACATTCATGGAATTCAGAATTTGGATTGGGCTCTATTGAGCCCGAACCTTGCACCTAATGGATTCTACGATCTACTCATTAGTTAAGGAGAGGAGGAGGACCTTCCTAGTGGTCTGGAGTCGGGTCTATCTTCGGGTTGCCATGGTGGTGGTGCCGCTGGCTGGATTTCTGCAACAGTGCAGCTAAGTGGCTCGAATTCCTTAGGTAAATGGTGGGAAGGGTTCCTCTCATGTCACTGATGGTGTTTAAATCATCAGTTAGGGGAGGGGAGAGGCCAAACATCAATGGCCATTAATGCCCTTTGAAAGCTTGGCTCGGGTTGAGTGGGGGGCGGGGGGGGGGGGGTGCTGAACGTGCCTCTTAGTGGTCGGGAAACTGCTGGAATCAACTCCTCTTCCCTAGAGGAGTTGATTACAGCCATAAAGAATGGTTGTTGAACTCCTTGGCCGGTTCCCACCCATCCTTTCTTCTCCCCCAACTTTCTCTCTCCACCATTATCTTGAAAGGAAGCTCCCTTTCTCTCTCCTAGTCACCCATATTGACTGGTCAACTCCATAGGATATGTGCAGCCCACTTAATCATAATAATTATGAAAAGTGAGGTTGGCCTAAGGGAAGAATGACTTGATCTTGGGTTAGCCCATTTGGGCTAGGTTTGACTTGGCTTGGGCTAGGGTTGACTTGGGTTAATTTGATTATTTTGGTTGACCCCAATGGGTCCTTGGTGACCCATTAAACTCCCCTAAGGTCCATGTAGGGTTGGGTAGGGTAAACTTGGCACCTTGGATGTCACTGACCCTTAGTTAGGGCACTTTGACCAAATTAGGGATTAGAGTTGACTTAGGTCAACATGACCATTTGGGTTGACCCCAAGGGGTCCTTGGTGACCCATTAACCTCACTTTAGGGTTAGGAGTGCATGGGTGGGGTCC
Source organism: Platanthera guangdongensis (assembly GCA_039583875.1). NCBI lineage: Eukaryota > Viridiplantae > Streptophyta > Magnoliopsida > Asparagales > Orchidaceae > Platanthera > Platanthera guangdongensis. Next base: position 63,142,520 of record CM077161.1, on the reverse strand, counting down.
ACTTGGCTAAGGGGAGGTCAATTAACCCTAAGTAGGCTAGTTTGACCCATTTAGGGTTGGGGTTGACTTGGGTCAACTGAGTCTCTTGATTGACCCCAATGGGTCCTTATGGCTCTAATGGGCCTCCCAAAGAATTAGGGGTGTTGTGGTAGGGTCTTGGGGTCAAGGTGTAGCCCCGTGGTCCTCCTAAACTATTGTTCAGAATCCTAATATTTGCAAACCATGATGATTTCCAACTTCATGTCTAAGCTCACTTGGTCTTCTTGAGCTTCCTAGGGTTCTGTCATGACCTAGTCATGGCCAAAACCACTCTTAGGGGTCTAGTTGGAAATGGGATGTTACAAATCCTAATAAACAAAAAAAATATTTCGTCCCCGAAATCAAGGTTAAGCCTACGGGAATTTCTACCAAAGGAAAGAAACTTATAACATCCCATCACGACGCCACATTCACTAAATTAGGTTTAAAGGGAAACCTAAATCTATGACCAATTCGCCCAACTGATGAAGCCAAGATCCCAATAAACAAAAGATTAGCCTCTACTCTTCCTAGAGTAGCCCTACTAGTTTAAAGCAGGAAAATAAATTAATCATCTTGAGGGGTTTGTGAGGTATACCTGACTGAATAGCTTTGGGTATCTTTATCGCATCAGGTCCTGCGGTTCCCAGGTATGCTCTTCCTGGCCGTGGTTCCTCCACAGGACTTTGACTAACGGGACCTTCTTGCGACGCAAGATCCGTACTCCTCGGTCGTCAATCCGAACCATCTCTAAGCGAACTGACCCGTCTGAAGCTACCGGCCCTTCGGTGGTCAAAAACTGCTTCTCTGGGCGTAGTAGAACCCTCCTCAGCGAAGAAATGTGGAAGACGTCATGCAGAGCTGCCAGCTCTGGTGGCAACTCCAGCCTGTAGGCTAGGGGCCCGATCCGCTCCTGGATCCTGTAAGGGCAAATGTACCTAGGGCTGAGCTTCTTCCTCCGGCCACGCGCCCATGAAACTCCATGCCTGGGTCGGATCTTCAGAAACACTCGGTACCCCACCTGAAACTCCACCTGACGATGCCGGGCGTCGTAGTACTTAGCCTGTTTGCTCTGCGCCTCTAACATCCTGTCTCTGATCATCCTCACCTGAGCCTCGGTGTCTTCTTCAAAATCTGATCCCAACACCTTCGTATCCTCGTCCTGAATCCAAGAAAGCGGGGTCCTGCATTTCCTTACATACAAGGATTCGTAAGGCGCCATCCTGATGCTGGACTGGTAGCTGTTGTTATAGGAGAACTTAACTAGGGATAAGAGCTTCTCCCACAGCTCCCCGCGGTCCAAAATGCATAGCCTCAAAAGATCTTCCAGCAATCGGTTGGTGTGTTCTGTCTATCCGTCTGTCTGGGGATGGAATGCAGTGCTGAAGGTCAATCGCGTGCCTAAGTAAGCTTGCATGGATTTCCACTCCTTGGAAGTGAACCGACCATCCCGATCTGACACGATCGTCTTGGGCACCACGTGATATCGAAGGAATTGCTCCATAAATGTCCGCACTAATACTCCCATAGAGTCATCCTTCCTGATCGGAATGAACCTGGCCACCTTTGTCAACCGATCGACGATGACCCAAATCGAGTCGTTTACCGTCCTTGATCGGGGAAGTCCGTGAATAAAGTCCATCGCGATGTCTTCGAACTTCCACTCTGGTACCGAGAGTGGTTGCAACAACCCTGTGGGGTTTTTGCACTCGGCCTTCACTAGCTGGCACGCATCGCAGTGGGTTACAAACTGAGTGATGTCTTTCTTCATGCCCGGCCAGTACATAGTCTTCTTCAAATCCGCAGTCATCTTCGTGATCCCCGGGTGCACCGAGTATCTACTGTGGTAGGCCTCTGCCATAATATCTTCCCGGACCTGGCCTCCTTCCGGTATATAAGTCTGACCTCTAAAGCATACCACACCATCCCTCATCGTGTAATCTCCTGCTGCACTGTTCTCCAAGGCCCAGAATATCGGCTCCAATTTGACATCTCGCCTCTGTCCCTCTCTGACTCGGTCCTGGATATCGTCTGTAGCACTCAACCCAGCTAAATACTCCATGTAAAGCTCGGGGTCCTCGGATGACACCAGTGTGATGTGCATATCCTCCAATCTCCTCACCAGCTCCATAGACATAACCTGGGGCCCGACCTCGGAAGTGGTAGCTCTCCGACTCAATGCGTCAGCCACCACATTTGCCTTCCCTGGATGGTAGTGCATCTCATACTGATAATCTGCTAAGAACTCCACCCAGCGCCTCTGCCTGATGTTTCGTTCCTTATGCGTGTCCACGTATTTCAGGTTCTTGTGGTCGGAGTAGATGTCGCAGTGGACTCCATAAAGATAGTGGCGCAAGACCTTCAAAGCAAAAATGACCGCCCCCATCTCAAGGTCGTGCACCAGATAGTTCTGTTCGTGCTTCTTCAAATGGCGAGACGCATAAGCAATCACATGACCCTTCTGCATCAGTACAGCTCCCATACCCTGGTAGAAAGCATCGGTGTAGACCTGAAATCCTTCTCTCCCCGAGGGGAGAGTAAGTATGGGAGCCGAGGTGAGTCGATCCTTCAGCTCCTAGAAAGCTGCCTGACACTGCGGGGTCCACACGAAAGGTACCTCCTTCTTCGTCAAAGATGTGAGTGGGAGGGCAATTCGAGAGAATCCCTCCACGAACTTCCGGTAATAACCGTAAAGTCCTAGGAAACTTCGTACGTCGGCGGTTGCCTTCAACTGCAGCCAATCCCGAACTGCCCGATTCTTTGCCGGATCCACTCCCAACCCGGCTCCACTGATAATATGGCCTAAGAAGCCCACCTCCTTCAACCAGAACTGGCATTTGCTAAACTTTGCATATAAATGATTCTCTCACAGTCTCTGTAGGGTCAGTGCCAGATGGCGAGTGTGCTCCTCCTCCGTCCTCGAGTAGATGAGGATGTCATCGATAAATACAATGACAAACACATCTAGATACTCCTTGAAAACGTGGTTCATGAGGGTCATGAATGCCGAGGGTACATTGGTGAGCCCGAAGGGCATCACCGTAAACTCAAGTAATCCCTATCTGCTACTAAAAGCAGTCTTCTGAATATCCTCCTCTCGAATCCGAAGCTGGTAGTAGCCCGACCTCAAATCTAATTTCGAAAAGAACTGCGCCCCCTGCAGCTGGTCGAACAGCTCGTCTATCCTTGGCAGGTGATAGGTGTTCCGGACCGTCAGCCGATTTAGTGTTGGGGTTGACTTGGGTCAACTGAGTCTCTTGATTGACCCCTGTTGGGTACATTGGGATATATGTACCTGATTTGAAGAATCCTCACCCTACTCAATGATATACATTAAGGTGTATTTGATGTGCTTTGAGTTTATTTGTGCAGGTTAAGTAACTGCAGGATTGCAGGAAAAGTTTATAAGTCGATGTGTCGACACCTAGAGGAGAAGTGTCGACACCTAGAGAAGCTGTGTCGACACTTGGAGTAATTGTGTCGACACCAGGAAGGCAGAGTCGACACCAGAAGAAAAGTGTCGACAAATACAGGCAGTGTCGACACACAGTGAATAATTGTCTACATAATCTGTGTCGACACGCAGAGAAACTTTGTCGACATCAAAAGTGTCAACACCAGAAGGCTATGTCGACACTCAACGAACTTCAACAAAGTTTAAGTACATGTGTCGACACAAAGGAGATGTGTCGACACTCAGCGAGATTTCAACACATGAAGGCAAGTGTCGACACAAAGGAGTTATGTCGACACTCAGCGAGATTTCAACACATGAAGGCTTGTGTCGACATAAAGGAGATGTGTCGACACTCAGCAAGTCTAAACACAAGGGGTTGTGTCGACACAAAGGAGTTGTGTTGACACACAACAGAAATCAACTAAGTATTGAAGAAGAAGTACTTGTGTCAACACACTCAATCAGTGTCGACACATTCTACAGAAGGCTTGTGTCGACACACAGAATCAATGTCGACACATTCTGAAGAAGCAGTGTCGAGAAGCTGTTACAACAACACAAGGAGTTGTGTCGATACCATGAAGGCTAGTGTCGACACTTCGTCTACTTGTGTCGATACTTGGTCTATTTGTGTCAACACATAAAGACTATCTGTCTCGACACTTACAGATAGTGATAGAGATTTCAAGAAGTGACTGGATGACTTGACAGCTGCCATTTCAACCGGTCAACTGCAATTGTCAGAGCTGTCAGAAGGTTTTTAGAAACCGCATCAGCCGGTTACCTTGAAGGAAGACTATTTATAGACCTTTCTCCTTCGACAGAAGGAATGATCAATGAATTAAAAAAAACAACACAACAAAGAAGAAGACCTTCAAGAGAAGATCTAAGAAGTTGGAGAGAGAAAGCTCCTTCTAAGAAGAGCAACTGTTGAACCGGGCTGCTAAGAAGAATCAGATTGAGATCTGATTCTCAAGAAAGAAGTTGATAGAAGATCATCTTCAGAGGAGACTCAACCCTACTGTGTTCTAATTCAAGAAGCTTTGAAGAAAGCCAAGGGTGGTTGATCTCTGCAAAGTTCTATCAAGAACTCATCAAGAAGCTAGTCAACTCATCTTTCTCTTTCAGAGTTGTGGTTAAACACTTTGTAAACTTTATTTTCTGTAGGATCCTAAGAGATCTGAGCTGTAAGCCTATTTTATAAAGGCTGAGGTAGGGCTATTGTGCTTGAGTGTAGGAGATTCTATTCTCTGAGTGTAGGCCTTGATTGAAGGCTGAGGTAGGGCTGTTTAGCCTGAGTGTAGGTCTTGGTGAAGACTGAGTGGTAAGGCCTTGTGCCTGAGTTGTAGGAGTGAGGTCACTCTGAGTTGTAGGAACCTGTTTGGGGTTCTGAGTTGTAAGATCTGAGGATCTGAGAAGAAGTGGAGAAGTTAGGCCGAATCTAGTACACTACTAGATAGGCGAAGGGGGAAAGTGGATGTACCCAGACCTCGGGGAACCACTATGAATACTGTGTGCACTCTGTGAATGTTTGTATCTGTGATTGTTGTGTTGAGATAGCTGTAGAAGTGCATTAGTTCTTTAAAGTTAGTTACAATTGATCTGCCTTAAAAGTCAAAAGAGAAAGAACACCTATTCACCCCCCCTCTAGGTGATTAGGCACTATTTCTTTCAAGTGGTATCAGAGGGAAGTTACTCAAAAAGGGACATAACAGTCTGAGTAAGATCCTGTAGGCAGATTCAGAATAATCAAGATTCAAGAAAATGGGTTCTATTTAGAATCACAAAGAGATGAGGTCCATGAAATTGCCAATCTGTAGAAAAGAGATATTTGACATTTGGAAAGAGAGGGTTAGACTTTTTATGGAAGCCTCTGACCCAAGAATATACATTACTGTCAAAGAAGGGCCATATGTGCCAATGAAAGTATCTATTCTGGATGGAAATCAGAGAACTCCAAAAGACTATTCAGAAAGGACTAAAGATGAAATTATTCTGGCCACTATGGACAAGAGGGCCCAAAATATTATTGTTAGTGTAATTGATGATGCAACATTTCAGAATTTAATTCACTGTAAAACTTCTAAAGAAATGTGGGACACATTAATTGTCTATATGGAGGGATCAGAAGAAGTAAGACAAGACAGGAAGTCTTTGTTAAATCAGGAATATGAAAGCTTCAGACAAGGAAAGTCTGATAGCATTACTGAATGCTACAAGAAGTTCTATAGGATAGTAAATGAATTGATGTCCTATGGAAGAGAATTCAGCAACTATGAGCTGAATGACAAGTTCTTAAGATCCCTGACTAAGGACTGAGATACCAAGATTTGTGTCATTAAGGAAATGACCAAATTAGCTGATATACCTCCTCCAACCTTGTTTGGAAAACTGTTATCTTATGAGATGCAGTTAATAGTTAGAAAGGAGGAAGAGAAGACTACTAGAGTAGAGCACAAGGAAAGAGCTGTGGCCTTCAAGACTGAAGCCACTAGGAAATATAAAAGCAAGTCTCCATCTCCACCTCAAAAAGTTGCTGAGGCTGAGACAGATGAGTCAGAAAGCAAGAATTCAGATAGCAGTGAAAGTGATGAAGACTTTGCTGCTTTTACAAGACATTTTCAAAAGTTTCTGAAGAAGAAGCAGTGGAGGTCCAAGCCATCCACTTCACAGACAAAAGATGACTACTATCAGAACAGGAAGTCATCAAGGAATGACAGAAGAAAGTCCAAGCCAAGTAAAACTACATCCTCAAAAATTGTATGCTTTTGTTGCAATAGACAAGGACATGTAGTGGTTGACTGTCCTGAAAAGTGGAAGGAGTCAACTGATAGAAAGAAGACACAGTTTAAGGGCAAAAAGGAAAAGTCCTTTGTTGCCAAGAAAGACAAAAGTTTGACTGATCAGTCATCTTCAGAAATAGATTCAGAAGCTGAAGCCTATATTGGATTGTTTGCTGAAGAGGAGGAAGATGAGTTGATGTAGTTAATGAATTCAATTTATGAGCATGAGGACAATCAGTGCAAAGGGCTGATGGCCTCATCTGAAGGAGACAAAATCCAGGATCAGCCTGGACCAAGTAAGGTACACAATTAGTCTTCTAGTTCAATTTCTTATACTGAGTCAGAATCAGATACATCTGCATCAAGTGATGTGAGTGAGTCTGAATCTGAAGGTGATATTCATCAGTTAATTGATGAATATAGGGACTTGTTGCATGCCTTAAAGAAAAGTAAAACCTTGGCCAAAAATCAGTCAAAGGAGATTGCTAGTCTTAAATTGGCTGCTGCTGATTCAGACAAGTTGTTTGATCAGAAACTGAATGAAATAGCCAGGCTGAAGAACATTACAGTTATTCAGATGGGAACTATTACATTTAAGAATGATCAAATTAGGAATCTGGATGTTAGACTTCAGACGGAGAAGGATATTGTGGCTAGCTTTTCTAAACCCAAATCTATTTTACCCTTGATAGATGAGTTTGTACCTCATAAGGGTAAGGCTGGATTAGGATTTACAAAACCTGCCTGGACTGCTAGGTCCAAGTCTAAGGGCAAAGCCCTAACACTAAACAAAAAGCCTGCTGCAGATACTTCAGCCAAGGTTGTACCTAAACAAAGGTACAACAGGTTTGAGTGCTGGTGTTGTGGCAAGATATGACACTTTGCCATAGACTGTTGGCACAATTCAAGTGTCAAGGAGAGTAGCAAACTACCTGCTAGAAGAGCTACAGGTAGTTTTATTAAAAGTCAAACTAACCTGCACCAAGGACCCAAGAATTATTTGGGTTCTAAGGTTAAGTAATCTATTTTGCAGGTGAGTCCAAGTGGCCATGCCCCTATATGGTACTTGGACAGTGGATGTTCCAGGCACATGACTGGAACTAGGGGGTTACTGAAGGATTATACATCTATCAAAGATGGGCCTAAAGTTACCTTTGGTGGTTCAGAAAAAGGGATCATCAAAGGCTTTGGTAATATTTCTAGTAACCTGATTACAATTACTCAAGTGGCTTATATAAAGGGTTTGAAACATAACCTCATTAGCATAAGTCAGCTGAGTGATTTAGGATATGACATCTCATTTGTCAAGGATGGTTGTCATATCAGAAGGTCAAGTGATCAAAAGATCATTCTGACAGGATATAGGAAGAGAATTGTCTATTGTCTTGACTTTGTATGTGAGACCAATGTTTCTCATATTTGTCTTGTAGCTGATGAGAAAGTCTCACACTGTGTTAAATGGCACAAAAGACTGGCTCATCTTAACTATAAGACAATTGGTGAACTCTTTAGCAAAGAGTTATTGAGGAATGGTCCTCAGGTTAAGTGTATAAAGGTTGGTATATGCTCAACTTGTCAAAAGGGCAAGCAGACCAAATCCACCTTTCATAGCCTTGATAACAAGGATTCTGTGAGGTGTCTATACCTCTTGCATATGGATCTTTTTGGTCCTATGCCAGTTCACAGCCTAAGTAGGAAGGTCTATACATTTGTGGTAGTTGATGACTACTCAAGGTATTCCTGGGTGTTCTTCCTAAGGCAAAAATCTGAAACTCCAAGTATCTTGTATAGTTTTGTTAAACAAATTCAGAATGAATTGGACAGTACAGTGGTCAAAATCAGAAGTGACCATGGTACTGAATTTTTGTCTGAAAGTATGACAAAACTGTGTGAAGAGTTTGGAATTTTTCAGGAATTTTCCTCACCAAGAACACCTCAGTAAAATGGTATTGCTGAAAGAAAAAAATAGAAGCTTGATAGAGGCTGGTAGAACCCTATTTAGTGACACTTCTCTCCCAGAATATTTCTGGGCTGAGGCAGTTAATACTGCATGTCATGTAATCAGTAGGGCTACTATCAACAAGTGCCATGATGGTTAAAACTCCAAAATTATTTACGGTCACGCGGCGACCCGGCGGTTTTATTTGAGAAAAAGGGCGAAAGTGAATTTATTTAAGAAAACAGGTCGCGCGTATTTATTTATTTTGGATATAAAAAGGGTTAGATCGAGTTTTAACGAAAGGAGGCAAGTGCACCTATCGTGAGTAGTACAGGATATTCCGGGTGGAATATCGAGGTCGTATTGTTCTCGGGTCTGGTTCGATTATTTCTACTCTTCCCTGGAGGGGACTATTATTTTACCGATAATTATCTTGTCGGGATATTTATATATATAATAAAAAGCAAAAAATGACAGAAAGAAAAATGAAAGCATGAAGGTGGTGCCGATGAAGAGCTTAGCTCGATGGCACCGAAAAAAAACAATTGAACTAAAATAGACTTTAAATAAAAAGAGCTCCTAAATTTCTAATTAATTAAGGCGGAGACTTGGCCGTGGAGGTTCCACTAAAATGAGCTCACCTAGCTATAGGGCTATCGCTCACCTGAACGCTAAGACTATTCGACCGAACGTTAGTCCGACGAAGGATTCCTCTTAACGCCCGCATTACGCTAAGAACCCCGCTATTGGGTGGGGAACCCAATCCGGTAGAGTTGGCGCGCCTCCTCTCTCGAGGGTTAGTGCGGAACTCTCTTTGCCAAGGGGTGATCTGTCCATACGCACGGCCTCTCGGCGAGCGTATGGAAAACGGAAATAGGGCCCACACATCGATATGTGGTCCTACGCGTCGTTAACCCCGGGCAAACCTTAAGTACTTTTAATTAATTAGAAAAATAAGACCTTTAATTATTTTAAGCTATTTTATCTGTCCCAATGCTCTTCGATGCCGAGGGCTAAGAACGATTAGCCACTCATCGGAATGGGGACGGCTTGCGAGAAAAGCAGAAAATAAAGCGATAAAGAAAGCAGTAAATGAAAGCGATAAAATGAAAGCAGTAAATGAAAGCTGAAAATTGCAAGTCCTACCCAAACGAGTAGGACTGAAGAAAGCAGTAAATTGCGAGTCCCGGCGCAACTGCGTGGGCGGGAGAAAGAAAGCGGTAAAACACACACACGCAAGTCCTACTCAAATGAGTAGGAGAAAATAAATACGGGTCCTACTCAACCGAGTAGGACAAAATAAATGCGACGCACACACACTCTCTCTCGACATAAATGAAAACACACACACTCTATCGAAATAAAATCCAGCCATTAAACTCAAGTGAGTAGGCGGAAAAAAAGGAAAATTACAAACTCACGCACTCTATAGAATTAAAATAAGCAGGCGCCATTTAACTCTTAACGAGTAGGCGGAAATAAATGCGCAAGTACAAAAAATGTAAAAAAAAACTAAGTTATCTAAAATTGAAAACAACTGCATTTCTACCGCTAGAATGCGGTAGAAATGCATAAAAAGAGAAAATAAAAATTAACCGGAAAGAAAGTTTTGCAAATAAACGAAAAAATGCAAGAGCTCTAAAAATAAAAACGAATACATTTCTACCGCTAAAATGCGGTAGAAATGCATAAAAAGAGAACGAAAAAATTAAACGGACAAAAGTTTAAACGAAAAATCAAAGTGCGCGAAAAATTAAAACAACTATATAATCATTCCTATAACTCCGTAAAACTGATTAAAAAGTGAAAATAAACTGAAAATAATGAAAAGGTTTTACATCCTAAAAAGAAAAATCTAACTTAAAAGAAATGAAAATCACTTTGAAATCAATTTTACGGGTTTATAACAATGAGATAGAAAGATATAAAAACCTAAGTTAACAACACTACGTAAGAAAATGAAAACATAAAAGTAAATAAACTATACTCATACACTCACACACGCCTATAAAGAAGAACATAAACTAAGTTAAAATAAAGCATAAATAAGATTGTATAAGAGAGGGGCACATGGATGCATTCCAAAACCATGAAATGGGAAAAAATCTACATTTTTATTAAGTCTAAAAACGATTACAAAGCTAAAAAAAGAAGAAAGAGAGAGGGAGAAAATCCCTTACAAGGGCCTTGGAAGCAATCCAGCAGCATTTCCCCTATACAAAATGGTGCCCAAAAGGGGAACAGAAATCCAGAGCAGAAGACTGGAATTTATAGAAAAAATTTACATGGGTCACGCCCTTGGTCACGGGCGTGACAGGGGGCGTGACAGTACTATTTGAGAAGGCGGCCGGCGATTTGACGGGAAAGTTGACTTTGGCTGGACACGTGTCGGTCTCGCAGTGGTCACTCCCTTGGTCACGGGCGTGACAGGGGGCGTGACAGGCAGGTGGATCTGGGCGCGGTGCGCCAAAAAGTCGCCGCGCGGGTCTTGTCGGGCTAGCTGGAAAGGTCACGCCCCAGGTCACGGGCGTGACTCTGGGCGTGTCGGCTGGTGTCGACACTCGACGATCGTCGAGATGAAATCGTCGAGTGGAGTGTCACGGGCTTGGGTCACGGGCGTGACTCGGGTGACACGGGCGTGACCCCGGGCGTGTCAGGCTTTGCACTTCAAATTTGCTGATTTCACGGTTTTTGACGTGTCACGCCCTGGTCACGGGCGTGACCAATATGTCACGGGCGTGACATGTCAAATTTTGGCAGATTTTTGATTTTTTCCTGAAAAATAAAATAAAATAAGTTAGTATAATATTTACAAAAATAGGAGCATTTTATTGAATAAAAATAAGTAAAAACAACAAAAATAAATGAAAACAACTAAATTAATGTACACAAAAATAGGTATATTTACAATTCATCAAATACCCCCATACTTAAGCTTTTGCTATTCCAGAGCAAAAGTTGGAGATGAACTTATAAGGAATAAAAGAGATCCTAAGTTTAGCTACCGCTTGAATTAATTAAAAGTAAGATCAAAATAAACATCCGGGGTTAAAGAATTAAATCCTAATTTATGAAATGTTATGAATAGAGGAAGAGTTTCAAAAAGACTTCTACATAAAATAAAATAGAAAGCAAAAATTTATTTTTGTTAGTTTAACAAAGATGGATTTGATTTATACAAAAAACTTTGGCTAAAAAGAAGTTAAAGGAAATAATGCAATTTAAAAATTATGCTCTCAAAAAAATTTTAAATTAAGTCTAGAATCATTGAAATAGGCTAAGTGGTTTGGTGGATTATGAAGAAGGTTTGGATATTGAGGCGAGGCAATTTTTTCTCGAACCTCCAATTTTTTTTCTTTTGGATAGTTAGGAAAACGAAATCTTATTTTCCTAACTTATAATAAATTTTTTCTTTCTTCATAATAAATAAAGAACCCAATGTATATTTGTAGGAGTAATGAATTTTATCCTCTTACTCCATATATAATCTTTTTAAATTATTGGGTGCCTATGTTTACGGAACGAAATCTTATTCCCATTGACATAGGATCTTTTAAGGGATAGGGGTAAATCATGTCAATTAAGACACGAAAAAAATGGAAGTGGCTTTAGTTTTTCAAAAATAAAACTAGCTTTTAATCAAAAAGTTTTGAGAGCAACCTTTTTAAAATGAACGTTCTAATGTTTCTAAAAGCATGAAGTTGAAATAATTGAAATCCATAGATGTTATTTTCTAACATAAAAAACGAGCTTCTATTTATAAAATTAGAAGTGGTGGTGAAAAACAAGTTCCCTATTATAAGGAAAAGACATAAAAAATTCTTTAAATCTTAACCCCAGACACTTAAATCTATCGAACCTTAATTAATAAACGAATAGTAAGCAAAGAATAACTAAAATTCGCATATAAATTAACTCGAAACTAGATTTTTGGAAAGCAAAAAGAGTTAAGATATGATATATTCGAATTATTTTGTTACAAAACATTTTTTTTTTTTTGGAATTTTTAGAGTTTTTATATTTTTTTTTTTGTGTTTTAATTATTATCTTTTTAGGATTTTTAGATTTTTTATTTTTTTGGGGTTTTTGGGTTTTTCTAATTTTTTTATTTTTAATGGTTTTATGAGGATAAATTATTTACAAGAATGAGGAGAGAAAAAAGAGTTATTTACAAAGAAGATAGGGGGGAAAGAGAGATTTTTACAAAAAAACAAAGTAAAAACTCGATTGCGGCCCCGCGAACAGACTCTTATTTGAATGGTTGGTTCGATGAGTCGACCGTCGCGGGCAAGCAAGAAGCAAGTTTTTACAAAAAAAAGAAGAAGAGGGGGGGGGGGAAGAGAGATTTTTTACAAAAAATATTTACGAAGTAAAAAGATTTTTTGAAAAATTTTTTTTTTGAATTTTTTTTGTTTTTAAGTTTTATGAAAATAAAAACAAGGGAAAAATTTTTTTTAGGTTTTATGTTTTGCAAATTTTTTTTGTATTTTTGATGAGTACAGAATAAAAAAAATGCAGTATAGGAAAACACCCCCATACTTAAACCCAACATTGTCCCCAATGTTGCAATCTAAGTATGCGGAACAGATAATATACAAAATAAAATAAGTACAAAAAGAAAAAGGGAGGGAAGGAGCTTCCCTTAGACGAGTCCGGGAAGGCGCAGGTCGAAACCCTGCATTATTTAGAAGAAAAAAGCAAAAAGAAACAGAAAAAACAAAAAAAGGATAAACTCGGCCTAAAGAGTGCGGGCGGTAGGGGGTATGTGCGTGGGTGACTCGGAAGGTAGCTAAGGCCTTAGCGACCATTGCGTGATAAATATGTGATCCCCTAGAGCTCACAATAATGGAAGCGCGCCGAAGCAAAATGAAATCAAAGAAAATAAAAGAAGTTAAATAAAACATAGATACATTTATTAATAGCAAATTATATATATATATTTTTTGTGTTTTTAAGTAGATTTTTTTTTTATTTTTTAGTTGGTTTTTAGTTTTTAGTTGATTTTTGGTTTTTTGGATTTGTAGGTTTTTTAGAGTTTTTAGATTTTTTAAGTTTTAAACTTTTTCAAGTTTTTTGAGTTTTTTGGTTTTTAAGTTAGTTTTTTTTTGTTGTTGTTTTGTTTTGGTAGTAGAAAATGACGTCATTTCAAAAAAATATTTTATAAATAATAATAAGAATAATAATAATAATTATATATATTTTGTAAGTTAGTTTTTTTTTGTTTTTAAGTAGTTTATGATTATTATTATATATAGGTTTTTATAATAAGGTAAAATTAATAGATTTCCAGGGTTTAAAATAACGAACCGAAAACTCCCCGGCAACGGCGCCAAAAACTTGATGCAGGTTAAAACTCCAAAATTATTTATGGTCACGCGGCGACCCGGCGGTTTTATTTGAGAAAAAGGCGGAAGTGATTTTATTTAGGAAAACGGGTCGCGTGTATTTTATTTATTTATTTTGGATATAAAAAGGGTTTAGAGATCGAGTTTTAACGAAAGGAGGCAAGTGCACCTATCGTGAGTAGTACAGGATATTTCGGGTGGAATATCGAGGTCGTATTGTTCTCGGGTCTGGTTCGATTATTTCTACTCTTCCCTGGAGGGGACTATTATTTTACCGATAATTATCTTGTCGGGATATTTATATATATAATAAAAAGCAAAAAATGACAGAAAGAAAAATGAAAGCATGAAGGTGGTGTCGATGAAGAGCTTAGCTCGATGGCACCGAAAAAAAACAATTGAACTAAAATAGACTTTAAATAAAAAGAGCTCCTAAATTTCTAATTAATTAAGGCGGAGACTTGGCCGTGGAGGTTCCACTAAAATGAGCTCACCTAGCTATAGGGCTATCGCTCACCTGAACGCTAAGACTATTCGACCGAACGTTAGTCCGACGAAGGATTCCTCTTAACGCCCGCATTACGCTAAGAACCCCGCTATTGGGTGGGGAACCCAATCCGGTAGAGTTGGCGCGCCTCCTCTCTCGAGGGTTAGTGCGGAACTCTCTTTGCCAAGGGGTGATCTGTCCATACGCACGGCCTCTCGGCGAGCGTATGGAAAACGGAAATAGGGCCCACACATCGATATGTGGTCCTACGCGTCGTTAACCCCGGGCAAACCTTAAGTACTTTTAATTAATTAGAAAAATAAGACCTTTAATTATTTTAAGCTATTTTATCTGTCCCAATGCTCTTCGATGCCGAGGGCTAAGAACGATTAGCCACTCATCGGAATGGGGACGGCTTGCGAGAAAAGCAGAAAATAAAGCGATAAAGAAAGCAGTAAATGAAAGCGATAAAATGAAAGCAGTAAATGAAAGCTGAAAATTGCAAGTCCTACCCAAACGAGTAGGACTGAAGAAAGCAGTAAATTGCGAGTCCCGGCGCAACTGCGTGGGCGGGAGAAAGAAAGCGGTAAAACACACACACGCAAGTCCTACTCAAATGAGTAGGAGAAAATAAATACGGGTCCTACTCAACCGAGTAGGACAAAATAAATGCGACGCACACACACTCTCTCTCGACATAAATGAAAACACACACACTCTACCGAAATAAAATCCAGCCATTAAACTCAAGTGAGTAGGCGGAAAAAAAGGAAAATTACAAACTCACGCACTCTATAGAATTAAAATAAGCAGGCGCCATTTAACTCTTAACGAGTAGGCGGAAATAAATGCGCAAGTACAAAAAATGTAAAAAAAAACTAAGTTATCTAAAATTGAAAACAACTGCATTTCTACCGCTAGAATGCGGTAGAAATGCATAAAAAGAGAAAATAAAAATTAACCGGAAAGAAAGTTTTGCAAATAAACGAAAAAATGCAAGAGCTCTAAAAATAAAAACGAATACATTTCTACCGCTAAAATGCGGTAGAAATGCATAAAAAGAGAACGAAAAAATTAAACGGACAAAAGTTTAAACGAAAAATCAAAGTGCGCGAAAAATTAAAACAACTATATAATCATTCCTATAACTCCGTAAAACTGATTAAAAAGTGAAAATAAACTGAAAATAATGAAAAGGTTTTACATCCTAAAAAGAAAAATCTAACTTAAAAGAAATGAAAATCACTTTGAAATCAATTTTACGGGTTTATAACAATGAGATAGAAAGATATAAAAACCTAAGTTAACAACACTACGTAAGAAAATGAAAACATAAAAGTAAATAAACTATACTCATACACTCACACACGCCTATAAAGAAGAACATAAACTAAGTTAAAATAAAGCATAAATAAGATTGTATAAGAGAGGGGCACATGGATGCATTCCAAAACCATGAAATGGGAAAAAATCTACATTTTTATTAAGTCTAAAAACGATTACAAAGCTAAAAAAAGAAGAAAGAGAGAGGGAGAAAATCCCTTACAAGGGCCTTGGAAGCAATCCAGCAGCATTTCCCCTATACAAAATGGTGCCCAAAAGGGGAACAGAAATCCAGAGCAGAAGACTGGAATTTATAGAAAAAATTTACATGGGTCACGCCCTTGGTCACGGGCGTGACAGGGGGCGTGACAGTACTATTTGAGAAGGCGGCCGGCGATTTGACGGGAAAGTTGACTTTGGCTGGACACGTGTCGGTCTCGCAGTGGTCACGCCCTTGGTCACGGGCGTGACAGGGGGCGTGACAGGCAGGTGGATCTGGGCGCGGTGCGCCAAAAAGTCGCCGCGCGGGTCTTGTCGGGCTAGCTGGAAAGGTCACGCCCCAGGTCACGGGCGTGACTCTGGGCGTGTCGGCTGGTGTCGACACTCGACGATCGTCGAGATGAAATCGTCGAGTGGAGTGTCACGGGCTTGGGTCACGGGCGTGACTCGGGTGACACGGGCGTGACCCCGGGCGTGTCAGGCTTTGCACTTCAAATTTGCTGATTTCACGGTTTTTGACGTGTCACGCCCTGGTCACGGGCGTGACCAATATGTCACGGGCGTGACATGTCAAATTTTGGCAGATTTTTGATTTTTTCCTGAAAAATAAAATAAAATAAGTTAGTATAATATTTACAAAAATAGGAGCATTTTATTGAATAAAAATAAGTAAAAACAACAAAAATAAATGAAAACAACTAAATTAATGTACACAAAAATAGGTATATTTACAATTCATCATGCCACAAGAAGACCCCCTATGAGATTGTGAAGGGCAGAAAACCAAATCTATCCTATTTCAGGATCTTTGGTTGCAAGTGCTATATCCTTAACAATGGTAAGTATTATCTAACCAAGTTTGCTGCCAAATGCCAAGAGGGAATCTTTGTTGGGTATAGCAACAACAGTAAGGCTTATAGGGTCTACAACTTGATTACTCAAGTTGTAGAAGAGTCAGTACATGTAGTTTTTGATGAAGCAAGACTCATTAACAATGAATTGCCAAGTAGTGTTTGCAGCTCCACAGGTGTAACTGAAAGAATGGACAAGCTTACCTTAACAGAAGGTTCTACTGCAAGTCAGTAAGTGGAAGATGGTGGCTGCTGTCCAGGGGGAGTACAAGATACTCCTGATGCTGAAGAAGACCAAGAGATGCAGTTGAATGAAGAAGCTGAAGGTGTATAACCTGAAGACAGGCTGCCTTCAGCAAATAGGAATTTAAAGGATCATCCAGCCAGTCAAATAATTGGAGATCCCAGACAAGGAGTGCAAACAAGGAGCAGGAATCTAAGTACAGTTCTTTACTCAAGTTTCCTATCCCAAGTTGAGCCAAATAAGTTTGAAGATGCAATCCTAGACCCTCATTGGATTGAGGCCATGCAAGAGGAGCTGAATCAATTCAAAAGATGCAAGGTCTGCGAGCTAGTTCCTAAACCCAAGGACCACAACATTATTGGAACTAAGTGGATCTTTGGGAACAAGTTGGATGAGAATGGTATCATCATAAAGAATAAAGCTAGACTTGTTGCAAAGGAATATAGGCAGGAAGAAGGTATTGATTTTGATCAAACCTTTGCTCCAGTAGCAAGACTGAAGGCAATAAGGATGTTCCTTGCCTATGCAACATATCAAGGGTTTAAGGTATATCAAATGGATGTTAAGTCAGCTTTTCTGAATGAAAATCTGAAGGATGAAGTCTATGTAGAGCAGCCATCAGGTTTTGTAGATTCTCTTAAACCTGACTATGTATATAGACTTAGAAAGGCTTTGTATGGGTTAAAACAAGCCCCTAGGGCTTGGTATGAAACCCTGTCTAGTTTCCTCATAGGGAACAAATTCTCTAGGGGGAAAATAGACAAGACTCTATTCCTTAGGGAATCCAGAGGCAAGATTATCTTAGTCCAAATATATGTAGATGACATCATATTTGAGTCGACAGAAAGTAGTCTTTGCAGAAAGTTTGCAAAACTCATGCAAGGACAATATGAAATGAGCAGTATGGGGGAACTTAAGTTCTTCTTGCGTCTCCAAGTTAGACAGACTGAAGATGGATTGTCTATATGCCAGTCTAAGTTCACCCTACAGTTGATAAGGAAGTATGGTATGGAATCATCCACTACCATGAAAACTCCTATGGGGTCAACAATGTCTCTAAGCAAAGATGATGCAGGGAAACCTGTAGATGAAACTTTGTATAGAGGGATAGTTCGCTCCCTACTGTATTTGACTGCTAGTAGACCAGATATCATGTATGCTACATGTGTCTGTGCTAGGTACCAGGCTTGCCCTAAATAATCTCATTTGACAGCAGTCAAAAGAATTTTGAGATATCTTAATGGCACTCCTTATCTAGGCCTTTGGTACCGTAGGAATGGAGATTTTGAACTGACAGGTTATTCAGATACAGATTTTGCAGGCTGCAAGGAGGATAGGAAAAGTACCACAGGAACCTATCAATTTCTAGGTGGAAGGCTGGTATCATGGAGTAGCAAGAAGCAAACCAGTGTGGCTATTTCCACAGTAGAGTCAGAGTATGTTGCTGCAGGAAGCTGCTGTGCACAACTACTATGGATACAACACCAGCTAGAAGATTATGGTATTCAACTAAGTAGGACACCTTTATTTTATGATTCTACTAGTGCCATTTTTATTGCAAATAATCCTGTCTCTCATAGTAGGACTAAGCACATAGAAATAAAGTACCATTTTCTAAGAGAACATGTGGAAAAAGAAGATATTTCCCTAGAGTATGTTAAGGCAGATAATCAGTTAGCTGATATGTTTACTAAGCCCTTAGATGAAACCAAATTCAATAAGTTTAAAATTGAATTAGGAATGATAAACTTAGAATAGTTTACAAAAAAAAAATTGGCTAAGTAAAATAGTGTTGACACACAGAGTTGTCTGTGTCGACACATAGAAGTGGTGTCGACATTTCAGAGAAATGGTGTCGACACATTTAGGAAGTCTGTGTCGACACTTCAGAGAATTAGTGTCTACACATGCAGTGTAGGTGTCGACACATCCAGGGTGGTGTCGACACTTAGGATTTACACAGAATTAGTCTTGTAGTGTCTCGACTAAGTGTCGAGCTGAGATATATAGGTGTCGACACATATATTCTGTCGACTATATTTGTGTCGACACATAGTTGTCGAGATATTAGAAGTAAGTGTTGACACTTTTCCATAGTGTCGACACAATTCAAGTATTTTAACGCGCCTTTTCACCTTCAATTCTAGAAAGGTATAAATAGGTTTTCCCCATTGTTTGTCGACTCGCTCACCTTAGTTTCGAGACCAAACTTATGTGTCGACATCTCTCTTCTCTAAATTCAAAATTTCTTCAAACCCTAATGGCGCCCAAGCTAGAAGAGAACATTAATGAAGTATATGAGCTCGTGCGACACGCCTTTGATGATGCGGAACCCGAAATCCAAGGTGTGATAACCCTAATTACAGAGACTGGCCTAGAGTATCTTGTTTCAGAACCTATCAAGATCTGGAAGAAGGAAGTCCTCGAATTCTTGAGTGCAGCAACTCTTGATGAATCTGGACTCAAGATTAAAGCCAAAGTTCATGGGGCAAAGGTGAAGGTCACTCATAAGACTCTAAGAAAAGTTCTACATCTCCCTAGAACAAAAGAAGAGGAAGATGTCTCTGCTTCAAAGACAAGGGAGGCACTGACATGGTGTGGACTTGATTCAAAGCTGAAGATAGGATCAGTTTTCAACAGGAAAGGCATGAACATACAAGGACAATTTTTGTCTGAAATAGTTGGCAAGGTAATTCTGAGCAAGCCTGGAGGACATGACAGAATTTCAGCTCATATGTTCAGTATGATGCAAGGATAATTTTCAAACTTAATACTGATTGGTCAGCAGTGTTGTTTGACAAGATAAAAGAAAGTCTGAAGAAGCCCAATCTGGGTAGAATTATGAGCTTATACTTAGCTGGAAGTATACCTGAAGTGATGAACCAAGCTGCAGGTTCAAAGATAAACCACATGAGGAGAATGAATGTAAGAATTTTCTCAAGATGGGATAGAGTATTGACAAAGGAACTGCCAACTCCAGAAAAGGAAACACCTCAGAAGAAGAAGAAGAAGACAGCCATTGTGCCACAAGAATCCTCAAGTAGCTCAGAGGAGCAAGTGGTGTTTAGTTCTGATGATGGTGCAGATGACAATGCTGGACAGTCACCAGCAAGATAAGAAGATGCTCAGAGGCAGGGGGAGCTACCCTCAGCTAGCCCAATTCACCTGGATCCACTCCAGGTGGAGCCGCTACATGTGGATGAGCCAACTCAATTAGAGAGTGAAAGGGCTACCTAAACTATTCTAGAGGTAATTACTGAAGTAAATCAATTAAATTTCCATATTGAGGATGAAGTTTTGTCTGAACCATTACTTGATGTTGATCAGCAAACACAGATACAACCTCAACCTCAACAGGAGTTTACATTAGAAGAGCTGTTCCCTGATCTTGTACAAACAGACCTTGAGAGAGAGATAGCAGCTGTTGAGGGGGAGAAGGTAAATCTTGAAGAAGAGCCTATAGAGGAGCCTGCTAGACAAGAGACTGAGGAGCCAAGAAATACTGAGGAGCTACGAAGGACTGAGAAGGAGTTACCTCCTAGTCCTAAGGATAGAGTAGATATTGCTAGTACTGCTTCAGAGGATGAAGAGGCTGCTAGAGCCAAGAAAAGGAAGTTCCAGATCTTCAAGAGAAGAAGCCAGACCTACAAGAAAGCACTACAGACAATTGATCCACATCCTGCCCCAACTACTGATTATAGTTCTCTGTTGGTGGCATTGCAAATAAAGCTAGATGAGCAACGGAAGGCAATGGAAACTTATATGGATGAGCACCATAAGGAGCTACAATTTTCCTTAGCTCAAGACATAAAATCGATAAGATTTGAAGTGAATTAACATAAAAAGGAAATGACTGACTACTTCCATAAAGGAGGAAATGCAGTGGTCTATCTAGCTACTCATCAAGAGAACATTAAGAAACAGGTTGATGACATGGCAGTCAAACAAGGATATGTCCTGGAAAATCAGCTTAGAATGAATGATAATCTGACTGCTTCTCATAATGCCATTGTCACTGAAATGAAAAACATAGCTACTGTCCAGACTGCTGTGACTGCTACTGCCAAAGATGCCTTTGATAAGCAACTACAAGAGAGCCTCACTGCTGTTACAACAGCCATTGAAGATTCTCAAAAGGCTATCACTGAAAAGCTCCAAAGGTTAAAACCTTTTTATAAAGATGAAGTTAACTATTTAAATGCTCAAATCAGATTCCAGAAGGATGATCTTAGGGATCATACAGAGAGAGAAGTCACAAAGGGGGAGAGGGTGTTAGTCAAAGCAGGCTCTGATTATGCAAAATGTATTTCAAACTCTATCAGAGCTACCCTTGGATATCCACCCTTATGTGATGATGATAATGTCGCATAGTCTGGACTAAATCCTGCTTATTTTGGAGGACAGCAAGCTGAAGTGGCTCAAGTTATATACCCTCCTGCAGATTTTGACATGATACATCAAGAGGTACAGTCTATGTATAGTCCTCCTGAGGGTAATCAGAATGTTATTCTTGAAAACATTGTACAGCATGTGCTAGAGGCAATCTTAAAAGAGCAAGAGGCATTTCTAAAAGAACAAGAGGCCCAATTATCTAAGAAAAGGTTCAGAGAGCAAGCTAAATTAAGGCCAGACTTTAAGCAATGGAGCCCAAACTCTAGGAATATCATATTAACTGCTTGGAAGGCTGCTAAGGATAATTTCCTAGAGAGAGGCAAATGGTATTCTGACCAGGAATGGAAGAAACATGAGGCTAGGCAAGAGGCCATAGTACAATACAGAAGGAAGGCTAAATTAGGGAAGTTACCTCCTAATGCACAGGAGCCTAGCAAGTATTTCCCTAAGACTTATCACTATTTTGAAAGACAGAAGATAAGGGTTGAAGAACAGAAAAAGAAAGATCTTAAAGGGAATAAGCCTGCTGATGACAATGAAGCTCCAGTCCAAGCAAAGATTCAATCTAGAAAGGGCATTGTTATTAAGGAACCAGAGCAGCCATAGGATAGAATTTTCTTTAGTTTACAATTTGTAATCATTTGTATTAAACTCTATGTAAACTTTTGATTAATGAAAATGTTTGAAGTTGTAAGAACAATGTTATATGTTCAATCTATTACATTATTGTTCTGAGATAATTGTTTATACATGTTTTGTTTATACATGTTTTGTTTATACATGTTTTGTATTTACCCTGTCATTTAATATTGTTATACATCATATTGAGTATTTGTTATGTATGGTGTATATCATTGACTAAGGGTTATGACTTCTCCAAATAGGGGGAGATTGTTGGGTACATTGGGATATATGTACCTGATTTGAAGAAGCCTCACCCTACTCAATGATATACATCAAGGTGTATTTGATGTGCTTTGAATTTATTTATGCAGGTTAAGTAACTGCAGGATTGCAGGAAAAGTTTCTAAGTCCATGTGTCGACACCTAGAGGAGAAGTGTCGACACTTAAGAAGGCTTGTGTCGACACCTAGAGAAGCTGTGTCGACACTTGGAGTAATTGTGTCGACACCAGGAAGACAGAGTCGACACCAGAAGAAAAGTGTCGACACATACAGCCAGTGTCGACACACAGTGAAGAATTATCTACATAATCTGTGTCGACACTTAGAAGCAGTGTCGACACCCAGAGAAACTTTGTCGACATCAAAAGTGTCGACACCAGAAGGCTATGTCGACACTCAGCGAACTTCAACAAAGTTTAAGTACATGTGTCCACACAAAGGAGATGTGTCGACACTCAGCGAGATTTCAACACATGAAGGCAAGTGTCGACACAAAGGAGTTGTGTCGACACTCAGCGAGATTTCAACACATGAAGGCTTGTGTCAACACAAAGGAGATGTGTCGACACTCAGCAAGTCTCAACACAAGGAGTTGTATCGACACAAAGGAGTTGTGTCGACACACAACAGAAATTAACTAAGTATTGAAGAAGAAGTACTTGTGTCGACACACTCAATCAGTGTCGACATATTCTACAGAAGGCTTCTGTCGACACACAGAATCAGTGTCGACACATTCTGAAGAAGCAGTGTTGAGAAGTTGTTACAACAACACAAGGAGTTGTGTCGACACCATGAAGGCTAGTGTCGACACTTAGTCTACTTGTGTCGACACTTGGTCTATTTGTGTCGATACATAAATACTATCTGTCTCGACACTTACAGACAGTGACAGAGATTTCAAGAAGTGACTGGATGACTTGACAGCTGCCATTTCAACCGGTCAACTGCAATTGTCAGAGCTGTCAGAAGGTTGTTAGAAACCGGATCAGACGGTTACCTTGGACGAAGACTATTTATAGACCTTTCTCCTTCGACAGAAGGAATGATCAAAGAATTAAAAAAAACAACACAACAAAGAAGAAGACCTTCAAGAGAAGATCTAAGAAGTTGGAGAGAGAAATCTCCTTCTAAGAAGAACAGCTGTTGAACCGGGCTGCTAAGTAAGAATCAGATTGAGATCTGATTCTCAAGACTGAAGTTGATAGAAGATCATCTTCAGAGGAGACTCAACCCTACTGTGTTCTAATTCAAGAAGCTTTGAAGAAAGCCAAGGGAGGTTGATCTCTGCAAAGTTCTATCAAGAACTCATCAAGAAGCCAGTCAACTCATCTTTCTTTTTCAGAGTTGTGGTTAAACACTTTGTAAACTTTATTTTCTGTAGGATCCTAAGGGATCAGAGCTATAAGCCTATTTTATAAAGGCTGAGGTAGGGCTATTGTGCCTGAGTGTAGGAGATTCTATTCTCTGAGTGTAGGCCTTGATTAAAGGCTGAGGTAGGGATGTTTAGCCTGAGTGTAGGTATTGGTGAAGACTGAGTGGTAAGGCCTTGTGCCTGAGTTGTAGGAGTGAGGTCACTCTGAGTTGTAAGAACCTATTTGAGGTTCTGAGTTGTAAGATCTGAGGATATGAGAAGAAGTGGAGAAGTTAGGCCGAATCTAGTACACTACTAGATAGGCGAAGGGGGAAAGTGGATGTACCCAGACCTTGGGGAACCACTATAAATACTGTGTGCACTCTGTGAATGTTTGTATCTGTGATTGCTGTGTTGAGATAGCTATATAAGTGCATTAGTTCTTTAAAGTTAGTTACAATTGATCTGTCTTAAAAGTCAAAAGAGAAAGAACACCTATTCACCCCCCTCTATGTGATTAGGCACTATTTCTTTCAACCCCAATGGGTCCTTATGGCTCTAATGGGGCTCCCAAAGTATTAGGGGTCTTGGGGTCAAGGTGTAGCCCCATGGTCCTCATAAACTATTATTTAGAATCCTACTATTTGTAGACCATGATGATTTCCAACTTCATGTCTAAGCTCACTTGGTCTTCTTGAGCTTCCTAGGGTTCTGTCATGAGCTAGACATGACCAAAACCACTCTTAGGGGTCTAGTTGGAAATGGGATGTTACAGAGATAGGTTTGTGTGCCTGAGGTAGGAGATTTGATTCTCTGAGTTATAGGCCTGGGTGAAGGCTGAGGTAGGGCTTAATTGCCTGAGTTGTAGTAGTGTGGACTCACTCTGAGTTGTAGGAACCTTGACTAGGTTCTGAGCTGTAAGAGCTGTAGATCTGAGAAGGAAGGAAGAATTTAGGCCGAATCTAGCACATTGCTAGATAGGCGAAGGGGGAAAGTGGATGTACCCATCATTTGGGGAACCACTATAAAACTGTGTGTCATCTGTGATTGTGTGTGATTGTGTGATTTTTGTGATGTGGTAGCAGTAGATCTGTTTGATTCTATGTGATTAACTGAATTTATATTCTTCCTTATTGTAAAAAGGAATTGTACCTATTCACCCCCCTTTAAGTGTTTAGGTTATCTTGAAACCAATTCTTTCACGTAGAAAGCATTTTGGAGGAATTTATGGATGATTTCTCCGTCTTCGTCAATGCCTTTGATAGTTGTTTATAAAACCTCAAAAAAGTCTTAGAAAAATGCGAAGAAACTAACATTGCCTTAAATTAGTAAAAATGTCATGTTTTGATGAGGGAAGGGTTAGTTTTGGGTCATAAGATTTCTGCGAGAGGAATTGAAGTAGACATAGCTAAGATAGAAGTTATCAAGAAGTTACCGCCGCCTACGAACGTCAAAGCTATAAGAAGTTTCCTAGGACACACTGTCTTCTACCGCCGCTTCATAAAAGATTTCTCTAAATTCACCAAACCCCTTAATTCATCTTCTGGAAAAAGATGGCCCGTTTATTTTTGATGTCCTTTGTCTATCGGTATTTGAATTAATAAAATAAAAGTTAATTAATGCCCCTATTATGATAGCTCCGGTGTGGGAACTTCCTTTTGAAATTATGTGCGATGCGAGTAGTTTTGCGGTGGAAGCTGTACTAGGACAATGAATATATAACAACTTCCACCCCATCTATTATGCAAGTAAAGCACTAACATCTTTACAAGAGAATTATACCACAATCGAAAAGGAACTCCTAGCTGTTGTTTTTGTTTTTGATAAATTCCATTCATATATTATGCTTTCCAAAATTATCGTTTTTAAGGACCACTCAGCCCTCAAGTATCTTCTTGCTAAGACGGATGCCAAGCCACGCCTGATTCGCTGGGTCTTACTCCTCCAGGAGTTTGACTTAGAAATCTGTGATAAGCTAGGTGTCGAGAATTTGGCCGCTGGCCATCTCTTACGATTAGATAACCCTTATATTGAAAAATTAGCTGAAAAATCTTTTAATGATTTCTTCCCCGATGAGAAGCTGCTTTTAATTAACACATCCCCTTCTCCTTGGTTTGCACACATCGCCAACTATTTAGTAGCTCGTGTGCTCCCGAAAGAG
Source organism: Platanthera guangdongensis (assembly GCA_039583875.1). Lineage (NCBI taxonomy): Eukaryota > Viridiplantae > Streptophyta > Magnoliopsida > Asparagales > Orchidaceae > Platanthera > Platanthera guangdongensis. Next base: position 63,117,042 of record CM077161.1, on the reverse strand, counting down.
TTCTCCTGTCAGCAAAAGAAGAATTTCTTTTCTTAGTTGAAGAATTGTTTTTGGGAGGACACGCATCTTTTTTGAGTCTGTGCGGACTAAGTGATAAGGAGATATGTCTCTTTTGAATAAGGAATAGATATTTTAAAACATTTGCATGAAGGACCGACTGGTGGTCACTATCAAGATCCTCGCACCGCCCACAAAGTGCTTTGAGCGGGTTTTTACTAGCCTATCCTATTTAAAGACGTGCAAGCCTTTGTGAGTAGGTGTGATAGGTTCCAATGGTCGGGAAATATTTCCAATAAAAATAAACTGCCGCAAAATTATTTCCTTGAGTGCGATGTTTTCGACCTATTGGGAATTGATTTTGTTGGCCCACTTCCTTCTAGCTTCGGGAATAAATATATTTTACTTGCTATTGATTATGTTTCACGATGGGCTGAAGCTCAAGCTGAAAGATATGGTACCTAAACACCTAGAGGGGGGGTGAATAGGTGACCTAATCCTTTTCTAAATTCTTTGTTGGCAGTCAACAGTTTATAACACAGATTTCTGAATAAGTTATCACAGCACACAGCAATTCTCAACACAGTACAATCACAGCACAGAATACACAAGATTTTATAGTGGTTCCCCAATCTTTGGGTACATCCACTTTCCCCCTTCGCCTATCTAGCAGTGTACTAGATTCGGCCAAACTTCTCCACTAACTCAGAATCAAACTAGGTTCCTACCTCAGGCCCAAAGCCTTACACTCAGCCAAAAGGCCTACACTCAGCCACCCAGGCCTACACTCAGCCAATTAAGGCCTACACTCAGAGTTCTTCAACTCCTACACTCAGGCAACAAGCCCTACCCTCAGCCTTTATAAAATAGGCTTACAATTACTCAGATCCAATGGATCTTACAAGATGTAATTGAAATAAAATTGCTAACTCTACAACTCAGAAAAGATGAGAGAAGTTGAGAGTTTCTTGAAGAGTTCTTGGAAGAACTCAGCTTGATCCAAACTGACTTAGCTTTCTTCAAAGCTTCTTGAGTAGAACTGAATTAGTCTGAATCTTCTGCTTCTTGAAATCCAGATGACTCTGAATTCTTCTTCTCAGCCTTAGTTCCAAAGACTGAATTCTTGGATGGAGCTCTCTCTCTCCAACTTCTTAGATCTGCAGTTGGACTGCCTGATCTTCTTGTGTTGATCCTCAGTGTATCACTTCTTGATTTAATCTGATCAACCACTTCAGTTATTCTCACAACATGTAATGATAATGAACAACCTTCTATATGTGTTTTTTTTCTGTAAACTATGGGGGCCTATTTATAGGCTTCCTTCATGGTAACCGGCTGGTCCGGTTCATAACAGACTTCTGACTTCTCTGACAGTTGATGTAGACCGGCTGGATCGGCAGCTGTCATGTCAACCAGTCACTTCTTGAAATTCTCTAACTGTCAGATAGTGTCGAGACTTTCTGTTCTTAAGTGTCGACACTTATAGACTAAGTGTCGACACAAGTAGTGTAAGTGTCGACACAAGTCTACAAGGTGTCGACACAATTCCTTGTATGTCTCGACACAGATACTTCTGCATGTGTCGACACTGAAATTGAGTGTCGACACAAGTACTTGTTCTTCATTCTTTAACTGTATTCTTCTAAGTGTCGACACATCTCCTTTGTGTCGACACAACTTTATGTGTTGAAACTGTCAAGTGTCGACACAGCTTCTTGGTGTCGACACAAGTCTTCAAATTTGATCCTTCAGCTGAGTGTCGACACATTCCCTTAGTGTCGACACTTGTACTTAGAATATTTTGTAAACTTTTCTGTTCTCTGCTAAGTGTCGACACAGCTCCTTGTGTCGACACTTTCTTCAAGTGTAGAGTCTTCAACTAAGTATCGACACATTGTGCTGAGTGTCGACACTTTCTTCAAGTGTTGACTCTTCTGGTTGTGTGTCGACACATTCTTCAAATACTGAGTCTTTAGCTAAGTGTCGACACATTGTGCTGGGTGTCGACACTTACTTCAAGTGTTGACTCTTCTGCATAGTGTCGACACATTGTGTTGAGTGTCGACACTTGTACTTAGATTCTGCAGACTTTTGCTGAGTGTCGACACTCACTTCAAGTGTCGACACTTTCTGGTGTTGACTCAGCTCTTCTAGGTGTCGACACTTCTGCTAAGTGTCGACATAGCTTTCCTGCATTCTTCTACACTAAGTGTCGACACAGCTCCAAGTGTCGACACTTTCTGACTGGTGTCGACTCTTCTTCCCAGGTGTCGACACAATGACTCCAAGTGTCGACACTGCTTGTCTGGGTGTCGACACAAGCTTTCTCAAGTGTCGACACTTTCCCTCTGGGTGTCGACACATGGACTTAGAATTTTTAGCTTCAGTCCAGTGTTTTCCTAACCTGCACAAGTAACTCAAACAAACATCAAATACACTATGATGTATATCATTGAGTTAGGTGAGGCTTCTTCAAATCAGGTACATTTGACCAATGTTCCCAACAATCTCCCCCTATTTGGAGAAGTCATAACCCTTAGTCAATGATATATATCACTCATAATTAAAAATTATAAAATGAAGTAAAACAGATATATGACAACAGAGTTAAACTTAAACATGTAATAAAGCACACATGTACACTCATACAACATTGCAGAACAATTAAGAAACATACATATTTCAGAACAATCATACTATATTTATCATATACTGTTCCAATATTGTTCCTTATACATTTTCAATGATGTACTACAATGTTTTTCACTTAACAGATTACAACAAGCATCAAGTTAATTCCTAATCTATTTCTGATCAGGTTCTTTAATAACAATTCCTTTTCCAGCTTTAACTTGAGCTTTTACAGCAGCAGCAGCAGCAGGCTCAGCTTCAGCAGGCTTCTTCCCTTTGGAGTCCTTCTTCTTCTGTTCTTCAGCCTTGATCTTTTGCCTTTCAAAATAATGATAGGGCTTAGGAAAGTACTTGCTAGGCTCCACAGCTGTAGGAGGTAGCTTTCCTAACTTAGCCTTTCTTCTATATTGGACAATTGCTTCCTGCCTACTCTCATGTTTCCTCCATTCAGCCTCTGAGAACCACTTGTTCCTCTCATGGGCATTGTCCTTGGCTGCTTTCCATGCAGTGAGAATGATGTTCCTAGAAGTAGGGCTCCACTGTTCAAAATCTGGTTTTTGTTCAACAAGTTCCCTAAACTTCTTCTTTGATAGCCTAGTCTCTTCTTCTTTGTCCAAAGCCTCTTGCATAGCAGCTGTGATAGGTTGAACAACCTTTTCCAGAATAACATTAGGCTTGCCAGCAGTTGGACTATACATTGTGCTTATATCTGCATGGATCATTTCAAAATCTGGAGGTGGATAGATTACATCAGCCACTGCCTGTTGCTCACCTCCAAAATATGTGAGTCCTTGATGGCAGACTTGACAGCAGTTAATTCAGCTTGAAAAAGTTTATCAAAATCAGCTTTGGCAGTAGCAGAAGAGGTTGGTGGTTCATCAGACTTTTTCTTGAGTTCAGTGACTATGGCATTGTGAGATGCAGTCAAGTTATCATTCATCCTCAATTGGTTTTCCAACACATATCCTTGCTTGAGTGCAATATCTTCTACCTTCTCTTTGATGATTTCTTGATGTTTAGCCAGATAGACCACAGCATTACCACCCTTGTGGAAGCATTCATTCATTTCCTTCTTATTCATGTTCATTTTGAAACCTGATTGATTTGATATCTTGAGCTAGATCAAATTGTAGAGATTTTTGGCCCTCATCAATATATTTCTCTATGGCCCTCCTTTGCTCATCCATCTTTACTTGCATTGCAACCATTAGGCTTGTATAATCAGTTGATGGAGCTTGTTGAACCAGTGAGTGTTGAGCAACAGTTTGGAGAGCCTTCTTATAGCTTTGGCTCCTTCTTTTGAAAACAAAGAACTTCTTTTTCTTAGCTTCCTCAGCTTCATCATCTTCAGATTCTGATGTACTGGCAATATCCACCCTATCCTTAGGGCTGGATGGTTGTTTAGTGTGCACATCTTGTGCTTTCTCTGTATCTAGCCTTATAGGCTCTACTTGAATATTCAAATTCTCCCCCTCAGCAGCAGCATCCTTCTCTGTATCAGCAGCATTCTTTTCCATATCAAAATCATCCTGATCTAAATTCAGAAAAAGATCTTCCATGGTGTATTCTACTGGAGACTGTGCAGGAGATGTTCTGGTTTCATCAGCTACAACAGATGTGTCTTAGAGAACAACATCTGGTTCTTGAGTTGCTGGCTGATTGTGCTGATGATCATCAGACAAATCAGAATTTATGATAGAAAAATTCAAAGTATTAAGGTCAACAAGTACCTCTTGAATGAGGAGGGTGGCTTGCTCACTCTCCAGTGTAGATGGTTCTGCTACACCTGGAAGCTCCCCCTGGATGTCAGCTGGCTCCTGAGGAGCAGGTGACTTTTCTGCAGCTTTATCCATTGGACTATCAGGAGTGAAGACCACATGTTCTTCACTGTCTGAGCTGCTGGATGGCTCTTGAGGCACAGCAGCAGTCTTCCTCTTCTTCCTGGGAGGAGAGTCTTTCTTAGAAGTTTGTTTCTCCGGGGTGGTCAATTCCTTTGACACCAGCACCCTTTCCCATCTAGAGAATATTCTTGAGTCCATCTTCCTCATATGATTGATCTTAGTTCCTGCAGCAGTGCTCATTACCTCTGGAATTGATCCAGCCAGGTAGAGACTTAGTATCCTGCCCAGATTGGGCTTCTTCAGGCTTTCCTTCACTTTTTCATAAACCACCATTGACCAGTCTGTTTTCAGATTGAAGATGATTCTGGTCATGACTTCAAACATGGAGGCAGACACCCTGTCATGTCCTCCTGACTTGCTTAGTATTACCTTGCCCACTATTTCTGACAAGAACTTGCCTTGATTATTCATACCTTTTCTGTTAAAGACTGATCCCACCTTCATCTTTGGATCCAGTCCACACCAAGTAAGAGCTTCCCTGGTCTTAGAAGCAGTTACTTCCTCTTCATCTTGAACTTTAGGTAGCTGAAGTACCTTTCTTAAAGACTTGGGTGAAATCTTGACCTTGGTGCCATGCACCCTTGACTTAATTCTGTAGCCTGAGTCATCTACAGCCACGCTAGTAAGGAATTCAATGACTTCCTTCTTCCATATCTTCGTTGGTTCTGAAACCAAGAACTCCAATCCTGAATTGGCAATTAGGGTTATCACTGATTTGATTTCTTGTTCGCAGTCGTCGAATGCGCCACGCACCAGTTCATATCCTTCGTTAACGTTCTCTTCCAGCTTGGGAGCCATTAGGGTTTGAAGATTTAGTCTTGAGATGAGAGAAATGTCGACACAAGAGTTTAGGTCTCGAAACTTTGAAAGCGTGTCGACAAACAAAGACAGACCCCTATTTATACCTTTCTAGTTTGAAGACGAACAGGCGGGATGGAATCCTAAAGATGTGTCGACACTGGCAATAAGTGTCGACACTGACTTATAATGTCTCGACACTTATGTGTCGACACAAGTTTAGTCAACATATTTTATGTGTCGACACTTGGTTAAGTGTCGACACCACTATACTCGACATGTTGTCGAGACTTAGAAAAATTCTGAGTAAAACTTAAGTGTCGACACCTTATTTGATGTGTCGACACCTACTCGACATGTGTTGACACTAACATTCTGAAGTGTCGACACCAACTTCCTAGATGTGTCGACACTATTTTCCTGAAGTGTCGACACTTACTATACTGTGTCGACATAGACTTGTCTATGTGTCGACACCTTTTTACTTAGCCAATTTTTGTTCTGTATACTTAATCTAAGTTTATCATACCTAGTTCAATTTTGAACCTATTAAACTTAGCTTCATCTAGGGGCTTAGTGAACATATCAGCTATCTGATTATCAGTTCTAACATATTCAAGTGCAATATCATTTCTTTCTACATGCTCCCTAAGAAAGTGATATTTAATCTAAATATGTTTAGTTCTACTATGTGATACAGGGTTGTTAGCTATTGAAATAGCACTAGTAGAATCACAATAAAGTGGAGTTCTACTTACCTGACATCCATAGTCTTCTAGCTGATGTTGAATCCACAGAAGTTGAGCACAGCAACTTCCTGCAGCTACATATTCTGACTCAGCTGTGGAGATGGCCACACTGGTTTGCTTCTTACTACTCCATGAAATGAGTCTTCCACCTAGGAATTGACAGGATCCAGTAGTGCTCTTTCTATCTTCTTTGCATCCTGCAAAGTCTGCATCTGAATAACCTGTTAGATCAAAATCTCCATTCCTAGGGTACCAGAGGCCTAGATAAGGTGTGCCCTTTAGATATCTCAAGATTCTCTTGACTGCAGTCAAGTGAGACTCTTTAGGGCAGGCTTGATACCTGGCACAAACACATGTAACATACATAATGTCAGGTCTACTTGCAGTCAAGTAAAGTAGGGAGCCAACTATCCCTCTATACAAGGTTTCATCTACAGGTTTCCCTGCATCATCCTTGCTTAGAGTGATACTTGACCCCATAGGAGTCTTCATGGTACTGGATGAATCCATACCATACTTCCTTATGAGTTCTAGGGTGAACTTAGACTGACATATGGATAGACCATTTTCAGTCTGTTTAACTTGGAGACCCAAGAAAAACTTCAGTTCTCCCATACTACTCATCTCAAATTGACTTTGCATAAGCTTTGCAAACTTTTTGCAAAGGCTACTTTCAGTAGACCCAAATATAATGTCATCTACATATATTTGGACAAGTATTACTTTGCCTCTAGATTCCCTAAGGAATAGAGTCTTATCTATTTTCCCCCTTGTGAACTTGTTCTCAATGAGGAAACTAGATAGGGTTTCATACCAAGCTCTAGGAGCTTGCTTTAACCCATACAATGCTTTCCTAAGTCTATAGACATAATGTGGAAGAGTAGAATCAACAAAACCTGCAGGCTGCTCCACATATACTTCTTCTTTTAAATTACCATTAAGGAATGCTGACTTCACATCCATTTGGTATACTTTGAATCCTTGGTAGGTTGCATAGGCCAAGAACATCCTTATGGCTTCCAGTCTGGCTACTGGAGCAAAGGTTTGATCAAAATCAATACCTTCTTCTTGCCTATATCCTTTTGCAACCAATCTAGCTTTATTCTTAATGATGATTCCTTGTTCATCTAACTTATTTCTGTAGATCCACTTTGTTCCTATCACATTGTGATCTTTAGGCTTTGGAACCAGCTCCCAAACCTTGCACCTTTTGAACTGATTGAGCTCTTCCTGCATTGCTTCAGTCCACTGTGGATCTTGTATAGCTTCTTCAAATTTCTTTGGTTCTATTTGAGACAGAAAACTTGAATAGACTACAGCATTCTGATTTCTGCTCCTTGTCTGAACACCTTGTCTTGGATCTCCAATTATCAGCTCTATTGGATGATCTCTTAGATGCCTGTTGGCTGGAGGCATCCTTACTTCTGGTTGTACTTCTACAGCATCTTCATCATGCTGAGTTCCTTGTACTTCTTCAGCTCCTTGTACATGTAGTTCTCCCCCTGGACATAAGCCATCTTCTTCCACTTGCTGTCTTGCAGCAGGTACATCTTCTATGGTTAGCTTGTCCATCTTCTTAATAAGACCTGAGGGGCTGCACACACTACTAGACAACTCATTGTTAATTAGTTGTGACTCATCAAAAACTACATGCACAGATTCCTCTACAACTTGTGTAGTCAAGTTGTAGACTCTATAAGCCTTACTATTATTGCTGTACCCAACAAACACTCCCTCTTGGGACTTGGCAGCAAACTTAGTTAAGTAAGACTTCCCATTGTTAAGTATGAAGCATTTACAACCAAAGATCCTAAAATAGGACAGATTTGGTTTCCTGCCTTTCACTACTTCATAGGGGGTCTTGTTTAACCTTTTAGTGATGGTAGCCCTATTTATCACATGGCATGCAGTGTTAACTGCTTCAGCCCAGAAATATTCTGGCAGTGATGAATCACTTAATAGGGTTCTACCAGCCTCTATCAAGGTCCTATTTTTCCTTTCAGCAATGCCATTTTGCTGAGGTGTTCTAGGTGAAGAGAATTCTTGAAATATCCCATAGTCTTCACACAGCTTTGTCATGCTTTCAGACTGAAACTCAGTACCATGGTCACTTCTAATTTTGACCACTGTACAGTTCAATTCATTCTGAATTTGCATAACAAAATTATAGAAGACACTAGGTGTTTCAGATTTCTGCTTTAAGAAGAACACCCAGGAAAACCTTGAGTAGTCATCAACAACTACAAAGGTGTAGACCTTCCTACCTAAGCTGTGAACTGGCATTGGACCAAATAGATCCATATGCAAGAGGTATAAACACCTCACAGCATCTTTGTTGACTAAGCTTCTAAAGGTGGATTTAGTCTGCTTGCCCTTTTGACAAGCTGAGCAAATGCCATCTTTGACACACTTAACTTGAGGACCATTCCTCACTAACTCTTTACTAAAGAGTTTGCCAATAGTCTTGTAATTAAGATGAGCAAGCCTCTTGTGCCATTTGACACATTGAGAGACTGTCTCATCAGCTACAAGACAGACTGGAGAACAATTGTTCTTAACCATAATGTCTAAGCAGTAGACATTTCTCTTTTTATATCCAGTCAAAATGATCTCTTGATCACTTGACCTCTTGATATGACAACCATTTTTAACAAATGAGATGTCATACCCTACATCACTTAATTGACTTATACTAATGAGGTTGTGTTTCAAACCTTTAACATAAGCCACTTGAGTAATGGTAACAAGGTTAGAAGAAATGTTACCAAACCCTTTGATGATTCCTTTTTTAGAACCACCAAAGGTCACCTTTGGACCATTTTTGATTGGGATGTAGTTCTTCAGTAGTCCCCTAGTTCCAGTCATGTGTCTGGAACATCCACTATCCAGGTACCATGTAGGGGTATGGCCACTTGGATTCTCCTGCAAAACAAATTAATGAACCTTAGAAACCAAAGTAAACTTGGGTCCTTGGTGATTGTTAGTTTGCAATTTGACATAGCTACCTGCTGTCTTTCCAACAGGTAACTTGCTACACAACTTGGCACTGGCATTGTGCCAACAATCCAAAGCAAAGTGGCCAACCTTGCCACAGCACCAACATTCAAATTTGTTGTTCCTTTGCTTAGGTTCTGACTTAGCTGTCTTAACTACAGCAGTCTTGTTGAATGTTGGGGCTTTGCCCTTGGACTTGGACTGATCCTGAACAGTCCTAGCTGGATTAACAAAACCCAGTCCAGTCTTTCCTTTATGATGAACAAAATCATCAATCAAGGGTAGCACTGATTTAGGTTTTGAAAACCTAGCTACTAGCTCTTTCTCCTTCTGAAGATTAATCTCCAGTTTCTTAATTTGATCATTTTTAAATGTAATAGTTCCCATCTGAATCACTGTAATATGTTTCAGCCTGGCTACCTCATTAAGTTTTTGATCATAATTCTTCTCATAATCTATTGCAGCTGCCTTGAGATCAGCAATCTCCTTGGCCAAATTTTTGGCTAGGGTCTTGCTTTTCTTATAGGCTTGCAATAGTACTTTATATTCATCTAGGAGTTGATGAATATCTCCCTCAGACTCAGATATATTCTCATCACTTGATGAAGAATAATCTGATTCTGAACTAGAACTGGAATCAGAACTTTGAGTTAAACCTTGTACCTGACTGGGTCCTGGCTGCTCCAGGTTTTTGGTACTTTCAGTCAAAGCCATCAGTCCTTGGCTCTGGCAGTCTTCTTGTTCATAGATAGATTCCATGATCTGCATAAACTCTTCTTCTTCTTCAGCAATTAGCCCTATGTAGGCTTCAGCATCTGTCTCTGTGTCTGAAGAAGACATGTCTGAAAGAGTCTTCTCATTCTTTGCAACAAAGGACTTTTCCTTCTTTCCTTTGAAGTGAGTTTTCTTTTTGTCACTGGATTCCTTCCTTCTTTCAGGACAATCTGCAATTACATGACCCTGTCTATTGCAGCAGTAACATACTATCTTAGACCCAGTTGCCTTACTAGTCTTGGTCCTCTTCTTGTCCTTCTTTGAAGGCTTCTTTTCCTGATACTGGACTTCTTTCCCTTTGGAAGATGAAGGTCTAGACCTCCACTGTTTCTTCTTCAGGAACTTCTAAAAATGTCTGGTGAAAGCAGCAAAGTCTTCATCACTTTCACTGCTTGTAGATTTAGTGCTAATAGACTCATCAGAATCTGATTCAACTACCTCTGGAGGAGGAGTTGATGACTTTGTCCTGTTCTTTCTAGGTACTTCTGACTTAAAGGCAACAGTCCTTTCCCTGTGTTCAGTCCTTGTTGACTTTTCCTCCTCTTTTCTTACTGACAATTGCATCTCATAAGATAACAACTTGCCAAACAGTGTGGGAGGAGGAATTTCTCCCAACTTTGCCATTTCTCTGATGGCACAGATCTTAGTGTCCCAATCTTTGGTTAGGGACCTCAAGAACTTGTCATTCAATTCATAATTTGTGAACTCTCTTCCATAGGACATGAGTTCATTAACAATTCTGTAGAACTTTTTGTAGCATTCAGTGATGCTATCTCCTCTTCCTTGCCTAAAGCTCTCATATTCTTGATTAAGCAAGGATTTCCTATCTTGTCTTACTTCTTCAGAACCTTCCATGTAGACAATGAGGGTATCCCACATTTCTTTTGCTGTTTTACAGTGAATAAGGTTCTGGAAGGTGGCATCATCAATTGCACTAACTATTATGTTCTGTGCCCTTTTGTCCATAGTGGCTAGGACAATTTCATCCTTGGTCATCTCAGAGAAATCCTTTGGAGTCCTCTGATTTGCATCCAATACTGAGATCTTCATGGGCACATATGGCCCCTCTTTGACTGTGATGTAGATCCTAGGGTCAGAGGCCTCCATGAACAGCCTTACCCTTTCTTTCCAGATTCCAAATATCTCTTTTCTGCATATGGGCAGTTTCATTGAACCCAACTCCTTATGATTCTCTGAAGAACCCATATTTCTTGATTTTCTTGAAACTGTGTTCAGACTCAATCTGTTCGTGCCAAGCTGGATCTCCTCAGACAGTTAGTCCTGATTTTGAGGAACCTCCCTCTGATACCACTTGAAAGATATGGTACCTAAACACCTAGAGGGGGGGGGGGGGTGAATAGGTGACCTAATCCTTTTCTAAATTCTTTGTTGGCAGTCAACAGTTTATAACACAGATTTCTGAATAAGTTATCACAGCACACAGCAATTCTCAACACAGTACAATCACAGCACAGAATACACAAGATTTTATAGTGGTTCCCCAATCTTTGGGTACATCCACTTTCCCCCTTCGCCTATCTAGCAGTGTACTAGATTCGGCCAAACTTCTCCACTAACTCAGAACCAAACTAGGTTCCTACCTCAGGCCCAAAGCCTTACACTCAGCCAAAAGGCCTACACTCAGCCACCCAGGCCTACACTCAGCCAATTAAGGCCTACACTCAGAGTTCTTCAACTCCTACACTCAGGCAACAAGCCCTACCCTCAGCCTTTATAAAATAGGCTTACAATCACTCAGATCCAATGGATCTTACAAGATGTAATTGAAATAAAATTGCTAACTCTACAACTCAGAAAAGATGAGAGAAGTTGAGAGTTTCTTGAAGAGTTCTTGGAAGAACTCAGCTTGATCCAAACTGACTTAGCTTTCTTCAAAGCTTCTTGAGTAGAACTGAATTAGTCTGAATCTTCTGCTTCTTGAAATCCAGATGACTCTGAATTCTTCTTCTCAGCCTTAGTTGCAAAGACTGAATTCTTGGATGGAGCTCTCTCTCTCCAACTTCTTAGATCTGCAGTTGGACTGCCTGATCTTCTTATGTTGATCCTCAGTGTATCACTTCTTGATTTAATCTGATCAACCACTTCAGTTATTCTCACAACATGTAATGATAATGAACAACCTTCTATATGTGTTTTTTTCTGTAAACTATGGGGGCCTATTTATAGGCTTCCTTCATGGTAACCGGCTGGTCCGGTTCATAACAGACTTCTGACTTCTCTGACAGTTGATGTAGACCGGCTGGATCGGCAGCTGTCATGTCAACCAGTCACTTCTTGAAATTCTCTAACTGTCAAATAGTGTCGAGACTTTCTGTTCTTAAGTGTCGACACTTATAGACTAAGTGTCGACACAAGTAGTGTAAGTGTCGACACAAGTCTACAAGGTGTCGACACAATTCCTTGTATGTCTCGACACAGATACTTCTGCATGTGTCGACACTGAAATTGAGTGTCGACACAAGTACTTGTTCTTCATTCTTTAACTGTATTCTTCTAAGTGTCGACACATCTCCTTTGTGTCGACACAACTTTATGTGTTGAAACTGTCAAGTGTCGACACAGCTTCTTGGTGTCGACACAAGTCTTCAAATTTGATCCTTCAGCTGAGTGTCGACACATTCCCTTAGTGTCGACACTTGTACTTAGAATATTTTGTAAACTTTTCTGTTCTCTGCTAAGTGTCGACACAGCTCCTTGTGTCGACACTTTCTTCAAGTGTAGAGTCTTCAACTAAGTGTCGACACATTGTGCTGAGTGTCGACACTTTCTTCAAGTGTTGACTCTTCTGGTTGTGTGTCGACACATTGTGCTGAGTGTCGACACATTCTTCAAATACTGAGTCTTTAGCTAAGTGTCGACACATTGTGCTGGGTGTCGACACTTACTTCAAGTGTTGACTCTTCTGCATAGTGTCGACACATTGTGTTGAGTGTCGACACTTGTACTTAGATTCTGCAGACTTTTGCTGAGTGTCGACACTCACTTCAAGTGTCGACACTTTCTGGTGTTGACTCAGCTCTTCTAGGTGTCGACACTTCTGCTAAGTGTCGACATAGCTTTCCTGCATTCTTCTACACTGAGTGTCGACACAGCTCCAAGTGTCGACACTTTCTGACTGGTGTCGACTCTTCTTCCCAGGTGTCGACACAATGACTCCAAGTGTCGACACTGCTTGTCTGGGTGTCGACACAAGCTTTCTCAAGTGTCGACACTTTCCCTCTGGGTGTCGACACATGGACTTAGAATTTTTAGCTTCAGTCCAGTGTTTTCCTAACCTGCACAAGTAACTCAAACAAACGTCAAATACACTATGATGTATATCATTGAGTTAGGTGAGGCTTCTTCAAATCAGGTACATTTGACCAATGTACCCAACACAAGCTCTTCCTACTAACGACTCCCGAGTCGTAATTACATTTTTGAAAAAAAATATTTTCTCGATTCGCTACGCCACGAGCCATCGTTAGAGATAGGGGTTCGCATTTTTGCAACACGCAGTTTTCAAAAAATCTTTTTAAATATGACGTTACACATAAGATTTCAACTGCCTACCACACCCAAAGTAACAGATAAGTCGAAGTAGTGAACCAAGAGCTTAAAAGAAATTTAGAAAAGACTGAATCCACCTCTAGAAAAGACTGGTCAGCCAAATTAGACGATGCTTGTTGGGTATTGTATCCACAATTACCTGGATTTGAGGAAGCCACCTGTCAAGCTAAGATGAATTCACAATGTATTTGATGAAACCTCTTAAGTTGTGCTTGCAGCTCTTCCACGCTAAGTGCACACCAATGTCAGGGTGCAGTAGGTCAATATACACGGGTCTGCACGACGTAATCCCTCGTTGAGCAGATCAGTGTGTTGGCCTACGTGCACTCTCTCTATTGGAGTGCACTTACTTTCAAGTACAGGGTTGTGCTTATGCAAGAGAAGACAAGGAGCAAGGATGGGTCAAGGAGCAGCTATAGGGTGGAAAGACGAAAATTAGTCTAAGTATAATTCGACGAGAATCACCAAGTGATTCTCGCCGATTCAGCGAGAATCACTGGTGATTCTCGCCGAATCGTCGAGAATCATTAGTGATTCTCGCCGACTCTTTCTGGCTACCTCAAAACGGTGCCAAGTAAGATTCGGCGAGAATCACTAGTGATTCTCGCCGAACCAGTCGTTAAGCAGATCTTGAATACAAGTTGTATTCGTTGAGAATCAACAAGGGAATCGTCGAGAATCACTAGTGATTCTCGACGAATCGTCGAGAATCGTTAACTGATTCTCGCCGATTCGTCGAGAATCACCAATGATTCTCGACGAATTTTACTTGGCGTTTTCTCTGGATGCTGCTGGACCGGATTCTGCCGCTGGACTAGTTTGAACCGGATTTCGGGTTTCTACTTGTGGGACCCACAACGGTCATATTGTATGGGTCTTCAATGTATAAATACATGGGTATTTTTGAATAGTGGGAAGGGGAAGAAAATAAGAAATACGCGAGCACGGGAGAACCCTAAATCGTCGCTTCCGCTCCGCCGTCGCCACCGCCGCTCGCGATAAGTTGGTCGCCGCTGTTGATCGCTTCTCTTCCCGATCTCCGGCGACAGAAGCTTAGCAAAGCTTTGAGTCTCACGTGTCTATCCAGAGATCTCTTGTCTCTCGATTTGTTGATCGGAAATAACTTCCCCGTCCGAATCGATCGAGAGACCGATCCTAGTGTGACCGTTGGAAGACCAAGCTAGCTTCGCTACGAAGATTGGATCTCTAAGTTCGGCAGCCGCTCATCATCATAGTCGCCGATCCCGAAGCAAGCCGCCGCTCTTCTTGCCGCCGCCAGTTCCGGGGAGATCCTTTCCAAGAGAGACCAAGGTTGTAGACTCTTCATTGACTTCACGAACACGCCGTCTAACGAAGAGGAACACCGTAGTCTCCAAACGAAGTTTGTATCTCGTGTACATTCTATTTTACATTTGTTGTAAAGGAACGATTGTTCCGTGTTGTAAGGGTTGGGTGTAACCCGATTTGTGGGAGTGTTGACTCCTACGTGTGGAAGGGTTCCTTCCGTTAGTGCAGGGATTGGATTTCAATCCTATTGGAGAAGAGACCGAGTCATCCCTTGTTGGGAGATAGGTCGAAGGGGGAAAGTGGATGTACCCAAGTCGGGGAACCACTATAAATTGCCTGTGTATTCTGTGTGCTGTGCTGTTTGTTTTATTGTGCAGGTACATTCGTAAATTCCGCAAAAGCGTAGCACGTCACCTATTCCCCCCCATAGGTGAACTTTGTTGACACTAGGTGGACTTTCAAGTGGTATCAGAGCCAGGTTGCTCATCAAAAGGTTTACACCTTGAGTAGTATCCTGCCACCAGTGTCAGAAGTATGGAGCTGGATTATGAGATATCGCCACTCAGACTCCCCGCATGTACAAAGGAGTTTTATCCAGTCTGGAGGATGAGAGTGTCGTATCACTTGGATGCCATCGATCCTCGTGCATCTTTCATCCTGGAAGAGGGTCCTTTTATACCTATGAAGACCTCCGACTCTGGAATTCAAGTGCCCAAGTGCATTGCCGAGATGTCGGAAATGGAGCTTTCATTATTTAATTTGGATAAGAGGATTCGTCAAATTATCATGGATATCTGGTCTGGAGCTTCTCGCTCTAGATTGGAAAAATGTAGGACGGCTAAATCTCTGTGGATGATGATCTCAGAGCTGATGGGGGGGTCAGAGAAAGCTGGAATCTGCTGTCAATCAGAGGATGAAGCGTATGTTGGGGTCCTCACTTTTGAAGATGAAGGCAAGGATCTCTCGGACTGCCTCAGAGCTCCAGTGTCCATGTCAGAGACTGAAGAGGCCAGCGAGGAAAGCAGCTCTGATGAGGATGACACAATGGTCACTGGCTCTAATGACAATATCGCTGAAGAGCAGGTAACTTCTTCGTCCTGCCCCGTATCTCTTGAAATTTCTGAAGACAGGAACTGCGTTCCTCCAGAAGATTCTGATTCTCTGAAGAGATCCCTTCAGTCGAGTAACCTACTTGCTGAGGAGCAAGCTCAAGAGATTGTTCGACTGAAGATCCTGTTGGTTCTCCAATTGGCGTCCAACAAGGTCAAGGACTCTAAGATCTCAGCTCTAGAGAGTAGTCTAGAGAATGAGAAACGTATAGTATCAAACTTTTCCAAAGTTGATGCTATAAAGAGAAAGCAAGAAAACGGGTGGATATCCCGGATTATCAATGCTTGGAGAAATGGGGAAACGGTGTTCCGACCCCCCACTCCAAGCAGGAAGGCAACTCATCATGCCTTCTGGTATGACCACAAGAATAGTCGTGGTCACTGCAAGGGTAATCTGTCCCCATGTGGATACACCCAGAGTGCAAGGGCCGTCGTGGCCACTCATGAGAGAATACCAAAGGCTCATTCTGAGCCCTTTGTATTCACTGCCACTGCCTCAACTCGGTGTGAATCTGCATGTCCTAGCTCACAGAACACTTCTCACCACCTTAGGACACAGAATAGGGAGGATAAAAGTCATGGTGTAAGTTTTCATGGGGCCTCTGGAAGGGGGATGCATGTGAGAAAGGCACCACCTTCCCGGCCTCATGACGCTCACAACATGCATTCCTTCCACCCTTCCACGTGTCACGATGGAAGAGAAAATTTTGTGAGGCGATCATGCTCTATCCCGTTTAGACCTAGGACCGTGACTACCTCAGTCACTAGATCAGGTTGGAAACGGCGATACAACATTCACCCATGCTGGTGCTGTGGCAAAGTGGGGCACTTTTGTAACGCCCCAGCTTTTTTTATTACGTACGCATGATGGGCGTTACGTTGGCTTTGATTGTAGTTGAGCATGGTTTTTCCCGCGGGCATGCGAGTGGCTGTTTTGGTTGCCGAGTTGCACGATTCCCCAGCAAACCGTAGTCCAAATAAGGGACTCGGTGAGGCCTCTTAGGGAATGCCTGCACGTTTTCGCGCCCGGGGAATGTTGCTCAAAAATCAGTTGTTGGTTCAGGAAACAAAAAAGGGTAAAAAGTACTTAAGGCAAAAATGGTCTAGGAAGTCCCAGGAACATTTTTCACAAAAGGGGAAAATGGTCGTTTTTGTGCTAGACACGCCCCCTGTCACGGGCGTGACCCAGGCCGTGACCTGGGCGTGACCTCCTTGACTCGATGATTTTTCTTGCGTCGAGTTAAGCTCGACGAATGGGGTACACGCCCCCTGACACGGGCGTGTCATGGGCCGTGTCCCGCTTCGTCGAGTGTCGAGTGTCGATCGTCGAGTATCGAGCGTCGAGTATCGAGTGTCGAGTCGTCGAGAGAGGGGACACGGCCTGTGACACGGGCGTGTCACAGGGCGTGTCAGGCTGGGTCGAGTGTCAACACTTTTTGTCGACGAGGTGTCGAGACACGGGTTACACGCCCTAGGTCACGGGCGTGACCGACCCGTCACGGGCGTGTACCCGGCCGTGTACCGTGTGGATAAGCTGGAATTTGCCGCTTTTCGGCGCCGCTTATGGTACACGCCCTGTGTCACGGGCGTGACACAGGGCGTGACCGGCCCGAAAATCGAATTTTTCCAGTTTTTTTGTGCCGTTCATTTCCTTGATCCTGCATCGAACGGTTCAGCTCTGTTCTGGGTAACATAAGTCCGAAACAGAACTCTTTATTTTCATCTTCTTCCTCTTCATCTTCATCTTCTTCTTCCTTCTCCTCAAAGAGCAAGCACAAAGAGCAAGGGAGCAAGCAAGACAAGGAAAGAGAGAACAACCGTCGCGACATCGTCTCGGTTCAGGTAAGCGGTGTCCTCCACCCTTGCCAATCTTCGTACTTGATTCAATTCTCTATTTTTTTCCTAGTTTGATCAATCCTCTTGTTTGTAAATTATGACCTTGCTCATGATGACCTTGCTAATTATGTATAACCTTGCTACTTTCCAACTTATGATCACGCCAAATATGACCTTGCAAACAAATTCCCTATGCTCTCATGTACTTATTAATGTGCCTAGCCTAATTCATGTAGCTAGTTCCTTATGTTAATTCCCTAGGCTAAATTCCCTAGGTTTAGGTTTGTGATTCATGTAATTATCAATTTGCCTATGCTAATTTACTTCATGTAATTATCAATTTACCTATGTTACTTCATGTGGTTTATGTACTCATGTTAGTCAATCCTATCATGTGATTCTATTTTGATACAAAGCATGTGATTATGTATTTCTCACACTCTACGTTGGCAATTGGGAGTCATGTGTGAGGACGATGAAAGGCAACGTGTTACCTTGGGTTATGGGGTGTTTTGCGAGGCGAATTCGTGAAGCATGGCGGGAGCGTTTGTGTGAGGATTTTGCAAGGGGTGGTGTGGTTTCAGCCTGTGGCCACCGGGTTTTGTTTTTGTGGTTAGAGAGACCACTTTGGCCCCGATTTGGGCTGGTTTTGTTTGGTGCGTTCCACTTTAGGGCCGCCACCGATAAGACCCTTGTGAAATTGAACTTAACCGCTGCTTATGCTTCACTTGTCTAGTAGATTCTTGTTCTATGAATGATGGACTAGGCATGTGTTTTGCCTTTTGTTTCTGCGGTTTGAGCAGGACTTGGCATACTAGTACGCACTTGGTGCGGTTGATCCTTTGGAATGACAGTATTTTTCTACATGTACGCACTTGTTTTGTGCACTCTTTTGACTTAAGCATTGCTATGGGGTCGGTAAGCCCCTTCTTGATCCATTATGAAATTTGTCTTCTCTTTTGTATGGTTTGGTTGATTGCTGAGGTATTCTTTCTTGAATGCCTCAGGTGCAGGTTGTAGCCGGTTGAGCGGCTAGGTTGGTTGGAGGTGTTTTCTTGGGAGCTAACCGAGCATTCAAAGCGAGGTAGTTCTTCTTTTGTTGTACAGACATATATGTGCCCCAATGGGTTCGTGTCAGCTTGTTGGCGCCCATTTGGTGGATTTTCTTTTATGTAAATATGAACTACTGCTAATGTACCTCCTGTGGATGTACTCTACTTGCTTTTGGGATGGTTTTCTGGTAGGTTGCATTAGGTATTTTGACGCTAAACCAAAACTATTATTGTATCTCATGCATACATGACTTGATAAATTAAGACTTATTTTCAAATAACGTAAACAAAGAGGATTTCTTATACTAATATCACTATAGGCTGCATATAGGAGCTCATTATAAATAAACCAAGGATTTCCGCCGCGTAACAATGTGTTTTGATAGCTAAGGCCGAGGGATACGGCCCGCAAACGAACTAGTTTTCTTACATATAATTGTTGAACTTGAATTCACAAAGTAAGCGTCAAGGGTTGCCTGAACGTGTGCAGTTATCCCATGCACGACGTGGCATCATAACCCGTAGTTCCTCTTGCTCTGATACGAGGTACTCGTTGAGGAAATGCGGGTTGTGACAGTTGGTATCAGAGGGAGGTTTGCTTGACATTTGGTCGGGCAAACTTTCCTTTTTTTGTTTTGTAAGTGTAAGCATCATTTCATACACACACCGAGGTGCCATCAGTATGTCTTGGCCGAAGCACGTACACTACACTCATGGCATGAACAGAAGTATACGGGGCATATTATGTAGTATGGGATGCATAATATGTGGTTGTATATGGATTCACCATAGGGGCAACATGTGAGGGTTATGTAGTATGGGATGCATAACCTCACCACATGGATGCGACTAGCACGTTTTCTTTTCTTCGTTGCATGCAATGCTATGTAGTATGGGATGCATAGCATTGTGATGCGTACGACCGCTCATGGCATGCATTAAGGCCTTTTCTCGAATGCATAGCACAACACGCATAACATAACATTGCATGAGCACAACGTGCCAAGCTAAGATTTACATGATGACACCTGTACACACATGGTTTTGGGTCAAATCAAGTCATGCATCCATCGGTTAGGCACAAATTAGTGGGATGACGGTGAGTCATCTTTAGGTTAGGCATACCATCATTCTCAAACGCCAAAAGCAAGTTAGCAGTTGATGTTCATATTTTGATATGTATGGTCTGTACATAGCCGTTGTGTGGTTTGTTGGGTTTGAGGTTGACCAGAGTGAACGTGTTTATAGGATGTCGAAGCGTCCAGTGACAAGGCAAACTCCCCAATCCGAGGGTGAATCTTCGGGAGTGCAGAATAATGCGCTGATAGATAGTCTTCGCCAAAGTAACGAGGCTTTGACGAGGCAGGTGCAGGAAGTGCAGTCCCAGCTTCAAGCTATGTCATCCGCTATGTCTGGGCTGGCACCAAGAGGACAAGAGACGGTTAGAGGCCCCACTAGTTCGACTCCTTCAATGGCAATGACACCCCCAGTTGTGGTTCCTCCTGCGATGACGTTTATCTCGCAGTTTCAACGACTTGGACCACCGACGTATGACGGAAAAGCAGACTTCGTAATCTTGGATGATTGGGTGATCACGTTAGAAGAAATGTTTGTGTATGCTGGTGTGACTGAGGACCAAAAGGTGATGCTTGCTGCCTATCAACTTAAGGGATTGGCGAAAGGTTGGTGGTTACGAGAAAAGGAAGGCCTAGGGGCGGGCTGTTCGTGGGAAGTGTTCAAAGAAATGGTACGACGCAAGTTCCTACCGGCAGTGGAAAGGGACCGCCTGATGAATGACTTTTTATATTTGAAGCAGAGGAAACTCACAGTGAGTGAGTATGAAATTGAGTTTAGCAAGCTCAGTCGGTTTGCCCCGAGCTGTTCGTGAGCAAGAGGAACTACGGGTTATGATGCCACGTCGTGCAGGGGATAACTGCACACGTTCAGGCAACCCTTGACGCTTACTTTGTGAATTCAAGTTCAACAATTATATGTAAGAAAACTAGTTCGTTTGCTGGCCGTATCCCTCGGCCTTAGCTATCAAAACACATTGTTACGCGGCGGAAATCCTTGGTTTATTTATCATGAGCTCCTATATGCAGCCTATAGTGATATTAGTATAAGAAATCCTCTTTGTTTACGTTATTTGAAAATAAGTCTTAATTTATCAAGTCATGTATGCATGAGATACAATAATAGTTTTGGTTTAGCGTCAAAATACCTAATGCAACCTACCAGAAAACCATCCCAAAAGCAAGTATATTCCATCCACAGGAGTTACATTAGCAGTAGTTCATATTTACATAAAAGAAAATCCACCAAATGGGCGCTAACAAGCTGACACGAACCCATTGGGGCACATATATGTCTGTACAACAAAAGAAGAACTACCTCGCTTTGAATGCTCGGTTAGCTCCCAAGAAACACCTCCAACCAACCTAGCCGCTCAACCGGCTACAACCTGCACCTGAGGCATTCAAGAAAGAATACCTCAGCAATCAAGCAAACTATACAAAAGAGAGTACAAATGGCAGAATGAATCAAGAAGGGGCTTACCGACCCCATAGCAATGCTTAAGTCAAAAGAGTGCACAAAACAAGTGCGTACATGTAGAAAAACAATGTCATTCCAAAGGATCAACCGCACCAAGTGCGTACTAGTTCTTCAAGTCCTGCTCAAACCGCAAGAACAAAAGGCAAAACACATGCCTATTCCATCATTCATAGAACAAGAACCTACTAGACAAGTGAAGCATAAGCGGCGGTTAAGTTCAATTTCACAAGGGTCTTATCGGTGGCGGCCCTATAGTGGAACGCACCAAACAAAACCAGCCCAAATCGGGGCCAAAGAGGTCTCTCTAACCACAAAAACAAAACCCGGTGGCCACAGGCTGAAACCACACCACCCCTTGCAAAACTCTCACACAAACGCTCCCGCCATGCTTCACGAATTCGCCTCGCAAAACACCCCATAACCCAAGGTAACACGTTTCCTTTCATCGTCCTCACACATGACTCCCAATTGCCAACGTAGAGTGTGCGCAATACATAATCACATGCTTTGTATCAAAATAGAATCACATGATAGAATTGACTAACATGAGTACATAAACCACATATCAAGGAAAGATCACCTCAAGATGGATACATGAATAGCACAAATTAACTACATGAAGTAAATTAGCATAGGCAAATTGATAATTACATGATTCACAAACCTAAACCTAGGAAATTTAACCTAGGGAATTAGCTAATGTCATATGGAATTAACATAGGTAATTTAGCATAGGACATGAGCAAGGTCATCATTTGGAATCATAATGTGAAAAATAGCTAGGTCATAATTTGGAGTGATCATAAGTTGGAAATTAGCAAGGTCATACATAATTAGCAAGGTCATAATTAGCAAGGTCATAAGAATTCAACAAGAGGATTGATCATACGAATTCAACATAAGATCTAAAGCTAGGAAAAATAGAGAATGGAATCAAGTACAAAGATTGGCAAGGGTGGAGGACACCGCTTGCCTGAACCGAGGCGATGCCGCGACGGCTGCTTTTTCTTCCCTTGCCTTGCTTGCTCCCTTGCTCTTTTGCTTTCTCTTGGAGAATGAAGAAGAAGAAGATGAAGAAGAAGAAGATGCAAATGGGGAAAGACAATCTCTGTTTCGGACTTATGTTACCCAGAACAGAGCTGAACCGTTCGATGCAGGATCAAGGAAATGAACGGCACAAAAAAACTGGAAAAAGTCGATTTTCGGGCCGGTCACGCCCTGTGTCACGCCCGTGACACAGGGCGTGTACCATAAGCGGCGCCGAAAGGCGGCAATTCCATGTTTATCCAGACGGTACACGGCCGGGGTACACGCCCGTGATGGGTCGGTCACGCCCGTGACGGGTCGGTCACGCTATGACGCCGTCATCCAGTGCAGAGGGAAGCGCTTGGATTTTGTCAAGGACGATGGTCAGCCAGGAAGTGTGTATGGTGATTCTTGCCAGGATTCTCCAGGGCTTTCGGCGGTATGTGTTCGGACGTTATTATTTTCCGACTGTTTTGCTTGTCTTGTCTCAGCTGTGGGGACGAGTGCTGTTTTGCCGCGTTTGGAGGAGATTCCTGTTGTGCGTGACTTCCCAGATGTTTTTCCTACTGACCTTCCTGGTCTTCCCCCTGATCGTGACGTCGAGTTTGTTATTGATTTGGAGCCGGGTACGCGACCGATCGCGAAAGCGCCATACAGGATGGCCCCGCGTGAGCTAGCAGAGTTGCGTACACAGTTAGATGACTTGTTGGCAAAAGGGTTTATCCGGCCGAGTTCATCACCTTGGGGTGCACCGGTGTTATTTGTAAAGAAGAAAGATGGGTCGATGCGGCTTTGCATCGATTACCGGGAGTTGAACAAGGTGACTATTAAAAACAAGTACCCACTGCCAAGAATCGATGATTTATTTGATCAACTGCGTGGCAGTTCTGTATTTTCGAAGATTGATCTCCGCTCGGGCTATCATCAGCTCAAGGTCCGAGAGTCTGATATTCCGCGAACTGCGTTTCGATCAAGGCATGGCCACTTTGAATTCCTTGTGATGTCGTTTGGATTGACCAATGCACCATCAGCTTTCATGGATCTGATGAACAGAGTGTTCAAGGACTATTTGGATAAATTTGTGGTGGTGTTTATTGATGATGTTCTTATCTACTCCCGCAGTGCTGAGGAACATGAACAGCATCTGCGATTAGTATTGGCCACTTTACGAGATCAACGGTTATTCGCCAAGCTAAGCAAATGCGAGTTTGTGTTGCCGCAAGTTGCTTTTCTGGGTCATGTTATTAATCACCATGGTATTTCAGTGGATCCCGAAAAGATTTCTGCGGTCATGGAATGGAGAAGACCGGAAACACCCAAGGAGATTCGAAGCTTCATGGGCTTAGCCGGCTATTATCGCAGATTTGTCGAAGGTTTTGCGACGTTGGTCGCACCTTTGACTCGATTAACCCAGAATAACGTGGCATTTGAATGGAATGACAAGTGTGAGACCTCCTTCCTGGAACTCAAACGTCGATTATGTACCGCTCCTGTGTTGGTCTTGCCGACGGAAGGAAAAGAGTATGAAGTGTTTGTGGATGCGTCGCACGTTGGACTTGGCTGTGTGTTAATGCAAGACAAAAAGGTGATTGCGTATGGGTCTCGGCAGTTAAAAAGTCATGAAAAGAATTACCCAACGCATGATTTGGAGTTCGCAGCGGTGATCTTTGCCTTAAAGTTGTGGAGACACTTGCTATATGGTGCACAGTGTAAACTCTTTACAGATCATAAGAGTTTGAAGTATGTCTTCACGCAGAAAGAACTTAATTTGCGCCAACGACGATGGCTTGAATATGTCGCGGATTATGATGTGGACATTCAGTATCATCCGAGAAAAGCGAATGTTGTCGCCGATGCTTTGAGTCGGAAGACTGGGAAATTATTTCATCTTTCTGTTGATCGTCTCGTAGAGGAATTTTTATTGATGGAGATTGCCGTGGGAAAATATGATCCGCAAAGTCATTCGGCAATAGAAGAACCGTCATGGCTGGTGCTTACAAGACAACATCAAAAAGATGATCCTGATCTTTTACATTTATTTCGTCGGACGGAAAAGGGTGAATTACCGGATTTTGCGATTGATGGTGCAGGCACGTTAAAGTATCGTGGGCGCTTTTGTATTCCTGCAGTTGGGGAGATTCGTGAGATGGTGTGTAAGGAAGCACACGGCGCAAGTATGGTCTACCATCCAGGCTCAACCAAAATGTACCGTGATTTGAAACAAAGTGTCTGGTGGTATGGAATGAAAAGAGATATAGCGCAGTTTGTATCGGAATGTCATACCTGCAAGCGGGTGAAAGCTGATCATGGGAGACCTGGTGGCAAGTTGACACCATTGGAGATTCCAACCTGGAAGTGGGAAAGCATCTCAATGGATTTTATTACAGGTTTACCAAGATCTCCCCGAGGACATGACTCCGTGTGGGTGATCGTGGATAGATTGACCAAGTGTGCTCATTTCATACCCTTTAAGGTCAACTACCCGATGAAGACAATAGCGGAGCTCTATGTGAACGAGGTCATCCGACTGCATGGTGTGCAGATGAACATCGTTTCAGACCGAGATTCCCGCTTTACCTCTCGTTTTTGGCGCAGTTTACAAGAAGGTTTGGGGACAGATTTGCGATACTCCACAGCTTATCATCCTCAGACGAATGGCCAAACCGAGAGAGTAAATCAAATTGTAGAAGACATGATTCGATGTTATATTCTGGAGTATGGCGGAGCATGGGATGAACGTTTGCGGCTTATGGAGTTCGCGTATAATAATAGCTATCAAGAAAGCTTGCAAATGGCTCCGTTCGAAGCGTTATATGGGCGACGATGTCGAACCCCACTTTTTTGGACTGAGGTTGGCGAGCGGCCTTTGTTGGGGCCAGAGGCGCTCGAGGATATGGAAGTTGCAGTACGAGGTATTCAGGAGAAGCTCCGAGTCGCCCAAGAGCGATATGAAAAGTATGCCAACCGACGAAGGTCGGAATTAGAGTTTGTGGTGGGGGATTTTGTTTTCTTGAAAGTCTCCCCAATGGTTGGGATTAAAAGGTTTGGGAACGAGCGCAAGTTAGACCCAAGATTTGTGGGTCCCTTCAGGATTCTTGCGCGAGTTGGTGCATCTGCCTACAAACTGGAATTACCTGTGAACTTTCCTGGTGTTCACAATGTGTTTCATGTGAGCCAACTGCGCAAGTGTCTGCGGAATGACACGCAAGTGTTGGACGTGGTGCCGCCATTGGCGCCAAACCTTTCTTATGTGGAGATGCCCATCCGGATATTGGACACCCAAGATCGTGTGTTGCGGAAAAAGAAGATTCCTATGGTAAAGGTGTTATGGAAAAATCAGGATGTGGAAAGCGCGACGTGGGAGCTCGAGTCAACGATGAGGGCGGCTCACCCTCATTTGTTCCCGTAAGCTGGTATGTGATTTAGTGTTTGATTGGATTCATGTTTTGGTTTGCTTGTGTGTTGGGTTTTGTGAAAAGTTTCGAGGCGAAACTTTTTGTTAGGGGGAGTGATTGTAACGCCCCAGCTTTTTTTATTACGTACGCATGATGGGCGTTACGTTGGCTTTGATTGTAGTTGAGCATGGTTTTTCCCGCGGGCATGCGAGTGGCTGTTTTGGTTGCCGAGTTGCACGATTCCCCAGCAAACCGTAGTCCAAATAAGGGACTCGGTGAGGCCTCTTAGGGAATGCCTGCACGTTTTCGCGCCCGGGGAATGTTGCTCAAAAATCAGTTGTTGGTTCAGGAAACAAAAAAGGGTAAAAAGTACTTAAGGTAAAAATGGTCTAGGAAGTCCCAGGAACATTTTTCACAAAAGGGGAAAATGGTCGTTTTTGTGCTAGACACGCCCCCTGTCACGGGCGTGACCCAGGCCGTGACCTGGGCGTGACCTCCTTGACTCGATGATTTTTCTTGCGTCGAGTTAAGCTCGACGAATGGGGTACACGCCCCCTGACACGGGCGTGTCATGGGCCGTGTCCCGCTTCATCGAGTGTCGAGTGTCGATCGTCGAGTATCGAGCGTCGAGTATCGAGTGTCGAGTCGTCGAGAGAGGTGACACGGCCTGTGACACGGGCGTGTCACAGGGCGTGTCAGGCTGGGTCGAGTGTCGACACTTTTTGTCGACGAGGTGTCGAGACACGGGTTACACGCCCTAGGTCACGGGCGTGACCGACCCGTCACGGGCGTGTACCCGGCCGTGTACCGTGTGGATAAGCTGGAATTTGCCGCTTTTCGGCGCCGCTTATGGTACACGCCCTGTGTCACGGGCGTGACACAGGGCGTGACCGGCCCGAAAATCGAATTTTTCCAGTTTTTTTGTGCCGTTCATTTCCTTGATCCTGCATCGAACGGTTCAGCTCTGTTCTGGGTAACATAAGTCCGAAACAGAACTCTTTATTTTCATCTTCTTCCTCTTCATCTTCATCTTCTTCTTCCTTCTCCTCAAAGAGCAAGCACAAAGAGCAAGGGAGCAAGCAAGACAAGGAAAGAGAGAACAGCCGTCGCGACATCGTCTCGGTTCAGGCAAGCGGTGTCCTCCACCCTTGCCAATCTTCGTACTTGATTCAATTCTCTATTTTTTTCCTAGTTTGATCAATCCTCTTGTTTGTAAATTATGACCTTGCTCATGTTGACCTTGCTAATTATGTATAACCTTGCTACTTTCCAACTTATGATCACGCCAAATATGACCTTGCAAACAAATTCCCTATGCTCTCATGTACTTATTAATGTGCCTAGCCTAATTCATGTAGCTAGTTCCTTATGTTAATTCCCTAGGCTAAATTCCCTAGGTTTAGGTTTGTGATTCATGTAATTATCAATTTGCCTATGCTAATTTACTTCATGTAATTATCAATTTACCTATGTTACTTCATGTGGTTTATGTACTCATGTTAGTCAATCCTATCATGTGATTCTATTTTGATACAAAGCATGTGATTATGTATTTCTCACACTCTACGTTGGCAATTGGGAGTCATGTGTGAGGACGATGAAAGGCAACGTGTTACCTTGGGTTATGGGGTGTTTTGCGAGGCGAATTCGTGAAGCATGGCGGGAGCGTTTGTGTGAGGATTTTGCAAGGGGTGGTGTGGTTTCAGCCTGTGGCCACCGGGTTTTGTTTTTGTGGTTAGAGAGACCACTTTGGCCCCGATTTGGGCTGGTTTTGTTTGGTGCGTTCCACTTTAGGGCCGCCACCGATAAGACCCTTGTGAAATTGAACTTAACCGCTGCTTATGCTTCACTTGTCTAGTAGATTCTTGTTCTATGAATGATGGACTAGGCATGTGTTTTGCCTTTTGTTTCTGCGGTTTGAGCAGGACTTGGCATACTAGTACGCACTTGGTGCGGTTGATCCTTTGGAATGACAGTATTTTTCTACATGTACGCACTTGTTTTGTGCACTCTTTTGACTTAAGCATTGCTATGGGGTCGGTAAGCCCCTTCTTGATCCATTATGAAATTTGTATTCTCTTTTGTATGGTTTGGTTGATTGCTGAGGTATTCTTTCTTGAATGCCTCAGGTGCAGGTTGTAGCCGGTTGAGCGGCTAGGTTGGTTGGAGGTGTTTTCTTGGGAGCTAACCGAGCATTCAAAGCGAGGTAGTTCTTCTTTTGTTGTACAGACATATATGTGCCCCAATGGGTTCGTGTCAGCTTGTTGGCGCCCATTTGGTGGATTTTCTTTTATGTAAATATGAACTACTGCTAATGTACCTCCTGTGGATGTACTCTACTTGCTTTTGGGATGGTTTTCTGGTAGGTTGCATTAGGTATTTTGACGCTAAACCAAAACTATTATTGTATCTCATGCATACATGACTTGATAAATTAAGACTTATTTTCAAATAACGTAAACAAAGAGGATTTCTTATACTAATATCACTATAGGCTGCATATAGGAGCTCATTATAAATAAACCAAGGATTTCCGCCGCGTAACAATGTGTTTTGATAGCTAAGGCCGAGGGATACGGCCCGCAAACGAACTAGTTTTCTTACATATAATTGTTGAACTTGAATTCAAAAAGTAAGCGTCAAGGGTTGCCTGAACGTGTGCAGTTATCCCCTGCACGACGTGGCATCATAACCCGTAGTTCCTCTTGCTCTGATACGAGGTACTCGTTGAGGAAATGCGGGTTGTGACAACTTTGCCATCGACTGTTGGCACAACCCCTCTGTGCCCACGGCAAGGGCTTATCCACATTCTCGGGACAGAGGTCGTCTTCCAGACAGGTTTTCTGAAGGAAG
Organism: Platanthera guangdongensis; assembly: GCA_039583875.1. Lineage (NCBI taxonomy): Eukaryota > Viridiplantae > Streptophyta > Magnoliopsida > Asparagales > Orchidaceae > Platanthera > Platanthera guangdongensis. The sequence goes on along the minus strand of CM077161.1, from coordinate 63,088,517 downwards.
GCAGTTGCGTGCCTATGCTAACAGGAACCTAGGACCCAACATGATTTGGGTTCCTAAGGTAAGGTAATTTCTTTTTGCAGGGTAGTCTAGGTTACCGTAAATATGATGGGAACTAGACAGTAGGTGTTCCGCGACTGAATTGGAACATGCATCGGGAATAACAGAAGTGATATATATATTTCTATAAGCATACTCTCATCGAGCACCTAGTATGGTATAGTCAGAGAGACTCAATGTTAACTCTCATAATCCCAGGTACTTTTGATCAGTTCAAGGACTTGCGTCATATTGCATCCTCATTTATATATATATATATCTCTATCTATGTCTATATTTATCCTTATACATGTTTGTGTGCACATCTAAGGATAGGTTAACTCGATACATGCAAACCTTTATACATCAATAAAGAGTTAACGAAGATATGTCATTGTGAATCTCGACAACTCACAATTGACATCAAGAAGTGTTTGGAGAAGCCTCGCTCAAACCCAAATAGATTGGCTTTACAATATATATGTATTTATCGTTCTTATATTGACTTGACATCAGAAGAATTCGAAAATGTTGCAATGCTTCTTAACGTGAAAATTCCTAGTAGAGAAACCTTTCAATTTCGAATTAGACAAATCCCGCCGACCCATTATATACTCGGAATCTCGCCGACCCTTCACCTTCCTCAAGTATCCCGCCGAAGGAGCAAGCTACACGAGTCCCGCCGACTCTCGCAGAAATCACGCCAAATAGCAAGGTTTCTTCCGTCGGATCCCGCAAGGAAGCTCGTCGAATCTCTCAAAGTTCCCGCAAGGTTTCTCCTTTAGGAATCGCACAAGGCTCTCGTCGGATCCCGCACCGCCTTCGCACAATCCCGCAAGTTCTCCATCATCTTCCCCTAAGTTCCCGCAAGGCTCTCGCAAGATTCTCGTCAAGCTCCTGACGAATCCTGCCGAACCCCGCAGGACACTTTACTACTCACCGAAGGTCTCCATCGCTGTTTCCCGCTAGGTCTCCACCGAAGGTCTTCCCAAAGGACGAGTTCTCGCAAGAAGCTCCCTAACTCACTTCCGTCTACGCCCTTAGGTAACCTCTTCCTCACCCGTACTTGGACGTCCTCACTAGTGACGCTTTCCTTTTGAATGTTCATTAAAGCTTAGAGTAGGGGTTCTCTCTCTAGATCTGCAATGGCTCCAAGGACAACTGCTGGGTTGGTCACTGGTTGCGAGCTTGTTCGGACTGGGTTTTCTCATGCCTTGTACGAATTCCGCAACATCATTCTGATGCTGGAAGAGGCTGGACTAACATTCATCCTGGAACACCCTTGCAAAATCTTGGACAAAGAGGTACTGGAGTTCTTCGCTACCGCAAGACTCCGAAATGGCGACTCACTCATCAAAAGCAAGGTGGCTGGGGCAAAGGTCAAGATGTCTGCCAACAAGCTGACCCGCTTCCTACAGCTTTCTAGCTCTGAGCATGAGGACTATCTGGAGGACGATGACAAAACCAGAACTCTCTTATTCTGCGGTCTCCCACGCGGAACTCGGTCAATTAAGAGAAAGGATATGAATGAAGAAGGGAAGCTCCTATCTGACATAATTGGAAAGGTGCTCATCTGCAAGCCGGGCTCTCATGACCATATCTCAGCGGATATGTTCAAGATCCTGATAGTTGTTGTCTGCCGTAAAAGGTTCAACAGGGGGGAGTTGCTATTCAAGAAGATAAAGGATACCTTGGGCTCTCCGGTTTTTGGCCGCATCATAAGTCTATATCTCAATCTGCTAAATGGAGACAAGTTTGACATGAGTAAAGGTGTCCCTCTCCACTACTTGAAGAAGATGGACTCAAGTGTGTTTGATCGATGGGAGAGGCGTATTGGGGAGACTGCAGTGGAAGAACAACAGGGAGCATCTCCAGCAGTCACCCCCAGTGACATTCCTGATACCTTGCCTGCAGGAATCGAGGGGGAGCATCTACCCCCTCATACGGATGTAGTATCTGAAATCTCCCAGGTGGCCAGGGATGCTGTGGCCGAAATTCAAGAAGAAAGTGACACTGTATTGGAGACTGCTGACAAAGAATTGGAAGAGGCTGCTGATGAAGATGAGTTCATGGATGATGACGAAGAGGATGAAGGGCATGAGGGACATGAAGTATTGGAGGCTCCGGATCCTGTTGAACCTCCATCTAACAAGCCTGCACCAGTGGAGGGGGAGTCAGATAAATCTACAGAGGCCGCCAGCATTCCTCCATTAGAGACTGTGCTTGTATCCAGCTCTACAGATGCGTCTGCTGAAGGGCAAGGCCCACAAGTGCCTCCGACTCTTCCATTACGAGATGAGCTAGCCACTCACACTGTAAATGTCATTCAGGGCATTGTGAATGAACTCAAAGCCTCCTTTGATGAAGCTCAGAGTAAACTGCTGCACAGAATTAAGAAGTCTGAAAATCTCATGCTCAAGAATATGGTGGAGATCAACCATAAACTGGATAAGATGGAGAAGAAATTTGAAGAAAAGTACACTGAGGCCAGCCAAGCTGTCACACTTCTCATGGCCGGATTGAAAATGAACACTGATACTCTTGCTGTAGTAAATCAGAATGCACATGTTGTAGCTAACAACATTCAAAAGTTTGACGGTAATATGGTCACTCTCAACGCCAATCAGCAGGCCTTGGTCACTGAATTCTCCCGGACCACCAAGCATATTGATGACTCCCTACACTCCTATGCAAACTTCATCGCTGTTGAAGCCAAAAAGGGGGAGAAGGACTACATAGCTAAGATGGCTGAGCTACGAGAAGTCATGATCACAAACTTCGAACAGTCAAACAAGTACGTCTATGACAGCAACTGGTGGATGCTCCACCAGGCGTTAGGCATCCCCTTTGCTGAAAATCCTGCAGATATTCATCCTCCTGAGACTTCTACGGCCGCTGAGGGAGTAGGTGCTGCTGAAGGAATAAGTGCAAGTGCTGCAGATGTTCCCACAAATGAAGCTGATGCTAGGGCTCTCTCCAAAGCTAAACTGAGGAGCATGTTTGACCAAGAGGACTTAGCAAAAGCCAGGGGAAAGAGAAAAGCTCAGGAAGGGACCTCCAAGGATACAATAGCTGAGAAGAGAATCAGAATGAGTGAGGAGGAAGTTCGAAACGAAAAGTGGAGTCCAGTTTCAAAGAACATCATCTTGGACACCTTCTGGCTACAAGAAAAGGGAGAACTAAATCGGAACGAAGTTTACAACCAGTATGAGTGGGAAATGTACAAGACGTATGAAGTAAAACGAAACATCTTCTTCAGAAACAACACGGATGCAGATAAAGTTCCTCCTCCAGATACTACCCGAAGCCTAAAGAGTACATGGAGAGACAAAGGAAGAAGTTCTTGGCGCAAAAACTCAAGGAGGACTTAGCTAAGGAAAGATAGTCAACAACTTGTAGCTTGTCACTCTCTCCTAAAAACATTTAATGATTATAGTTATGATATGAACAATTCTGAGATTATATATATATATATACATTCGTATTTGAATTTGTGAATGACTCATGTCCTGATCTGGTTGCATATATTCTCTTGTGCTGCATGTTTAATTTCTGAATGCTATGTTTATTATTTGATAGGTGTTATTCATCTTAGCTAGTAGGGTTTTGGCTTCGTCAAATAGGGGGAGATTGTTTGGTATTGTATCCACAATTACCTGGATTTGAGGAAGCCACCTGTCAAGCTAAGATGAATTCACAATGTATTTGATGAAACCTCTTAAGTTGTGCTTGCAGCTCTTCCACACTAAGTGCACACCAATGTCAGGGTGCAGTAGGTCAATATACACGGGTCTGCACGACATAATCCCTCGTTAAGCAGATCAGTGTGTTGGCCTACATGCACTCTCTCTATTGGAGTGCACTTACTTTCAAGTACAGGGTCGTGCTTATGCAAGAGAAGACAAGGAGCAAGGATGGGTCAAGGAGCAGCTCTAGGGTGGAAAGACGAAAATTAGTCTAAGTATAATTCGACGAGAATCACTAGTGATTCTCGCCGAATCGTCGAGAATCATTAGTGATTCTCGCCGACTCTTTCTGGCTACCTCAAAACGGTGCCAAGTAAGATTCGGCGAGAATCACTGGTGATTCTCGCCGAACCAGTCGTTAAGCAGATCTTGAATACAAGTTGTATTCGTTGAGAATCAACAAGGGAATCGTCGAGAATCACTAGTGATTCTCGACGAATCGTCGAGAATCGTTAACTGATTCTCGCCGATTCGTCGAGAATCACCAATGATTCTCGACGAATTTTACTTGGCGTTTTCTCTGGATGCTGCTGGACCGGATTCTGCCGCTGGACTAGTTTGAACCGGATTTCGGGTTTCTACTTGTGGGACCCACAACGGTCATATTGTATGGGTCTTCAATGTATAAATACATGGGTATTTTTGAACAGTGGGAATGGGAAGAAAATAAGAAATACGCGAGCACGGGAAAACCCTAAATCGTCGCTTCCGCTCCGCCGTCGCCACCGCCGCTCGCGATAAGTTGGTCGCCGCTATTGATCGCTTCTCTTCCCGATCTCCGGCGACAGAAGCTTAGCAAAGCTTTGAGTCTCACGTGTCTATCCAGAGATCTCTTGTCTCTCGATTTGTTGATCGGAAATAACTTCCCCGTCCGAATCGATCGAGACGACCGATCCTAGTGTGACCGCTGGAAGACCAAGCTAGCTTCGCTACGAAGATTGGATCTCTAAGTTCGGCAGCCGCTCATCATCATAGCCCCCAATCCCGAAGCAAGCCGCCGCTCTTCTTGCCGCCGCCAATTCCGGGGAGATCCTTTCCAAGAGAGACCAAGGTTGTAGACTCTTCGTTGACTTCACGAACACGTCGTCTAACGAAGAGGAACATCGTAGTCTCCAAACGAAGTTTGTATCTCGTGTACATTCTATTTTACATTTGTTGTAAAGGAACGATTGTTCCGTGTTGTAAGGGTTGGGTGTAACCCGATTTGTGGGAGTGTTGACTCCTACGTGTGGAAGGGTTCCTTCCGTTAGTGCAGGGATTGGATTTCAATCCTGTTGGAGAAGAGACCGAGTCGTCCCTTGTTGGGAGATAGGTCGAAGGGGGAAAGTGGATGTACCCAAGTCGGGGAACCACTATAAATTGCCTGTGTATTCTGTGTGCTGTGCTGTTTGTTTTATTGTGCAGGTACATTCATAAATTCCGCAAAAGCGTAGCACGTCACCTATTCCCCCCCCCCATAGGTGAACTTTGTTGACACTAGGTGGACTTTCAAAGCTCTATGGGCCTACTGTACAACATACAAAACAGCCATCGGTTGTACGCTATATCGGTTGGTCTATGGAAAATCATGCCATTTACCCATAGAATTAGAACACCACGCTTTTTGGGCCTCAAGGTTTTTAAATTTCAATCCCCACTCTGTCGGTGACCTTAGAAAATTTAAACTCAACGAGCTCGACGAGTGGCGCTCTTACTCTTACAAAAATAACAAATTTTGTAAAGAGCGGATGAAATATTTTCACGACAAACACTTAAGGCAGCCAAGTACGATTACAAGTTGTTTCAACCTGGCGACCAAGTTCTTTTATATAACACACATTTACGTTTATATCCGGGCTAGTTAAAATCACGATGGTCTAGGCCGTTTACTGTTAATGAAGTTTTTCTGTATGACACGATTTTAATTTCGCACCCTGATAAGGGTGAGTTCAAAGTGAATGGTCAGTGTCTTAAACTTTATTTTTGTGGTGATCTCAGTTCAAACTGTATTAATTTTATTCTGCATGACTCGAACTTAAACTAACTTAAGACTTTTTATTTTTTTGTTAAAAACTTTAATTATTATTTTGGACAAAATATTTTTGGAAAATATTATTTTGTTGCGTCGAGCTCAAACGATGTTTTTAAATAAATGGCGCTCTTGGGAGGAAACCCAAGTAATTTTTCTATTTTCTTTATTTTGCACTTTTTGCCCCGGACGGCTCTGACAAGCTGAAGCTTCTGGGATCGCCTGCTCCAACGCTATTGAATCCATCATGAAGTCCAAAGAAGACATTTCATGAAGATCTGGAATGCAAGCATGGGGGAGCGGCAACAAACAACATTCGCGGAGCATAAATCCGGGGGGAAGTACCAGCTTTTCAAATCTGTACTTTTATTTATGTTTTAATTTTTCTCTCTCTCTCATACCCCCTCCTTTCTCCATTGAGGACAATGTCTATTTTAAGCTTGTGGGAGGATTTCCTCCTTCTCATGTCTTTATTTTTGTTTCCTTTAAAAATCAAAATAAAAAAAAAGAAAATTTTATTTATCTTAAAAATACAAAAAAAGTGAATATCTCAAAAATCCAAAAAAGAGAATATTTCAAAATAATAATAAAAAAATTTATTTTAATAGTTTAAACGAATTTTGGTAATTCAATATTACCCCTTATTTTTGTTTTGTTTTTCTCAATATTCTTTATAACGACTTAGCTAATTGTAATATTTCTAATCAATCTTTTTAATTATGTTTCACAAGTAAAATGTTGGCCTTGTTGTGTTTCTAATTCGCGGTAGCATGTTAATGTGAAACATTTTTTCTAAAACTCGCATTTTTATTATGGTTTTCGTTTTTTATTTTCTTTACTTTCTAGAAAATATTTCATCCACTATTTTCCTTTTCATTTTTGGATAATTTTTGTAATGTGAACTTATGATTGACGTAGTAGATGTGAACGATCCAAGACGCATATTATTTCTATTTTCAAGATAATTTCATTAGGCTTCTTTTATTATCTAGGCCTTGCATTTTGAAATTTTTTCAAAACTATGTTTTAGATAAATTTTAAAAGCATGAAAATGACTTAGGACATTTTTGTTTTAGTTTGATCCTTATTGCCAACCAAAAAACATTCTTCCATAGTTAGCCACTTTTGAGCCTTTTTCCTATTTTCAATTGTTAGCTACACTTATCATCTCATTTTCACCAAAACTAAAATATTCCAACCTATCTAATCACACTAGCCTTTAAAAGTTTCATGAAAAATTTTTCATGATTATGATAGGGTTATTTTTGTGATATATTTGGAGAATTATTTTTTAAAAAAAGTATGCTCAAAAGATGTATTTACTCTTGTTTGGCAAATTTCAAATTGAAAAGAAAATTATTTTTGGCCTTTATTTTGTTTTGAAAAAAAAGAAGAAAGAAAGAAAAAGAAAAAAAGGAAAAATAAAATGAAGAAGAAGAAAGAAAGAAAAAGAAAAAAAAGAAGGAAAATAAAATGAAAAAGAAAAAGAAAGAAAAATAGTTTATTTATTATAAAAAAAATTTTGGAATTTTTTATTTTGGTTTAGTGTGATTTTAAGCCTTCATATTTATCTTTGAATTTCATTCCTAATTATATGTCTAAACCAAACGTTTCAGTCCTAATAAGTTTTTTTTATTCATGCTTTTGATTTTTATTTTTTAGCTAAGTAAAGAAGAAAAGTAAAATAGTATAGTTTTGGATTTAAATTTAGATTTTTATTATTTGATTGATATAGTTATAATGTGGCCCTTGGATCTAGAAACAACTCAATGCGTTTTTTTCATTTTGTTGCTTTGCTTAAAGTTATTTATAGAATTTCATTAAAATTTTGGATGATTTATTTTCATTTGTAATGTTTATAAATTGTTAAACCATATTTAAATAACTGTTTTAGATTTACATTTCACCTTCTCCCTACTTAGAATTTCGCATGGTACTTGTGTTAGCTTAATTAGAAATCTTCCTGATTAGTTACTTTTATGTTATCTAGTTTTTATATCTTTTCTTGGGAACAAGCAAAGCTTAAGTTTGGGGGAATTTGATAGTTCGTTTTGTAGTTTAAACTATTATGGTATTTTTATGTTTTTTTATCTACAAATCATGTTTGTATAGTTTTATATTGACCCCCTTTTGTATATTTTGATGACACTAATGTTTTCTTTTATTTTTGCAGGTTTTCTCAGATTTCAAAAAAAATGACCTTACACGCCCCCCTTACACACCCTCCCTGGGCGTGTCATAGGGCGTGTAACCCGATCCCGAGAATGCTTGCTGCCCAGGGCTTAAATCCCGAGAAAACCCCCTGACACGCCCCCCTAACATGCCCTATATGGGCATGTCACGGGGTGTGTCACGAGTCATGTCGCCCTCTTCCTGAAACATGCTGCCGCATTTAAAGCATTTCCGTCGCTCCACGTCAACAGTAATGTCATGCCCCCCTACACGGGCGTGACCTAGGGCGTGTTCTGTGATTTCCGGCATTTGATGGATTTCCGACTTATGATTGAAGCTTGACATGCCTGTCACACCCCCCCTACACGGGCGTGACCATGAGCGTGTCCACCGACGTACAAATCCAATTAATAATTCCATCATATTTCACCTCCCGAAGTTTTTCCCATACTTGTCACGCCCCATTACACGCCCTACCCGGGCGTGACATGGGTGCGTGACCAACCCACAAGAAATTCTATAAATACATACCCTCCCCCTTGAGTCCAAACCAATTTTGGAGTGAGAGAGGAGGTGCTGCCCTTTTGTTTACTTGTAGTTTTCTTGTAATTTTTCATGCTTCTCCTCTCCCCCTTTCTCATTTTAAGCTTTCTAATCTAGCTTAGTTTACTCTTTTTTGTCTTAGTTATTGTAATTGCTTAGTAGCTTAATGTTAATGCTAGCCTAGTTCTTTATTTCATTGCACCTCTAATCTTCTATTTTCAAGTTGTAGCTCTCTTTCAGTATTAATATAATGTGTGCCCTTTTCTTTATTTTCTAAATGCACTCCTACTCATCTTTCTTCCCCCATTTCTCTATGATTAACTAATCCTCCTTGTACTCGATCTTGATGATCCGAGGTTCGAGTTGATTAGGTTATGATGATTTAATTTTACTTTTTCTTTTTAGAGTTCAGACCTTTATTTACTCTTGAAAGAATCATGTTTGGAGTTATATCATCGATATATAATTTCCGTATTTGTTCTCATTCTTAGCTAGCCGAGAGGCTCGTAGTTTGAGGTGAACACTCAAGACTAAAGAGAGTTGCATGCACCTATTGAGAGAGGTAGACGTTAAATCTCTCGGATTGGAGTGAAATCTAATAGCGGGGTTCACAGCATAAAGAGAGCTTTAGGTCTCCGATTTGGACGAGAGTTCGGTCGGAGCTTCCTAAACTCTAGTGCGCACGGCTTCGAGAGAAGTGTGTTCATGCTTATGGAACCTCCACGGTCAAGGTCTTTTACCTTATTACGTTAGGATTTCTTATCGCATTTTTAACCAACTTTAGCCGAGGTGATTCTTGATCGAGTGCTTTTCTTTACCATCATTTCAACCCCTCGTTGTAATCATTTTTAGTAGTTATCTTTTTAACCACAAACATTTCACTTTTTAGCGTAACATTTCTTTTCTCAATTGTATTTAGCTTTCTTTTAAACACTTAAAAAAATCGTCAATAAGATAATAGTTTTTGTGTGAGTAAGATTGCTCAACGGTTCCCGGATTTTAATACGACACTTGTGTCCCCTAGCTGCATTTCGATAGGTATACTTGCCTCATTAGATTGCTAGTTCGGTTTTTATTCTCTTCGGGATTAGTAGAAACCAGTCCCCCGTTGTTGGTTAAAAGATAAAGCATGCTACTACTGTGGACAGAAGGGACATATGAAGTCTAGATATTCACAGTCCCACCCCGCGATGCAGCCAATTCCTCTTCAAGCTCTGCGACCACTGCAACTGTAGCTGTTGGACGTGGGAAAGGGGAAACTGAATGTGGTAACCAGGGAAGAAGCTCACTCTTCAACCCAAGTGATTTTAAGTTTGATTCTAACCTAGTTTCTTGCTAATAGTTGTT